>BDUI01000050.1:386336-400300 GCA_002335545.1 Apodemus speciosus | reverse complement strand
TTTTCCTCCTATTATCCTTTGTAGGGCTGGGTTAGTTGAAAGATAATGTGTAAATTTGGTCTTGTCATGGAATATTTTGATTTCTCCTTCTATGCTGATTGAGAGTTTTGCTGGGTATAGTAGTCTTGGCTGACATTTGTGTTCTCTTAGAGTCTGCATGAGATCTGCCCAGGATCTTCAAGCTTTCATGGTCTCTGATGAGAAGTCTGGTTTGATTCTGATAGGTCTTCCTTTATATGTTACTTGGCCTTTTTCTCTTACTGTCTTTAATATTCTTTCTTTGTTTAGTACTTTTGGGGTTATGATTATTATGTGATGGGAGGTATTTCTGTTCTGGTCCAGTCTGTTTGGAATTCTGTAGGCTTCTTGTATATTCATGGGCATCTCTCTTTTTAGGTTAGGGACGTTTTCTTCCATAATTTTTTTGAAGATATTTGCTGGGCCCTGATGTTGTAAATCTTCACTTTCATCTCTACCTATAATCCGTAGGTTTGGTCTTCTCATTATGCCCTGGATTTTCTGGATGTTTTGGGTTGCAAGCTTTTTGTATTTTGCATTTTCTTTCACTGTTGAGTCAATGGTTTCTATTGTATCTTTGGCATCTGAGATTCTTTTTTCTGTCTCTTGTATTCTGTTGTTGATATTTGCATCTATGGCCCCTGATTTCTTCCCAAGGTTTTTTATCTCCAATGTTGTCTCCCTTTGCGATTTCTTAGTTGTTTCTACTTCTGATTTTAGATCCTAGATGGTTTTGCTTAGATCTTTCACTTGCATGTTTGTGTTCTCATGTAATTCTTTAAGAGATTTTTGTGTTTCTTCTTTCATGACTTCTGCCTGATGACCCACATTCTCCTGTATTTCTTTAAGTGATTTTTGCATTTCCTTCTTATTGGCTTCTATCTTTTGACCCATATTCTCCTGAATTTCTTTAAATGATTTTTGTGTTTCCCTTTTAAGGGCTTCTAACTTTTGATCCATTTTTTCCTGTATTTCTTTAAGAGATTTATTCATGTCCTTCTTGTGTTCCTCTAACGGCATTGTGACCAGTAATTTTAGATCTAAATCTTGTTTTTCTGGTGTGTTGGGGTATCCAGGCCTTACTGCAGTCTGAGAATTGGGTTCGGATGCTGCCATATTGCCTTGATTTCTGTTAGAAATGTTCCTACGTTTGCCTTTTGCCATCTGGTTATCTCTGGCGTTAGTTGGTCTGTAGTCATTGGCTGGTGCTTGAACCCCCGTGAGCCCATAAGGCTATTTCCCCACCACTGAATGACTGGGTTTCCCCTGCCACAGATTGCTGATGTGCTGCCTTCCTCTTGGGTGCTGTTGGAACCCTGGTGTATCTTGCTCTAAACAATGTTATACTTGGTTTTCTCTGTGGACCTGATGCTGCTTGTCTGCTCTATTGGGAAGCGAAGATGGCGGCTGGGAGCCCCTCCAAGTTTTGACCACCCTGCAGGGTACAAGAACGATGCCTGGCTGGCACACAGACGAACCACCTCTCTGCCCAGATCCTGTGTGCAGGTCGTCGCCTGGAGGCCTGAGTCTCCAGAGATCTTAAACTCAGGATATCTCAGGTACCTGGGGCTGCTTGTCCTGTCTGAGCAGAAGCAGAGATGGTGGCAGGGAGTCCTCTGAGTGCAGGACACCCTGCAGGGCACAGAACCCATGCCTGTCTGGCACACAGAGGAACCACAGCTCTGCCCAGATCCTGTGCGCAGGTGGCAGCCTGGAGGCCTGTGTCCCCAGAGATCTTAAACTTGGGATATTTCAGGTACCTTGGGCCGCTTGTCCTGTCGGAGCAGAAACAGAGATGGTGGCTGGGAGCCCTCCAAGTGCAGAACACCCCGCAGGGCACAGGACCCATGCCTGGCTGGCACACAGATGAACCAATGCTCTGCCCAGATCCTGTGTGCATGTCGCTGCCTGGTGGCCTGGGTACACAGAGATCTTAAACTAGGGATATCTTGGGTACCTGGGCCACTTGTCCAGTTCAAGCAGAAGCAGAGATGGTGGCTGGGAGTCCTCCGAGTGCAGGACACCCTGGAGGGCACAGAACCCACTCCTGGATGACACACAGGAACTGCTGCTCTGCCTAGATCCTGTGCACAGGTCACAGCCTGGTGGCCTGCATCCCCAGATATCTTAAACTAGGGATATCTCTGGTACTTGGGTCCACTTGTTCTGTCTGAGCAGCAGCAAAGATGGCGGTGGGGAATGCAGGACCTGAACATTTTTTAGGTTCTTCTCAGCCAAACGAGTTTCCTCAGTTGAGAATTTTGTTTAGCACTGTACTCCATTTTTTTTTTAAATAGAGTTATTTGGTTCTCTGGAGTCTAACTTCATGATTTCCTTGCATATATTAGATATTAGCCCTCTATCAGATGTAGGGTTGGTAAAGATCTTTTCCCCATCTATTGATTGCTGTTTTGTCCTATTGACAATGTCCTTTGCCTTTGCTTTTCAATTTTATGAGGTCCCATTCGTTAATGCCCCTGTGCCCAGTACTCAAGAATTTTCCCCACTTTCTCTTCTATTAGATTCAGTTTATCTGGTTTTATGTGGAGGTTCCTGATCCACTTGGACTTGAGCTTTGTACAAGGAACTAAGAATGGATCCATTTGCATTTTTCTACATGCTGACTTCCAGGTGATCCAGCACAATTTGGTGAAAATCATGTCTTTTTTCCACTGGATGGTTTTAGACCCTTGTCAAAGATCAAGTGACCATAGGTGTGGAGGCTCATTTCTGGATCTTCAATTCTGTGCCATTGATCTACCTGCCTGTCACTGTACCAATACAAGGCAGTTTTTATCAGAATTGCTCTGTAGTACAGCTTGAGATCAGGAATGGTGATTCCTCCTGAAGTAATTTTATTGTTAAGAATAGTTTTCACTATCCTGAGTTTTTTGTTATTTCAGGAAATTGCTCTTTCTAACTCTATGAGGAATTGAGTTGGAATTTTGATGGAGAATGCATTGAATCTATAGATTGCTTTCAGCAAGATGGCCATTTTTACTATATTAATGCTGCCAATGCTTGAGCATGGGAGATCTTTCAATCTTCTGAGATCTTCTTTGATTTCATTCCTCTGGGACTTGAAGTTCTTGTCATACAGATCTTTCACTTGATTGGTTAAAGTCACACCAAGGAATTTTATATAGTTTGTGTCTATTGTGAAGGGTATTGTTTCCCTAATTTCTTTCTCAGCCTGTTTATCCTTTGAGTAGAGGAAGGCCCTTGATTTGTTTGAGTTAATTTTATATCCAACCACTTGGCTGAAGTTGTTTATCAGATATAAGAGTTCTCTGGTAGAATTTTGGGGGTTATTAAGTATACTACCATATCATCCGCAAATAGTGGTATTTTAAGTTCTTCCTTTCCAATATGTATCACTTTGACCTCCTTTTGTTGTCTAATTGCTCTAGCTAGAAATTCAGGTACTGTATTAATAGATAGGGAGAAAGTGGGCAGTCTTGTCTACTCCCTGATTTTAGTAGGATTGCTTCAAGTTTCTCTCCATTTAGCTGGCTATATATTGCTTTTACTATGTTTTGGTACAGGCCTTGTACTCCTGATAGTTCCAAGACTTTTATCATGAAGGAGTGTTGGATTTTGTCAAATAATTCCTCAGCATCTAATGAAATGATCGTGTTTTTTTCCTTTGAGTTTGTTCATATAGTGGATTACGTTGATGGATTTTCTCATATTGAACCATCCCTGTATCCTTTGGATGAAACCTACTTGATCACGATGGATGATCATTTTGATATGTCCTTGGATTTGGTTTTTTAGAAGTTTTTTGAGTATTTTTACATTGATATTCATAAGGAAAAGTGGTCTGAAGTACTCTTTCTTTGTTGGGTCTTGGTGTGGTTTAGGTATGAGTGTAATTGAGCCTCCAAGAACATAACAGATAGTGTTCCTTCTGTTTATATTTCATGAAATAGTTTGAAGAGTATGAGTATTAGGTCTTCTTTGAAGGTCTGATAGAACTTTGCACTAAAACCATCTAGTTCTGGCTTTTCCCCCCCTGGTTAGGAGACTTAATGACTGCTTTTATTTCTTTTGGAATTATGAGATTGTTTAGATGATTTATCTGATCCAGATTTAACTTTGGTAACCTGGTCTAGAAAATTGTTCATTTCATCAAGATTTTCCAGTTTTGTTGAGTATAAACTTTTGTAGTAGGATCTTTCTCCGTTTCTGTTGTTATGTCTCCCTTTTCATTTCTGATTTTGTTAATTTGGATATTGTTTCTGTGCCCTCTGGTTAGTTTGGCTACAGTTTTATCTATCTTGTTGATTTAAAAAAAAAAAAAAAAACAGCTCCTGGTTTTGTTGGTTGTTTATATAGTTCTCTTTGGTACTACTTGGTTGATTTCTGTCCTGATTTTGGTCATTTCCTATAGTCTACTACTCCTCTTTTGTGTATTTGCTTTTTTCTGTTCTAGACCTTTCAGATGTGCTGTCAACCTGTTAGTGTATGCTCTCTTCAGTTTAATTATGGAGTCACTCAGAGCTATGAGTTTTCCAATTAGCACTGCTTTCATTGTGTCCCATAAGTTTGTATATGTTGTACCTTCATTTTCATTAAATTCTAAAACGTTTTTTAATTTCTTTCTTTTTTCTTCCCTGACCTATCACTGAGAAGAGTGCTGTTTGGCTTCCAGTACATGTGGCCTTCCTGTTGTTTTTGTTGTCATTGAAGATCAGCCTTAGTCTGTGGTGATCTGATAGGATGTATGGGATTATTTCAATCTTCTTGTATCCATTGACACCTATTTTGTGACTGATTATATGGTGAATTCTGCAGAAGGAGCCATGAGTTGCTGAGTAGAAGGTAGATTTTTGTGTTTTAGGATGAAATAATTTATAGATATCTATTAAATCCATTTCATCCATAAGTTCTGTTAGTTTCATTTTGTCTCTATTTAATTTCTGTTTCCATGATCTGTCCAATGATGAGAGTGGGGTGTTGAAGTCTCCCACTATTATTGTGTGAGGTGCAACATGTACTTTGAGCTTTAGTAAGGATTCTTTTATGAATGTGGGTGCACTTGCCTTTGGAGCACAGATGTTCAAAATTGAGAATACTTGCTAGATTTTTCCTTTGATGAGTAGGAAGTGTTCTTCCTTATATTTTTGATAGCATTTGGTTGCTAATCGATTTTATAAGATATTAGAATGACTGCTCCAGCTTGTTTCTTGGAAGCATTTGCTTGGAAAATTGTTTTCCAGACTTCTACTCTGAGATAGTGCCTCTCTTTGTCAGTGAGGTGTGTTTCTTGTATGCAACAAAATGTTGGGTCCTGTTTACATATCCAGTCTGTTAGTGTATATCTTTTTTATTGGGGAATTGAATCCATTGATATTAAGAGATATTAAGGAATAGTGATTGTTGTTTCCTGTTAATTTTAGTGTTAGAGGTGGAATTATGTTTATGTGGCTATCTTCTTTTTGGTTAAAAGAAGATTACTTTCTTGATTTTTCTTGGGTGGAGTTTCCTTCCTTGTGTTGGAGTTTTCCATTTATTATCCATTGAAGGGCTATATTTTTAGAAAGATAATGTACAAATTTCTTTTTTTGTCATGGAATATCTTGGTTTCTCCATCTATGTTAATTGATAGTTTTGCTGGGTTCAGTAGGGCTGGCATTTTTAGTCTCTTAGGGTCTGTATAACATCTGCCCAGGATCTTCTAGCTTTCATAGTCTCTGGTGAGAAGTATGTTGTAATTCAGACAGGTCTGCCTTCACTGCTTTTAATATTCTTTCTTTGTTTAGTGCATTTGTCACTTTGATTATTATGTGACAGGAGAAATTTCTTTTCTGGTTCAGTCTATTTGGTGTTCTGTAGGCTTCTCATGTGTTCATGGGCATCTCTTTCTTTAGGTTAGAGAAGTTTACTTCTATAATTTTGTTGAAGATATTTACTGGCCCTTTAAGATCAGAATCTTTGCTCTCTTCTATACCTATTATCCTTAGGTTTGGAACTTCTTATTGTGCCCTGGATTTCCTGGATGTTTTGGGTTAGGAACATTTTATAGTTTGCATTTTCTTTGACAGTTGTGTCAATGTTTTCTTTGGTATCTTCTGTACCTAAGATTTGCTCTTCTATCTGTTGTATTTTATTGGTGATGCTTGCATCTATGACTCCTGATCTCTTTCCTAGGTTTTCTATTGCTAGAGTTGTCTTTCTTTGTAATTTCTTTGTGTTTTATTTTCCAGTTTTAGATCCTGGATGGTTTTTCATCTGTTTGGTTGTGTTTTCCTACAATTCTTTCATGGAATTTTGTTTTTCCTCTTTAAGGGCTTCTACTTGTTTACCTGTGTTTTTCTTTATTTCATTAAGGGAGTTATTCATGTCCTTCTTAAATTCTTCTATCATCATCATGAAATGTGATTTTCAGTCTGAATCTTTGTTTTCCACTGTGGTGGAGAATCCAGGATTTGCTGTAGGTGGAGAACTAGGTTTAGAGGATGCCAAGTAGCCTTGGTTTCTGTTGTTAAGATTCTTGCACTGGCCTCTTGCCATCTGGTTATATCTGGATGCTACTTGATCATGCTTTCTTAACTGTAGCTTGTCCCTCCTGTGGGCCTGTAAGACTGTGTCAGCTTTCCTGACAATACTAGCTCTCTCCTGGGCAGGGTTTGTGTAAGAGGGCTATAAAACAGCCTTAGCTTCTGGGTATAGATGGAGATGGTGCAAATTTGTTTTCTAAGATAAATTTTTCTGTGGAACCATAGTTTTTGAAATGGAAATAGAGTTTTTTAAATAGTTGACAATGCATTAAATCCTTCGGAAAGTCTGTTTGACAGAATTCCTATAATACATGGGTAATACCACTACTCTGTGGGTTGAGATAAGGTCTGAGCTTTAAAAGTCATGTAGTTGTGTTGATTTATTAATGTGGCCAATACCAACCAGAAATCCCAATTGCCTGGCTCCTAGGCCCTTTCTTGCTGCCTATTAGTCTTGTCTAACTTTCTATCAATCAAAGGCACCAAATAGAATCATCATCTGGCTAAGTCTGGATCTATCAATTCATTTTAAGATTTTGGTTATCTAATTTCACTCTTAATTTAAACAGATTTTTTCCCCTTCCTAGGCCACTTATTGCAATTTTAAGTAGTAGATAATGCACATATATTGACATCATCCATGTTGGTGGAAACAACCTGATTTTTGCCATGTTTTGTTTTAATGGATTTCATCATTCTTTGTATTCAAATTTATTATTGATAGTACCATGAAAGAGCCAGTTGTCTTGTGAAATTCATACTTGTAGTACTGCTGTTATCTTGCTACAATCTCAAAAGATGGAATGCTGTGGAATGTTTTGCTTCTATGATCAGTTGAAACATGTAATGAATCAACAAATGTGGGGTAGAAAAGATGATAAATTTTTAGAAGGCAAAATGTTCCCAAAAAGGTCTCTATTACATCTCTTTTCTTTGAGCCCTTTCAAATGTAAAATGTTCAACCCAATCTGTTAAAACCATATTCCCTCTCCATTTACTGGGCAAACAGATAACTGAAAATTTCTCTTAGGTTTACTTTACATTTTCCAATATTCTAACGTGAACCAGCAATTAAAATGTAATTGAAGTATAAGAAGGATATTGTGAAGCACTGGTTTGAAATATACTTTCACAGGACAAAGAACTTCAAAGTATGCAATCAAATTTAAAGAGAATCTATGGCAGACAGTCTCAGAAAAAGAAAAAAAGAAAAGAAATGAAACAGCCTCTTTCCATGCAGATTTTGAGACAGGTGTGATGGTTTTGATAATGCAATCCTTGGAGAGAAACATCAGAAAGTAGGGGATCCTTTTACCTGCTCCTGGAATCATTTTAGAGCATTGTGAGAGGATATTAGAAAATCCTGGTGTGAGAAAATTTGTATTCTTCAGCCAACCCATGTCCTGCATTCTGGCTATGCATTACCATCAGCCCCAAGAATAGCCAGGCCCAAAACACCAAACAAAAAACTTCAAGTCAGTGTACATGAGGGGTATGCTGGGACCACTATGTTGGTAGACCTTGCTGCTGTAACCTTTGAGACCCAGAGACAATTATTCTCATCATTTTCTATGTCCAACTATATTCTGTGAAGAAGACTTTGGGAATACAGAGTCACAGTCAAGAGGTCAGGTTCATGAGAAACAAACCCAACCCCTCATCCAGGGAATATCAACTGAAGAGTGGGTGGGGTCAGTGATAGGTGCTGCTGATGGACAGAGCCAAAGCTCAGAGCATGGAAAAAAAATGTGTGATAATCAGAGGTTCTGGCCCTAAGTGCTCTTTAAGATAAGAGCAAATCCAATCACACACAACTTAAATCAGACTATTTGTGTAAAACAGAAATGCATATTCATTTCTTCACTTAGTCAGCTGAGAAGGTCTGTTGTAGGAGCTAGGGAAAGAGTACTGAGACAATGAAAAAATGAAAATTCAATATCTTGGACCAGTGAGGTTTATAGCCACAGTGCAACACCTCTGAAATAGTTATGTTCAATTTAGGGCAACAGAGAAGAGATCATTTACAGAGAGAAAAACATTCTACAGAGACAGGAGAGGAAAAGAGGAGGAAGCCAGAAAGGGAGAGATGAGGAAAGAGACAGAGAGACAGAGAGAGAACAACAAACATCAAATAGAGTAAACTCTATAGAGTAAACTCTCAGACATTCTAGGAAAAAATAGATGTCATATAAAGCACTTATTTTCATATTCAAGGTTTGAGACATTAGTTTAGTCTAACAGGGGAGCCATTTATCGTTTATTAGTGATATATCTATAGTAATGAATGGCCATATGAGTGAATATAAACACAATGTATATGTATCTGTGTGACATAATTTATACTATAAATTCATATTTCTTGCTGTATGGAGGAAGGTTTATGGGGACTCTTTTAAAAGGAACTCAAAAGAGTCTGGATTTTATTTTATGTGCTGAAAATTCTTTATTGTCTCAATATATTTCTTATTTTAATTTGTTCCCCTAGAAGTAATAATTTTACAACCATAACTAATATGATATGAACATTGTAGAAAATGTTTAATATGACACAACATGGAATGATTATCTACCAATGAGATTAATATAACATTGAAATTAAGATAATGAGTGTATCTACAACTTAAAAACTTTCTAATGTTGCTCTGTAATCTGTCATTTTTTTTTCCTTCTCCAGACAGTAGATATCCATTCCATGTATCTGGCAAAAACTTTCAGTTTCTACACTTTTATATGACTGGATATATGTCAGATATCTTATTCTGAGTAATTATTCTTACATCCATCTAATTTGATTATTACTTCACTATTAATTTCTCTTTAGTGCTGAGGATACACTGTGGGGGTATTGTTTTCCATTGAGCTGTTCAATATTTATTCAAAATTACAAATAAATTTATTTCATAGACTTGCATAAAAAGCAAAATAACCTTTTCATTAAAGCTCGTTAAACACCTAGGAATCATAAAGTAGGTATATTATCTCTGTGAAGATTTTTTTAAATGTTATGTCATGTCTATTAAAATATACATATTCCAGAGAGCTCATTGATTTATATCCTTGCCATAGCATAGTAAGTATTGACTTTTAGCTATTTCATTAGGAATCCCAACTACCTCATCATAGCTTATCTGAAATCCCCTTACATCTTATGTATGATTCATCACTCCAAATTCCCTTGAAATTTTATTCTTAGAATAGAATGTGAATATTTAATCCTTGCAAATTATCCTGAGAAGTTAGCCTCAGAATAATATTTACTCAAAATTGCCATCTCAAAAATTGGTGACTTATTAAGTCATGAAAATTGCTTATTTTTTTATGTTTAGGTCTCACATTGAGTGTTTGTTTTCTGAGACTGTGCTTTTCCTACTCATTTTCATAATGGCATCTGTCATAGTTCGGATTTCCATTGCTTTGAAGAGGCATCATGACTGGGGCTTTTCTAAATGAAAATATGTAATTGGGGCTGGCTTCCAGGCCCAGAGGTTTAGTCCATTACCACCAGAGTAGAAAGTATGGCAGCATGCAAACAGATATGGTGCTGGATAAACAGCTGTGAGTTTACATCTACCTCCTCAGGCAGCCAGAAGGACTGGGCAGAGCTTGAGCTTATATAAGACCTCAAAGCCTGCCCCCAGTGCCAGACTTCCTCCAACAAGGCCATGCCTCCTAAGAGTGCCACTCCTTATTACCCAGTCATTCAAACACATGAATCTATGGGGCCAAACCTATTCAGCACCTGTGAAGAATAAACATTATAGCATGACTCAGTCTATAATCTTCATTTGCAAACATTTTAGAGTTTGTATCTTCTACTTTTTCTTTTTCTTTTTTTTCTATATTCTTTGTTTACATTCCAAATGCTTTCCCCTTTCCCAGTTCGCCCCTCACCACATGTCCCATAAGTCCTTTTCCCTCCACCCAATCCCCAATCACCCCCCATTTCTTTGTTCTAGTACTCCCCTATGACCTTTTTAAAAGTTTTCTTCTAATTTCATAGTTTGACATTGTGTATTTATATTCATTATTTTCAATTTTTATATTTGCATCTTTTAAAGTTTCTTTCTGTGTAAAATGTGAAGTTGTGGTCAATAGCCACTTTTTGAAACTTTTCTTTGCTATTCTAGCAATACCATTTTAATTTTTTTCATTGAAAAAAATATTTTCATACTTTGGTAATGATAAGAAACATATTTCTAGACTCTCTTACATGTTCCATTTTTTCTTTCTCTAGAGTTAGGCATTTCTTTGAGTGCCATAGCTCTTCTTATGATAAAATTTCTGTTCTCCTGGCTTCAGAAATAATGTTGTATCCACTCTTTATCATTTATGCTTCCATCAAATATTTAAAATCAACTTTTCTGTTTCTATAATAACAGCAAAATGTCTCCAAGGTGTTTAGTGTTTTAGACACTGTCTCATTGTATAGCCTAAGCTAGCCTTAAAATCAAGTTCTTTTCTCAGCTTCAAGAGTGCTGGGAATACAGAAGTGTGTTATCAAACCTAACAGTTTCTGCATGATTGTACTCTGCTACCCTGGGAAGATACCTGGTCTAAGTATGTGTCTTCTTATCATAACACATATGTCTGTGTTTCCATCCTTTTAACCCTCTTCAGTCAGCCTTCAAACTTTTCAACAAGGCCTATACATGTTTTTGAAAACTTACCTGTATAGATATTATGTTTTTGTGCTGTTATGATGTCTCCCTTTCAAATTCAGCTAATTTGTTCCTGTTAAGTATGAATACAGGCAATTTTTCATACTTTGTGTACTATAAACATTCTAACCTCAGCTACAACCTCTCCTACCTCCTTTGTAAATTCCAACAGCTATCCTGCATGAAAATATAAATTTGCATCCATTGCCCCAAATAAAATGTGTTCATTTCAATGCCCAGTATAAATGATTCAAACAGTTGTTATTGTTCTTTTAAGGTCAAAGAATTCAGGTTTTACAATCATATACATTTTTCCATTACATGTCCAGTAAAGCTGATCTTTGTCAGGGTGAGGAATTCGTTTCCACTATGTCTAGTATTAGCCTAGTAATCCCCCACCTCTCTGAATAATTTAGTCATTAGATTTTTCCTTAACCTGACAAAACAGTCAATCACAGAGATAGTTAGGTTCTACACTTGCATTTTCTGTGACAACTCCACTTACGTCTATTGTACTAAGATTTGGATATGTTACTATATGTGCTTCTCTGGATTTTTATTAAGAAAATGGCATCTGTATGATAATGAGAGATGTTTTGAGTTTTGTCCAGGTTTTGTATTGAGATGATGCCGGCCTAGTAGAGCAATTCAGAGGAATCCTATTCCTATAAAATTCAATGATGAGAGGACTCCAATAAAAGAGGAGAAAGTGTAAACTAATGAATTAGTCTTTGATAAAAGTAAAGCATTTCTTCAAAATGAATAATTCCCTAACTATAATATACATGAGAATTACCTAGAAATTCATTGCAATCAACCTTGTCTATTAGGTGATCCAAGTTGGACTCTACAACAATCCTGCACAGCATATGATCCGTGGGCTGAGCACTCTTCTTCCACTCAGAAAGTGTTTGCTCCACCCAAAGCAGCACAGAGATCTTTTAAAAACCAAAAGCTCTGTGCTTGCTAAGGTGTGCTGCTCAGTAACTCACGAGAAGCAAGTGAGGATGGCCTGTCCTCTAAAAACTTTCCAGGTGATTGAGAGGCATACAGAAGTTGAAAAACCCCTATGTAAATGAGAGTGAAGGTGGAAAGGAATGGAAGATGAAAAGATATGGAAGAAGGACAAAAATGAATAAGAACAAATATGCTAATTTTGGACTAGCTTCTGTGCACAGGCATCTCTTAGGACTTGTGAAATATCTGAGTCAGGGAAGTATCAGCCATCAGAAGTTTGAAGATTGTTAAGGTAGATGGTTGAACCTGTGTATATGAACTACTGAGTAGATGATATTGTAAGAATTTGATGCCCATCTAAGAAAACTGATTTTCAGCCTTCAACTCTTACAAAGTATCTTCCCCATAGCATAATCTTCTAGGCATGCCATGAGATGCTTAAGGAGTTGTGAAGGTTGCCAGTTTCTTGTATTTGCATGTGGGTATGCTGTGAAATGGATGAATGGGACAATACATTGAAACAGTTAAAGAGTATTTTCAAGTGGCTCAATGATTGTAACCATGTCCTATGGTGTTCATACTGTTTGAAGAGAGAAATGAACACAAAAGCAATGGATGACAATTTGCAAAGAGAAAGTTCTAGGGTTTTCAGAACCAACACACTTGATAAAGTCGAAGAACTCTTTTAGCAAGCATGTTTTTAAAAAGGAGTGTAGATTGTTGTGACTGAAAATGTTTCTCAATTGCTGTGTTTTCTGGTGACAAAAGAAAAGGTAGCACACACTGATGTAGAGGGTGATGTCCACTGGGCCATGGACACAGAGATTGGCTATAGATCTGGCAAACATGATTTTTATATAAATACTTCAATATTGGAGTGGTAGAAGAGCCGGGTAGTGGTGTCTCATGCCTTTAATACCAGCACTTGTGAGGCAGAGACAGGCAGACTTCTGAGTTCAAGGCCAGCCTGCTCTACAGAGTGAATTCCAGGATGGCCAGCACTATAAAGAGAAATCATTTCTCAAAAAACCCAACCAAAAAAATTAAAGTGGTAGAATGATGAATAATGACAGAACTCAAAACCAGAATAACACAGAAATATGAGCATCACAGAATATAAACTCAGAGTTTTTGTTAGCACCAGAATCTGAAGAGGGACACTTACCTTCTAGCTGAATAAATAGAGCCCCACTGTAGTTACTAAAATATCTGCTCCTACAATTTTCAGAAGTGATAGAATTCTTTCATAATATTTACCAAGTTGTTACATGTATGAGCATGAGAGAGTACTTATACGTCTGAACAGATATTAAAAGGAAAAAATTAAAAGTAATAGTTCTAGTATAGATCTCCACAAAGGCTGAATCACAATATCTTTCTCATGGTTTTCTTCTATTCATGACAGGAACAACAACCAAAAATATTGGCTTTGAAAGACACATACCAGTTCAGAAGTACAGAGGTGGAGATTGCTGCCTCGGTGCCCCACTAGCATCCATTCTAATCCTGTTTTTTAAATTCACAGAGAGTGAAGATGTTTATCAAAGGCAGGTGCTGTCGATTTCATGTATCATCTTTGGAATTGTCATCGTGGGCATGTTCTGTGCAGCATTCTACTTCAAAAGCAAGTAAGACCATTTCTCTGGTGATTAAATGTTCCTTAAAAGAATTTTTCTTTTTCCTTTTTTTTTTTTTAAAATTTCAACTCCAAACAGAGTAATTCTTTGCACATGGGTCAAACAACAGTCTGCAGATAATTAGAGCCTTCTATGGACAACAATGAATATATACACCCATATATATATATATATATATATATATATATATA
>BDUI01000050.1:357838-367892 GCA_002335545.1 Apodemus speciosus | reverse complement strand
CTTATTACATGCTGGGGAATCCTCTGAGTATATGCCCAGGAGTGGTATAGCAGGGTCTTCCAGAAATGTCCTGCCCAGTTTTCTGAGTAACTGCCAGACTGATTTCCAGAGTGGTTGTACCAGCTTGCAATCCCACCAGCACTGGAGGAGTGTCCCTCTTTCTCCACATCCTTGCCAACACCTGCTGTCTCCTGAGTTTTTAAACTTAGCCATTCTGACTGGTGTGAGGTGAAGTCTCAGGGTTGTTTTGATTTGCATTTCCCTAATGACTAATGATATTGAACATTTCTTATGGTGCTTCTCAGCCATCCGATGTTCTTCAGGTGTAAATTCTTTGTTTAGCTCTGTATTCCATTTTTTTGATAGGGTTATTTGGTTTTCTGGGTATTATGTTGAGTTCCGTAGCTATCTGCAGCTACCGCAAGAGAAACTTTTGGGATGGATGGGGAAAGTGGCGCAAAAGAATTGGGTCAAGGAGACATTGCCTTTCAAGAACCGAATTTTAATAAATGTAACCCAATAAATAGTCTGGAAGATTCCCTCCCCCCCCCCCAAGCATGGGGTGGAGTCTTGGGATCTTGCTGGCTCCCGACCTCAGCAGGTGGTTGGCTCTGGAATGCTTCCTTGGCTTCCAGGTGAGGCTGGTTTGTTCTAAATAGAACAAAGGCCAGGAAATTCATGGGCTGAGCAGAGCAGAGGCCAAACTGCCTAGCTCGAATGCTGAAGTGGGGGGAGGGACAGTATTAGACAAATTTTTGCTTTATCTTGAAGCCCAGGTTAACTACTCTAAAATTCTGTGCAAATTGAAATGTTTAATAATCTATGTCCAGTATCCCTTCAGTTCTTTAAAAATTCATGAGAAAGAGTTAACTCTGCAGTCATTTAACAGAAGGTGAAATAGTCACGTGAAGTTGCATGACATTCTGGACACACTTAGGTCTGGCTGTATATGAGAGTAGATTATACACAGTGATTTAGAGACAGTCATCATTTACCTCTGATTGTAAGTAAATAATTTGTGAGTTAAAGATGAACTCGTGTCATTCATTTTGCCCTGGAATAGAAGAAGCTGAGGATAGAGTTACAACCTCCAGAGCCATCAACACAATAATGTGAAACCTCTCAATGCAGTTCATGGATCAGATAGAAAAGTCATTAAGAGAGAGTAGATCTGTTCTCACATAAGACCAAGAAAGCATACTCATAATCAGAACGAAAGGGAAGAAAATTATGTAGCCATATTAAAGACAGGTTTATGGGTAAGATTATCATTTGATGAGAATTATGGGGAAACTGGAGTCCTCTCTTGGGGGCCTTTGTCTTATTAATGAGAGAATTTAAGTACAAACCTAAAAGGTATCTTAAGTATAATTTTATTAAAGTTTGAAATAAAACTATGAAGCAGGCAAACTGTAAATCTCAACAGCTGCCTAGATGACAGAGAGAGAAGAGGAACAGAGAAAGAAAGCCACACTCTCTGAATTAGACTTTAATGAATGTCCACCCCATGATGGACAAGTAACTTATGGCAAAAAAGAAACTTTGGAAAAAGAATGAATTCTAAAATATTAGGAAAAACAAAAGCATGCTTAGAGTAGTGATGAAATACACACACACACACACACACACACACACACACACACACACACACACACACACAATGGAAAAATTAGTTCCCTGAGTAATTCTGAAAAGTGGGCTGACTAAACAAAGAGGAATGGCTTGGATGTTAAGTGATTAAGGAAGGGCATGGAAATATAGAAGGAAAAATACATTATCCTGTTAAAGGAATGATTATTCCACATCTCTTTAGAATGGCTTCAAGTGGCCGTGCCTTCATAAGAGGTGCTTTCTTTTCCAAATAATTGATCTCCACAACTGAAATGTTATGTCTCTACCCAGCCAGAGACTTTCTTTTCTTTATTAGAAGAAAATGTTTCCTTTACTGAGTCTCTGATGCTACCATGATAATTAAAAGATAGTAAAGAATGTTAAAAGGTATGAATAAAGAATTTAATACCTATCCCATCCTTTGAGCCCTGCTAAATGAGATCAAACTCTACCATTGTCCAAATAGTCTTCCGAGTTTGGTACAAAATGGAGGCGTCCCATTACCATCAAGGTTTTCCTTCTGTGACATTTTCTATGGAGATCAGAATCCCCTACCTGCAGAATACCATATAGCCTTGGTGAGGTTACAGGTTCAACTTCCTTTCTTGACCTGTCCAGCAAGCACCTGAGATTCCTGGAATACCTCCCCATGATGATGAGACAATTCAGTCCCTTAGCCTTCAGCCTTTTCCTACCCTGGATATTCCTTCCTTCTTCTCCCAAGTTATATAACCTTTGATTCACCCTGAATAATGTTGATGTGTCTCCTTGAGGCTGATCCCAGAATATAGTCATTTCCGTTTGTACTCTTAGGCCCCTGAACCTCTGCTCATCAACCCTTCTCCCTTTGTCCTCATGGGTCAGTGGAAAACAACTTGAAGGAGAAGGGAGAACAATATTTAACAATTGGTAGTAGTGTATTTATTAAAAAAATAAAACTTATCTAATGTATGTGTGTATGTGTCTGTGTGTATGTGTGTGTTAATATGTAAGGTTGGTGTCCTCAGAATGTTCACAGGCTAATATAACAGATATATATTAGATTTGGACATGGAGAGGAAAGAGGATTAGAGATAAACAGACTTAATTTGAATCATTCTTCAGTCAAGGGATTTATTAATATAGCAGCTGGCAATATGGCCAAAGTCCAACATAAGAAGCTTTAGTTGATCAAATGTAGCATGGAGTCTACTCTTAATAGTATCCAAAGTAGGTGCAGACATCATGAGGAAATAATCTTGGATAATGTATGCCTTATTTAACATTACAGGGGTAGGGAAAGGAACATGAAGGGTATCTTACAGGAGTTATTACTCTTAAGGTGGATGAGTGGGGCTTGGTTAGTGGGTGATCTGTAAACCTGATATTTGCTGAGATGCTTTTAACTTCTGGGCAGCACAGTGGGGTTAAATGTATTTTCATCATGCTCACTGCCTCTCTGTATAGGACCTGGTTTCTCAGACAATAGGTAAGCATATCTTATTGTATAAGTAGACATATATAATATTCTATAGTAAGAATATCTTATTCTATAATGCCTAATATTGTATAATACTTAAAAATATGAAAAAAGTTCCTTAATGATTTCATAGGGAGGTCTGAAACCTGCTTCATAGCAGCAATGTTTGAGTAGAGTGGCGATAGATATTGACATTTTTTTGTAGGGTTAAAGCCGGGAGTCCTATCTTTAAAACATTGCTTTCTTTTGAATAGTTCTGTAAACCAGAATCATTGGTCAATATATCAAGTACTAACTTGTTGATTCACGTATTCATCTTTACCTTCACATACATATGGAATAATTACAAAATGTCAGGTAAACTCCCGACACTTGATAAGTTGTCATAATAATTTAAAATTCTAACAATGAATGAAATGTCCCTGAAAGGGCATTCATTTATTACCACAGGTGACATCTACTCAGTAAATAACCCTCAGATGTAGGCTCTAAAGTGGGCTGATACCTCCAGCCAGTGGAGAGGGGTGTTGAGAGAGCCTCTAGCAGGCAGGCTAGGGCATCACTGCTTAGATGGAAACATCTCTCTGCAAAACAAAGCTGCAGCTTGTACTCAGCACTGGAACTAAGGGAGGACTTAGCTGAGGAGGAAGATGGAAAGGGAACTTGCTGTCCCTTGCGTCTACAAGGCTAGATTTATAACATGTTGCTTTCGGGTGACCTGGGGAAAATTCTTAAGAGTTCTTGCTAGTAATATACACAAACACAAAAATTCTCAAGGCAACATTGGACAAGTTGCTTTTAATCACTTGCACTTAAAAAATTACTCTTGAAATTATGGCATTAAACTTTGAGTTTTCCTGCTCTTGTCTCTTCTGTTGTGCTGGTAATAAAGAAGTCTTGACACATTCATAGATGAGCCTGGAAAAGTGTAGAAAGACATGCAACATTTAAAACTGTTTTCAAACCTCCTTCCTCTTGCCTTTATGGCCTGGTGTTCCAGAACAGGTGATTATCAACTCTGTCAACATTGCTTTCCATCAGAAAGCTCACTTTCATTTAACCTCGAGACTCCCACTGCGTGCATGCACCAGGCCTGAGAACAACAATGTCATTGCTCTACTGCCTACACCAGCCTGCTTAATTTGACAGGCCTATTGATTCTAACACACCATCAGCAGTTCGTTAGGAGCAAGGCAGCAAGGGGGCAGATGGCAGTGGATGGCGTCCAATGCCTGCAGGGAGCACTTACACACAGGAGGGTGATTAGGATGAGGGCTTTCCCCAAGGGTCTACATTGTGTTGAACAGTAAATCATTCAGGTTTATGCTGAAATGCAGTGAGTAGATGGCTGAATCTCTTTATTCACTAATAAATGATATTGTATGTCTTCTACAAAATGAGTTCATAATAAAACATAAACACAAGACCATCAGGATCTGAGTCAAAGAAAGCTCATGGAGTCTACTGCCAAACTTTTTGGCCTCCTAGAGGATATTCCCAGGGATGTCCAGACAGGCTGCTGACCAGAACACTCAAACACCATTTGAGCTCATATATGATAATTAAAACCACACAATATTCAGGTCTTAGCTTATCTCACAAGCATTAGGAGAAACTACAATAAATGTTGTTAGTATAGACCTACCACAAATGCAGAAAGGGTCTGATGGGGCAGTTAAGCTGACTTACAGGTGGAAGGCTTGATACAGAAGAAACGTTTGGCAGACAGTGGTACGAATTTTAAGTGCCTTCAGCTGAGATACCTAGAAAGCTAAGTAGAGACTGAATTCTGTCTTTATTCTCTAGATTCTTTGTATATGTTCATTGTGTCTTTTCTTCTTTTTTATTTTAGGTATACTCTCAAGAAAGAATAGGTTTTGATCTAGAGAAAAATGAAGAAGATACTAATAATAGAATTTTCATGTATTTTATACTTAGTTTTTCATAAAAGAAAATAAAACTTAGCAATGTACACTGGAATGGCAGAGTTGTAAAATATATTAGAGCCAGCACTGACAAATTATTAACAAATTGTATTAATAACAGAATACCACTCCTAGATGAAATATGAGATTCTTACCAAACCATTTATTGACTTATTTGTTTGATTGTATTTTTGTAGCTTCAGCAAGGAACAGTTTTGCTTCTATAGTTGTTATACATCTTTAGTTTCCTCTTAGTCTTGTCAGATTATAAGCACTGGAATGTCTCTGTTGATCTGGGTAGCACTGAGTAGTACTAGTCTAGTGTTTTGTAGGATTCTCCTTTGTTTGATGTTTTCCTGTAGTGATATTATAGTTGTCTATGCAGAAGAAAAAGCACTATATATATATATATATATATATATATATATATATATATATATCCCATCAGGAATGCCACTGTCTGTATGATGAGTCAATATCAATGTTACAGTGCTCTGTTTCTGGTGTTGTAATTTTCAAGTTCTCTTACTGCTCAGATGCTTGTTTCTTCTCATACTCTGCTCAGAGTACTCTTTGAAAAGAAGTGGTCATATGTAGTTTACATATAAGAATAAGAAAATATATTTCTTCCTGATTTTAGGAAACTTGCTTGAGTCATTTGTTTATTCTTGCCAGGGATTAATTTCTTCTCATCTGCTCATTTATTTATTCTATAATCTCTATACCAACTCATATATACATATTTTATATTTGAGTTTAAAATTCAAAGAGTTAAATGTTATGACCAGATATTCTTAGGAAATTTTCTGTGCTCCAGAATCTAATAAGCTCAGTTTGGCCTCCTTATTCAATATGCTAATTAAAAAGATGGGTGACAGAAAAGAGTAATTAGAGGTAACTTATTCAATGTAGCTATATTGGCAAAAAAGGGGGAATAAATAAATGAAGCTAGTTATCACACATCCCCTTTGTGATGCACAAGTACAGACATGAGCTAAAACTGAATATGAAAGAGAAACAGGGCAAGAGCAGGAGTAAACAGCCCTGGTTCTAATGTAATCTTTAGTTTTGTCAGATTGTTGTGTGGTCCTGCCAGGTGATCCAGAGAAGTCTTATTGCTGTTGTGACTGCCAGTGTTTGAGGGGATTGCCTGTAGTTCAGGATACAGCCTCACCCTCATGGCTAAAGACCCACATGTGCAGGAGATAGGGTCTGTCCCTTGGATTCTGCTCTTTGTGGAGTCACAGGATTAAGACTGATTTAATTAAAGACTGTGCCTTTAGCCTTCAAAGAAGATGAAGTTAGACAAACATTCCTCTAGTAATTAACATGTACTACCCCACATGTTATCCCAAACTTATCCCAAAATAAAGGAGGTGGGCATAAAATGAAGGAGTTTGAGTAGAGTCCAGTTGAAAGAGTCTGGACTCTATTTACCTTATAAGCTAAAGTGAGAAGGTGGAATGTTTGTTTGTTTAATGGTCTGTCGTTACCAAATACAGTTTTTAATTGTCCATTTCAATATGATTTTATTTTGAGATTGTGTTGCTTTGCCTTTCTTCACTAAGAGTTCATTTGTCCATGTCATTTGGATAGTAAATATCAACTGATCAGCTCTTGAAGCTACACACTTCAAGATACACTACAGGATATTTCAGGTTGATTCTCTAGATAATCTGGTCCAATCATCGAATCAGACTTTTTCCCTAACATCTCTTTCATTGAAGATGCTGGTCAAATCAAGTTCTGTGAGCTATGAGTATTTTTTGGCAATGAAATAGCTTTGTTGACAGACTCTCTTTACAAACAGATCAGAGACCAACACACAGCTATAATTTTTTAATGTAACCATCTGTACCTATACTTGGCTAAACATTAGTTGACATTGATATCTCCCTTAGTACCTCTCAATCACTGCCCACACACTGTACTAGGAAAAACACTTGGCTTCAGTATTTCCCACCCATGTACTTAATTTTTCTTCCACAGAAAACACATTAGTAAAGTAAGATATTAACACTGTACCTGTCTCATGGCATCTAAACAGTGCTTATTACAGTTCTCACCGTAACTTTTAGGACTCACTTATTTCCAAAATTGCTTATGACAATATTTCTGACCCATCTCCAACACCCACAGGTGTATTCTGACAGACTTGTAAGAGAGTCCAATTTCGTTATCAGAGTCAGCATTGCTTCATGAGACCTTCAGACAATTAAATGTTATTAATGATATTTGTATAGTGCTCTATTTCTTTAGCAGTTCTAAGACTTTTGTTCCATATTTTCTGTAAATTTTGATAGTTTTTATCTTTGAAGAAGTTAGTTATTTTCACTCATTTATGAAATTTGGAAACACCAAATTGCTCAGAGGATGTCTCTGTTTTTTCTATGCTCACCAGTGCAGGAGAATTGTCTCTTTTTTATTTTTGTTGATAACTTATAGATGTACATGCATGTTTCTATTCACAATGTCAGAATTTACTAAATAATAATAAATCACAAGGTGATATGATTATTAGCAGCAATTTGCTAAATTTAGCCCTCTGTGGTGGTTTGAATAATAATGGCCACAATTCGCTCATACATTTGGATACTTAGTACCCAGGAAGTTGTGCTATATAAAAGGATTAGAAGGATTTGAAGGTATGGCCTTGTTGGAGTAGGTCCAGACTTGGTGTAGGAAGTGTTTCACTGAGGATGGGCTTTGAGGTTCCAAAACACCAAGGCAGCCCCAAGTTCTCTCTCTCTCTCTCTCTCTCTCTCTCTCTCTCTCTCTCTCTCTCTCCCTCTCTCTGTCTATGGATCAGGATGAGCAACTCTCAGCTGTTGCTCAATCCCTCAATTAAATACTTTCTTTCATGAGTTTCCTTGGTGATGGTGTCTCTTCACAGCAATAGAAGAGTGACTAAGAAACACCCTTTTCCTTGAAAGTCATAGCTAGACAAATACAGATTAAAAATCCTAATATTAATTTTAAATATATTCATTATAGTTTCTATTGCTATGATAAAACACTGACCAAAACAACTTGTGGTTGGTTTGTGCAGGTACTGATGCAAAAGCCATTGGGAAACACTGCTTACTATCTTACTCCTCATGGCTTTCTCATACTGCTTTCTTACACAATTTAAGAGCACCAGCCCAGGAATGGCTCTGTCCACAGTGTACTAGGCTCTCCCACATCAATCACCACTGAAGAAAATGTACCACAGGCTTCACCAACAGGCCAATATTTGCAGGGGTATTTTCTTAATTGAGGTAGTCCCTTCTCAGATGACCCTAGCTCATGTCAAGTTGACATAAAACTAGCCAGTGCACCATACAGCTTTACATGTTATTTTCTTCCAGTGGGTCCATCCACTGTTATGCTTCCATGTTTAATTTTTAACTTATAAACATATAACATCACTTCTCTTGCTTACCTTTTCTCTTTAAACTATCCTGTTGTTTTCTCCTTTCCTTACAGTATAATTTATACATTTCTGTTAAATAAATTGGCAATAAAAGATAGAAGAATAGATGTACAAATATATAGGTCACTTCTTTCAGAGACTGAGTCACTCAATGTGAAAGCCATGCTGGCCTCAGACTCAGAGATCCTCATTCTTCTGTTTCCTGAGTGCTGAGATTAAAGGCATGTGCCAAGACACCCAGGCTAAATATCCCATTTTGTTTTATATTTGTGTGTGAGGTATGAAGTATATCCTAGTTTTTGTGTCCATGGCATGTATTATATGTGGAGGCTGGACAATAACTTTAGGTACTGTTCCTTGCCTTTCATCTTGTCTTGAGAGAGAGTCTCTCTTTCATTGTTTTCAACTGTCTACACAAGGCTAGCCAGCTAGTAATTGCTGAGAAGCTCCTGTCTCCACCTTCCATTTCACCAGAGTGCTGGTTTTCCAGGCCAAACACAAATTACTAAGAGAGAAAACCATTCTAAAAATATCATTTGGGAAATATTTATACCAAATAGAATGAATGAACAAAGCTATAATATAACAATATTATAATTCTAAAAAGATTTAGAAAGCATGTATTATAAATACTAGCCATAAGCAAAAATGTTAATAGGTGTGTTTCAATCCTGGACAGAGTACCCTATTTCAGGATTCCCACAGACTGAGTTAATGTTTCAAGATCTTCTCTTGGAAATACCTGACTTACACTAATTTCTCTAGAAAATTAAGATTCCTTGGGAGCAGTTGGCTAATGTTTGCCTCAAGATGTCCCTCGGAAATAAATCTCTTATTTTGCATTGTAAATCTATTACAATTTGAGGAAACAAGCAAACTCTAACTTCTTTAACTTTTTTTTTAATTTGGGTTCTAGACAGTTTTTCAATATTATACATTTCTAGGCGGAGGTAGCAAATATTTTCTCAGGTTTATACTTAGGTCTATTTTTTTCTTAAAAATTAGTTTCCCCCCCTCTTTTTTTTTTTAAATTTTCTATATCCTTTGTTTATATTCCAAATGCTTTCCCCTTTCCCGGTTTCCCCCTCACCATATGTCCCATAAGTCCTCTTCCCTCTGCCCATTCCCCGATCGCCCCCATCCCATTTCTCTGTCTGGTACTCCCTTACAATACTGGATCAAGTCTTTTCAGGACCAGGGCCATTTCCTTCCTTCTTCTTGGGAATCACATGATTTGCTAATTGTGTCTTGAATATTCAGAACTTCTGGGCTAATTAATATCCACTTATCAGTGATCGCATTTCATGTGTATTCTTTTGTGATTGGGTTAGCTCTCTTAGGATGATATTTTCCAGTCCCAACCATTTGCCTGCAAATTTCATGAATTCATGGTTTTTAATTGCTGAGTAGTATTCCACTGCCTAAATATACCACATTTTCTGTATCTATTCCCCCACTGAGGAACATCTGGGTTCTTCCCAGCTTCTGGCTATTATAAATATGGCTGCTATGAACATAGGGGAGCAAGTATCCTTGTTGCATGCAAGGAATAGAAAAGAAACTGGGGAAGACCCTTGAGGACATGGGCACAGGGGGGAAAGTTCCTGAACAGAACACCAATAGCTTATGCTCTAAGATCAAGAA
>BDUI01000050.1:294438-345596 GCA_002335545.1 Apodemus speciosus | reverse complement strand
GAGGAGAGGAGAGAGAAGATGGTCCAGTGTTTGAGAGATCCCAGGGGTCCAGATTGAGACTGCTGGTTCTCCTACAGGGTTGCCCTCAGTTTCATTCTGCCTTCCCTAATTCAACAGCAGGGGTCAGCTTCTTCTGTCCATTGGTTGGATGCAAATATCTGCATCTGACTCTTTCAGCTGCTTGTTGGGTCTCCCAGAGTGCTGTCATGCTAGGTCCCTTTTTGTGAACCTCCATAGTCTGTAATAATGTCAGACCTTGGGACCTCCCCTTTCACTGCATCCCACTTTAGTCCTGTTGCTGAACCTTCTTTTCCTCAGGCTCCTCTCCATTTCCATACCTGTAATTCTTTCAGATAGGAAAAATTATGGGTCAGAGTTATGACTGTGGGATGCCCCCCCCCACCTCATTTGAAGCCCTGTCTTCCTGCTGGAGGTGGGCTCTAGAAGTTCCCTCTCCCTACTCTCAGGCACTCTTCATCTAAGGTCCCTCCCTTTCAGTCCTGTGAGTCTCTCACCTTCCCGGTCTCTGGTGCATTCTGGAGGGCCCCCCCTACCTCCTATCTCCAGTTTGCCTGTTTCCATTCTTTCTGCTGTCCCTCAGGGCTTAAGTCAGGTAGCATACACCAGCTGATATGAATCCCCTAGCACACATACAATAGATGACTGCTGGGGTCTGTGTTTATTCAGAGATGATGCACCTAATCCTCAAGAGTCTAAAGGCCCCAGGGAGTTTAGAGGTCAGGTGGGGTGGGGGTTAAGGACATCCCCTGTGGAGACTAGGGGAAGGAAGGGGAGGAGTTATGGAATGTGGAACAGTCAGAGGGTGGACAGGGGTTGGTGGGGTGGGGAATAAAATATGGAGTGTATAAAAATAATTAATAAAGAAAAAAATTAAAATAAAAACACAAAAACAAAAAAAGATGATGAAGAAGAAACTTTGTGTGAAGCTTGAAAGTACTGAGGTATCCTTTTATCAGTAAGCTAGAAATTTAACTTTCTGATCAGTAATATGGACAAAACCCTAAAAAATAACCTTCAACATAAGCGAGGTATCTATTTCTACCCAGTACTTTTGAATTTGGGTGTTAGGTAAATATTCAAAGCAGAAAATCACAGAGAAAATTTCAGAATTTAGATGTCTTCGTTGTTCATACTATGGAGGTATGAGAAATGGAGCTATCAGGGATTTTGGACACCATGTGTATTGCATGCAGTACAAAAGCACCATGTCCTCCAGGAGGTGCCAAAACACAAAGAGCTCAGGGCATAGATTGCAAGACGGGTCGAGTCACAACTGTGCTTTCGGTGTAACTCACCCATATATACATGGGCTACCCTATAATTAAAGTTCGATATTGTCCCTTTCAACTTGTGTCAACTTCAGAAAGCTTTGTCATCTGAGCGTAAGCTTCATGTGACCAAATTAAAAAAAATATACTAAGAAACTTCCTTAAGTTTTTTCATATTCACAGAAACGATCTTTGCGGTAGTGATTCTCATAATGCTATCATTAACTTCAAGAATCTAGACTTACTCTAGGTATTTGCAGAATCAGGTTCTAGTTGTATCTAGAAGTTGACTTTCTGAAGGAGCCAGGCTGGGTTTCTGTGCAGTTTTTGTCAAGGTGATTGCTTCAGATTGCTTGTTTTAATCCAGGAAGCATAGCACATAGGATGTCAAATTCGTAACCTTCACATTTCTCTTTTCTTCTAGACATGGAATAAATGAACTCTAGCCCTGTCTGATTAAGTTGCACATGAGTTTCTTTAGAAAGAAAGATTCCTAGGATATAGGATGCAAGGAGATGGGGCAGCTAAATAATCAAAAGAATATAAAGAAAGTGACAAAGTGGCTTGCATTTTACTTGTCCTTAGCTCTGAAAAAGGGGTTTAATTTAGCCCATACTGATACTGACCCTCTTTCATAGGACTGTAAACATGTATACAGCCTGTCTTTCCCTATTGTAAATATTAGGATGGTTGTCTTGAAAACCCTTCTTATACTATAATTTTTTTTTCCTCTTGGCCACTACTCTGGCTCTTACGCACCATGTTCCTGATGTAAGGATGCTCAGATCCGAAGGCAGGTTGTAGTTTGAATCACAAATTTACTGGCCTTGCAGGGCTCACGTTTTTTGTTTTTTTGTTTGTTTGTTTGTTTTTGTTTTTGTTTGTTTCGTTTTTTCATTTTCTACCTGCTCTTTTCTCTCCTGGGCCTACATGGTTGTAACTTTGTGTTGGCTCAGTCACTACTGGCTTGGCAGTAGTCTCTGTAACTGGCAGGCCACATGCCTTTTCTCTGTGTCAATGCACCCAGTGTTGTTAAATGTTGACTCTGTAAGTCACTCTGGCTTCAGCACAGTAAGTCTTAGGGCACAATCTTATTGTCAGTTCTTAAGAACAGCTATTTGCCGCTCCTGGGGGACTGACTCTCTCCTGGGACTAGAAATGGGGTTGGTAATAGAATTTCCCAGCTAACATTCTTCAGATCTGCCCTAAGCCTGAAAGGGGAGTAAATGGATTTGCAAGAGCCATCAGCCATCTGGTCCTGTTTACAGAACATGTGTTTGTTGTCTGCTAAATAGGCCTCATGTATGTGGCTTCTCTCTTGGGTTGGAAATTGTGCCGAGCTTGAACTCATTGCCTGTTCTAGTACAGCAGCTCTTAGAATGGGCTAGATGCAGGATGAGTGAGCATCTGACTGGAGCCAGTCCAGGTAATAATGCTCAGAGCATTGGACTACTACATGGTAAACCAATTAATTGACAGACAACAGGCTAATGAAAAGGAATAAATTCAGAGAAGTCAGATTAACATTCTCAAAGTTCTCATGATCCAAATCATAGTTAGTTCCCACCTCTTCTAGCAACCTGATGCACCTTACTTTTGGTATTCTTTGAAGCTATTATTGGTGAATGCAGGGAGGAAAGGAAAGGTTAAATAGCTACTTCAGAGTGGCACTATGAATTCCCCAGGAGTCTCATGAGAAAAACTGAGATTGTGTCTTAGCTTTCTGACCAAACTAACTACACAACAGGAAATAGATGTGCTGAAAACATCCCAATGGCTGATGATATGAGATGGAATAGCTAATTGTAAGGACAGTCGGTTCTTCACACTACTACATACCTCAATTGCTTCCTAGGAGTCAACTAACCATGTGGAAGTGGTGTATGCTTTTAATCCCAGGACTCAGGAGACAGAGGCATGTATATCTCTAAGTTCGAGGTCAGCCTGGTCTACAAAACAAATTCCAGGACAGCAAAGGCTACCCAAAGAAACCCTGTCTCAAAAAACAAACAAGCAAAAACCAAAATAACAACAAAAGAGTCAACTAGAGAAACAAAAGCCTATGGCCTGGCCCATGGCTCACAACAAGTTAAACAGACATGAACAATTGCAACGTTTCTTTGTTCACACGGCCACAGGGAAAACATAATTGTGGCTTCTGATTTTTTTTCCTGAGGAATGACAGGGAGTGCAGTCCAAACTAATATTAGCAGTCAGTGAATGATTTTACTACCAAACTATTGAAGAGTTTCTGAAATTTCAGGGAAGCAGAATTCTGTCTGAATTCCTTCTATGTCATAATTCCATCTAGAAATTTAAATTCTATTTAAGCATTTATTAAAATATCAAAGCTGAGATCCCTCAGGGAAACCCTGGGAAGGAACTGAGGGTCACTCTGTGCCTCTAGTGCAAGAATATAGCACAAGAACATGGTGCAAAGTGTTTCAGTTAAACCCTACAGCCTTACCATCCTCCAAGTACCCAAGGAGTATGAAAGATTATACTTTTGTTTGGTGTGGTGTTGAACCCAGGCCTGTATTACACAAAGATTGCACTTCCATTGATTTCTATCACCAGCCCCTATGTGTTTTAAGAGTTTGGAAAATTCAAACAAGACTACCATTATCTGAGAGCCCAAATTATATAATGATATTGGCTTGCAACCATGTTGTATTCCAAATTAAATCAACCATGGACAACTGTCATTCTTTAAAACCCACCTTCACTCTATAGCAAGAGATTAGATTTCGTTACTGCCATGTGTGTGATCAGTAGCTGATTCTGGAAATGATACAGGTTAGCTAACTTCAATTCCTCTTGCCCATCTAAGTCCTTAATTCAGAATCAGGTTGAATAGGTCACATTTGAAGTTAGCACTAATTGCCTTTGTTGACTGGTCATGCCACATTGGTGAGTCACTGTGGCAGTTAGTTATAAATATTATCTAAGATATTCAACATTTTCAAATGGAATTTATCCATCTGTAAGACTCTACTAGTATTATCATCACATTACTGCTTATTAGATTCTACTTATAGATCTACCCTGATGACATTGATACAGATACAGTATTATTCCAGTCACAGTTCTTAACTCTCTTCTATATGTAAATATATGAAAGGCATATTTTCTGTATATTTATACATTCTGGAAGTATGGTACCAACAGCTAAACAAATTGGCCCAAGGCTTGCTCCTTTCTGTTATTGAGATTGGCTCATGGATTAGACCTTTAGAATCTGATTTTCTGTCATACAAGGCACAGGAATAAGATCCCACAAGGATGTTCTTATTCATGGCTATATAAAATTAAGCTCCCCAAAAGTTGTTATAGCCTAGTTTACCTTAGGATACCCCTTCATTAGTTGGCTCTGAATTTTATATTGATAATTTTAGAGTGACAAAAGGACAATTACAAAATCTTCCTTCTATCACTCATATACAGTTGCAACTTGGGACAGGTCATATGAAGACCCCTTGGAATTATCTACTCTAAGAATAATAAACTAAAAAAAGTGTTTTACATGACATAATTGGAAGTGAAAGTACTTTTTCAATTCACTGTGTAAATGCTAACTTACATCTGATATTAGTTAATGCATTATAAAAGACTCTATTCTTGAAGATATATTCATTCATTGTGTGTTCATTAGATCAGGCATTATTGGTGACCAACTTTATTATAGATACACTGAGAAAAAATGACTGCTACTCACCCCTCTTTACTAATTCTAGTGAAATTGCTCCCATTGTGACCTCACAGTAGATACTTCTTTGTAGCTATTAAATACATTTTATTGCAACTATTCTTTACATATATAGAAATAATAATTATTTATATTATAATATAAGCCACTAAAATTAAATCTATTCCATGAAAATTAGTTGTTTAGTATATTCTTACATGTTAAGGTTTTGTATTGAGCAATAACTTACTATAAGTAGAATAAAATCTACCATACAGGACTCCCAAAGCCCTTTCTATGAAGTCTGATACACGGTTCCTTCCTGGCATTGGAAAGATTAAAGGAAGAAAGTCATCAGCCCCAAGCAGTTCTAAACTCAGATCCTGGAATCCTTATGTTATGTGGATTTTAACACTGGTGTTTGTGATAAGCCATTGCAGTACACCAGTTCCCTCTTTCACTGTTGGGACACTGAAAACACTACTGGGTAGGGAGAGTGCTTCGTGTTCCCACTAGGCAGGCAGAGGGATTGGATGTGTCTGTGTTTGTCCTCCAGTCAGCAATGGGCCAGCAAGGCAATTCCTACAGAGCAAAATGTCAACAGCCATCAGGTTCACATCCCACGTGTAAAGCAGAAGCTTCGATGACTGCAATACCTTGATGGTGAAAAATGAGCTTCCTGATGGCCTCTAACGACCACACAATTCCAGGAGACAGACCCAGGGCTGAGAGGGTGGCTAAGCAATGGGTGAAGCGATGCCCTGGTCCTGTCCTGTTTGTCACGATGGAAAAGGCCACACTGACGTGCTCAACACCCATTTACTTTGTATTCTAGGATAGAGGTCAGGAAGACTATATCCCACCTGCCTATACAGCTGTGGTGTGTTGAAAGACCCCTGGATTTAAAGTAAGAAGATCTGGGTTTGAGTCTCAGTCTGTCCCTTATTTTTCTGTGTGACCTTGAGCAAGTCACTTCACTGATCTGAATTGCAAGTTGCTGTCCATGGGAGCGTAGTATCCGTCTAATGGGGTTGCTGTGAGAAGTCAGTGACATGGTGCATGTGGAAAGTGATTTTTGGATGGTATGGTTCTCAGAAGTACAGTGGGAGCCGCAATATGACTGTTACTTTTTTGTTGTTGTTGTTTAGGTATGCGTCCAATGGCTTGAGAACCCAACAAAATGCATCAATAAATATGCAACTGCCTTCAAGAGAAACAAACCCCTATTTTAATAGCTTGGATCAAAAGGACCTGGTGGGTTATTTATCCCCAAGGGCCAATTCCGTGCCCATCATTCCGTCGATGGGTCTAGAAGAAACCTGCATGCAAATGCCAGGGATTTCTGACGTCAAAAGCATTAAATGGTGCAAAAACTCCTACTCCGCTGACATTGTCAACGCGAGTATTCCAGTCAGCGATTGTCTTCTAGAAGAACAACAGGAAGTGAAAATATTACTAGAGACCGTGCAGGAACAGATCCGGATTCTGACTGATGCCAGACGGTCAGAAGACTACGAACTGGCCAGCATGGAAACTGAGGACAGTGCGAGCGAAAACACAGCCTTTCTCCCCCTGAGTCCCACGGCCAAATCAGAACGAGAGGCACAATTTGTCTTAAGAAATGAAATACAAAGAGACTCTGTGCTAACCAAGTGACACGAGATGTAGGAATCTGTGCATTCTATGCTTTGCTCAACAGGAAGGAGAGGAAATTAAATACAAATTATTTATATGCATTAATTTAAGAGCATCTACTTAGAAGAAACCAAATAGTCTGCCGCCCTCATATCATAGTGTTTTTTAACAAAATATTTTTTTAAAGGGAAAGAAGCGTTTCAGGAGGGATAAAGCTTACCACTAAAGCTTTAGGGGAGAATTCTGAATCCAATTTCAGTTAGTCCTTAGACTGTCCTCTTTGGCTCTTGGAAGATTTGGCCATTTCCAACCTTTGGTCCCATAATGCCAGTGTCTATATGGAAAAGAAACTGGTGTTCTCCTAGCTTCAAAGGGATAAAGTTTGTTCCAAGGGCAGATGTGCCAGTTGAGCAGATAGCCCTAGTCATTTGGCTCTTGAGTTCCAACTCCTAAATTTCTCTTCATCATTGATCTCTCTACAGGTTATGTCATGTTGAAGAATGTAGTGCTTCGTATTTGATTTTCAAAGAATGGCAGGAAAACATGAGCAGGATGGAAGACAGAAAATAGAAGTAATCTGGGCAAAATTAGCTTACTCTCATGTGCCATCTTTCTCTGTAATTTGAAAGCACAGAACCTCAGAGGGAGGTGTGAAATTATTATAGGAAAAGAGACAAAATGACGGCATCGTGTTACTAAAATCATGCTAATAGAAATGTTTTTCTTGGAGAGTGTTTAGAAGCTCTGAAAGGGCACCTGTGTGTGTGTATGTGTGTGTGTGTGTGTGTGTGTGTGTGTGTGTGTGTGTGTGTGTGTGTATGCTTGCGAGTGCGTGTGCGTGTGTGTGTGTGTGTGTGTGTGTGTGTGTGTATGTGTGTGTGTTTGTGCCTGTGTGCACAGCTGTGAGGGTGTAAGTGTTGATGGCTTGCTCACACAAGCACATATGCTGGATGCACATGTGTTCCCTGTACGTATGTGTGTGCATGTGTGTGTATTAAAGCTTGCTAAAATTTGTTCTGAAACATCAGGGAAACTAATATTCAGAAGAGATTTCCCCTTTAAGACCTTTTTACTTTAAATTTTCCATTAAATGTAAATTTGGTTAGCGAGTTCTTGATCCAAGGTAACTTGCATGGTGGGGTCTTATAAAACTCTTGACAATGTCTAGACGATTTTCTGGTGTGAATACTATTGAAAGGACAGCCTTTGGCTTATTGATATCAGCATCACAAAGCAAACTAATGGAGGATGTGTTTAGTTTGAATCATTTACTTATATTACTGACACAAGCCAATCATCAAATTGACAGTTGATTACTTTATTTCTTGTCATCCTCATTGCTAATTTACAGCAAGTCTGCTCTGTGTAAACAGAGGCATTGGCTTCTGTGGTTAACGTGGAAGGAATAAATTGTTGAAAACCACAAATACCAGACTATTCAGTTTACAAGCAATGCCCCCAAACAACAAATTGTGTTGTATGTTCATTTGGAATAAAGCAATATTTTTACCACTGCTAAGGTGAACTGAAAACCTCTCCTGAAGATGTGTCTGTTTTATTTTCCCTTATTTTCATGGGGCATTCAAGAAAACTAGTGTTCACATACCCAGTCTTTATCCAATTATTGGTGGTGTTGTTATGTTTACACTGTTTAAAATAAAAAGGCACAGTTTTTGAAAGTACACAAAAGATTGCTTTTACTGTAGTTTTGGAAAACTTGTTTAAATTTCATTGGTTTCTGTCTCAAGCAGAGAAAACATGCAATTGTTTCTTGAGGTAAGTTTATGTTAAATATATTTCAAATTGTTATTTGTGAACATTCATTGATATCAGATAGACTACCTTCTAGGGAATAGAAAGAACATTTAAAAACTGATCAAAGGGTTTAATCGGAATCTGAAGTCTTGGATGTTGAAAACACATTGATGAAAACCTACCTTGTATCTGACAAAAGTTGCGTGGGATCATTTGTAACTATTAGAGTTTGCTTGCTTTGAGTAGAGCAGCAAGGTTGCTAGCATTTTCAAACATTGTGAAATTTTAATATATTCTTGCTCAACTTAGTTTCACTTGAAAACATTTTCTATTTATGAAAATCTTAGATGGTTTTTGTAGGTCTATAAAATCCTGAAAGTTGAGCATCTATTGGGCCATAATGTTGCTATTTAACATAAGTATCAAATTAGTAAGGCCACAGTGATGTGTTGAAGTCAACTTTGTGGGATTGGTTTTTTTTGTTGTTGTTGTTTGTTTTTACTTGTTTTGGTTGTTTCTTTTGTTGTTTCATTCTTTCTTTCCTTCTTTTGTCTGTAAAATATTAAATTTCTTTCATCTAAAGATTCCATTCATCCAACTAGGAGGACAGGTACTCTGAGGAAGTGATTTTACAAAAAACAAAAAACAAACAAAAATGCAGAAAGATCAATATAAGTTTCAATATAACATCTTACTTTAATAAAGACTTCTCATCAAATGATTATGCAGCAACCCTTTCCCACACATTCTGAAAATAACAAGTATCAGACAAATTTAATGGCCATGTTTTGGAAACTTTGCGATTATTAGTATTTTCTGAACACTCAATACAAAATCCTCCACAGAAAAAGCTATTTGTGTGAGTTATGATGGCCTTTGTTTCCTCTTGAAACAGGAAGCCCTCCTGCAAAGTGTCTAAGCTCAAAGGGCACGTCTTAAGTCACCAGCTGACCATTGGCTCTTGCAGAAAGCACTGAGACTTTCTACATAAACCTGATCTGGCAAATACCTGAGCCATCATTGCTTTGTTCCTCGAGCTCACGTACTTACTAGGGCATGGCAATTTCTACTCCATGCCTTTGAACTTCCCTTTGATTTCATATCCCTCTTCTTTATTGTGGAAACAGATATTTGTAATTAGACAAGCAAAATATACATTAACAACGGGACTGAATATCACCCATTATATTTTTGCTTTGAGTCCTTTTTTCTGGTATGTGATTTTTGTATAACAAAATATTTTAAATTACTGGTAGCTATTGTGGAATGCTGTTGTTGACCAATCAATGTTACTAAGGTAGAGTAGAAATGTTGGAGAGTTAGCTTCTGGTTTCTCTCTTCCTATGTATATTAAACACTCTCTTTCAGACTCTACTACAGTATCTACTTTCCTGTGAATTAAGGTGAATTTATCACACATAGAGTGACTCACATCATTTCTAAGTAACAATAAAGGAGTCATAGAAGTCCATTGCTTTCAGCCCTTCACACAGTAGTTATATAACATGCTGACCAAAGAGAGTAAAAGGGTCTTACAGACTTCAGAATACTCCCTGAGTCATGAAATGAATAGTTACAATTTTAGAAGGATCCTGGTGCTCAAAGTTGAGGCTGCCAATAACCAGGTCTCCACCAGAATACATTGAACCCTTGCAGATACTACCATATACTTATCTTGCCATATGGTGCTATAAGAAATAACAAATCTTTAATGTGTGTGTGGTGGGGGTGGGATGATCTCTGATTCCAGCCCTGTGAACCTAAGATTAAGTGCTAAAAAACCTGTCTCAAATGAGTATATGGTATAGCTAACAACACAGCAGGTGGGGAGGAATTTTTATTTGACCTTTTGGTAATTGGGAAACATTTTATATATAAAGAATAATTTTTCTTATTATTCAATTGTATAGCTTCAGTACAGTGTTTTCAACAGATAGCATGTCTATGCTGTTTGTATCTTGTCTTCAGAAATTCAGTCCTTATTCCTGGCAAGACTAGTCTAAAGTTACTAGGCTGTTCTCAATTTTATAAACACTCAGTTTGCCCTGGGAAATGAAGCTTTCAAATAAGCTTTATCTCTTCCTTTTTTTTCATTCTTTCCCTTTTAAAGAAATACTGAGGGTGAAGGAAGTACATTCCCTCTCTTTGATTTATAGCATCCATTTTCACTCATTTATTCTTACTGGGACTATGCCCACAGTATAAATATTAAATTTGGGTGGTTACTTGGGTGTCTCCATCTTTTCTTCATTTGAAGAACATCAAGTGGTTACCTCATGGAATGCCATGAAACCTTCATGGCCAGAAAAATGTCAATGGTTCATCAGACAACATTTTCAGGTTATCTCCTCCTTAGCTAAACTGAAATATCTTTGAATTAGAAATTTCACAAAGTTCAATACTGAAATATGTTAGATTTTCTCTTAAATTTACAATTAAATGATGTGTATAAATGAGTACTGTCTCTATTTGTATAATTGTCTCAAATGCTTTTTTAGAATGAACTATATTCTAACAATGCTTTTGACCTGTGGTAACATTGAACTTTAGTAAGGGCAGAGTGTTTTGGGAGAGCAAGGCACTCTATACACTAATGTCAGACACCCAGAGGACCTCAGTGACAGAATGACCATACAAACTTAGTAAAATAGAGAACAGGTTTCTTGCCGTTTGATAACTGTTTGTCATGAAAACTGTATCAATGGCATATGCATTGTTGCCAAAGAAAGAGCTGTGTGAAGAGAAACAACCTGGGTTTGTTGACAATGAATTGCACATACATCTTTGTGAAAGTTTCTAACATGCAGGTAAGAGTGATCTCTTGACTCATGTGTTATATAAGAAATGTGATGATGTATTTCATCTTTTCTTTTTTCGGTCAAACATCTTGTTCTCCAGTTTTTTCCAGATTTTACATGATCATCCAGCACTGTTTATTCCATGCCTATCAATCACAAAGTCTTATAAAATTCTTAACCTATGTATCAATCAATAAGATTGGCATGTGTAATAGCACATACTATGGATTAATAGGGTTGTTGCTGTGGTTATATATTAGGGCAAATTTACCAGGGTCAGTTGATGAAGAAGGGATCTTCATATCTTTCATTAAGAAATGCATGGGGCAAGAACGTGTTCTGGTTTACTCTGAATTTTGTCCTTCAAAACCTGGTGTTGAATGATATCTTGTCCACAAACATCTAGAGGGGTGATACAATTGTTCAAACAGAAACAAATGGGAGAACATAAGTTTTCATCTTAAAAATTCCTGTGTCTTCACATGCAACAATTGCATATGTACAATGATAATTAGAAGGAAAAGTTCTGGCTCACATTTTTTGCAAATATCCAGTTGTGAATATCAGTTCTGATTAATATTAGAAAATAATACATGGATTTTATAATCAGTTAGCATTGTGAGTTCAGCAGATACATTTTTATCTGGTGGGAGACCCTGGCCACCACCACCACATAGGTGAGTGCCTTGGGAGCCTTTGTTGCATCTCAGAATTCAGATTCTCTTAGACTGTGATCTTGTTTTACTTTGCTAAATGGGGATTTTCATGCAAAAGAAGACACCAATGCAATTTACTCATTTTTATTGTTTTAGTGAGGGCTAAGCTAGGAACCTTTTAAATGTAAAATAATGAGGCCACTTTAGCCTAGGCTTGTTAGTTTTCTGCATATTGTTAACAGACATTCCTAGCTTGGAATTGTTCTTTATGTTAGTTCTTTCCAAGTTCACAAAGGGAATTCAGGATCATCAATTTAAGTAAAAGGAAGGTAAGTAAGTATGCAACACTGAAAATCACTTCTTTAAACATTAAATTGTAAAGAACCACTAACAAATTATATCCATAAAGGATAGAGATAAAATATCTGTCTCCTATAACTCAAAAGCTATAAACAGGAGTGAATTTCAAGCAAATATATTTATGTCTTCTCTTAACAGTTCTTATGACAAAGCTGATTTTTAAAAATTATCTCTTTTCTGAAATCTACACTTCATTCTATGAAGGGTTTCACCTTTATAGAATTATTAACATTATATTACTTATACCCATTGAATGTGTATTTATTCTAAACTATTCATTTAATAACTTCTACAATTTGACACAGAATGAATGAGAGCCTGTATTTATTTCTTCACACAGATCTATTTTTTCATGCTATTTTTACCTCATTGTTATTTTCTCACTGACAACTTTCATTTAATGCCTCATATTTAGGGCTAAACATCTAAGAAGCTACCAAATATGTAATGACACAGATATTTCTTTAAAACTAAACTATGTGGTATAAACTGAAATTATGGTCTTGGGTCCAAACACTCTAAGTAGCTAAAAAGCATTTTACAGTCAGAGAACTGTTGTGGCATTCTTTTGTGTAACTGTGGGAAGGCTGTATCATTGATTTGACTTAAAAATATATGAAAGGAATAAGAACCACTGGAAATCTTCTGTTTACCAAAAATAAAAGACAGTTACCCAGAATTCTAAACATTTTCACACAGGGTGATTTAAAGAATGATTTTGGATTTACTTTATGTTGTTCTTCTGAAATTAATGTCACTGAAAGTGTGAAGAATAATAAATTAAATCCATCATTCATTCAAATGTACTACAGCTATAAAATTGTGTGTCTTTTCATGACTTTTTTTGCTACGTATGTTTATATTTTATAATACTATTATCTTACTCTTTGCGTTATAGTTTAAACAATGTTGTACTGCCCCATGGTAATGTGTTTTCTTTGCACACATTGAATTTAGAGGCTATGTATATTATCGTTTATAATTTACTTAGACATACTATTATCATTTCAAATTCAAATTGTTGTAATTCCTTTACTACTTTTAAATAACCTACATTTGACATTATGATGCTCACTAATTTTTCTTTCCCTTGGAAGGAGACAGCAGGTTCATAACTGAGTTTCAGAGGATGTATAAATATTTTAAATAGTAAGTAATGCCTTTCTTTGAGTCAAAGTATGTAATTTTTAAGATGGGAGTGAAAGGTGTAAGAGTAAACATAGCATAAGGAATGTAAAGAAATCTATGAATATAAGCAGTTGCTTCATTTCCTTATACATACTATAAGAAATGGTATGCCTCAGTCACCAAGTATGACAGTTAAGAAATTCGTTTTTCAGTTACCTTTGTAGAAGTGGCCAAGATGGAGTCTGAATATCAAATGGGCTTTAACTTTTCCTTTCTTTGGATATACTTGACTCAACCTCAAAAGAAATTTAAATGTAAAAAATTAATTTTTATTTAGAAACATGTCCTCTTTCATTTTACATATAAAATTTGAGGAAATTTCAAATTATTATCAGAAAACAATCACTATTGATATCTGACTACTTATACTTTCACTTTAAAATGAAACATATACAATCTCAGAAAATTGGAGTCATATAGTATTTAAAATATTATGTCTTGCTTCATTGACTCCAGAAATGATCTATGAATATTTATTAGAAATAATCCTCAAATGTGTAATTGCTACACAAGCTATTATATGGATGAGGGGCTGTGTAACATCTTTCATGTGTAATTCAATTGTTTAAATGCTTATTACCTTGACTTATGCCTATATTTATTATTGCATGAATGTTAATAATGAATGTTTCATTGGCATTAGAATAGATACTATATTCTCTCACGATAGCTATTTGTCTTTTGAGGTATCATTGCTAGATTTGATTAATAATATTTTAAAGATATAAGGGAAGTCATGCCTCCCAGTCTACATGGAAATTACGTCGTGGTACAGAAGACAAGTGAGGAGAAAAAATATTTTAAAGTACTATTAATTTAGAGACCTGGTACAAAAATTACCATAGACAAAAACAATTATGAAGAATTGATAAAATATAAGAATTTAGAAATTTTACATATATCTATTGGATATTCGTGGAAATCCTATAAAATCAACATATTTGAAGATAACGAGTCCAGGAGAGAGAGATAAAGAAATTTATATACCAATATACAGAATAGATGAAAAATTTAAGGTGTTTCACCTTATAGTGCATGCATCCCGTCATTGTATTTTGCCATTTTTTAAATAAAATTTTCAGATAGTAAGACTTTAAAAATCTAATACAGGGAAGAATATTCTAGACTGATCAAGGATGAACTAGGTCTTAATTCTTTAAACCTAGAGATTGTCTGTAATAAGTATGAGGGATAAAGAAAGATGCTAGAACTAATGAACAGAGACAGATGTACTACAATTTTCTGAGTTATCTAAATTTCTGCATGCATAAGGCAGTCACAGGATAATTAGAATATCACCATTTTATCCAATGTTTCAGAAAGGAGGCACAAAGGATCATGTGATAATCATGACCATAGCTACAAACATTACTCTTACCATCAGAGGATGGCCAAAACATGACAAGACTCAAAGATGTATTGAAGAATTTTTCCAATAAACTGAATTGTCCAAATGTGATTATGAACTTTATATTTATCTGCCACCAACCCAAGACTGGAAATATGTTAAAAATGTGTTCCATAGAAGAAACAACCAAGATTCATTTCTCCTGCCTTATTCTAAATACAAGTTCTTGAGAATAATCACACAAAGCAAAGAGATCATGTACTACTGAATTAGGACCAATGTACTGCCATTTATGCACACAAAGACTGAGCATTCCACCTAACACACTAATTTCCTGACTCATATCTAAATGAATTTCTACTGTATATGCTGCTATATAACAATGTAAAGATAGTTATGGTCAGTAATGCACTAGAAGGCAGACATTAAGGACTGATAGGAAGAAAAGGAATGAATATGTGAAAGTAAATAGGAAAAGAAGGATTTTAAAAAGTGAATTAAAATTGTACAGAATAAATGTAGAATTTTCAATGTACAAATGTTCTAGTTGGATTAAAGTTAAAAATCAGAAGCTGGCAAATTTCTATTTTTCTATCCTAAAATACAGATGGTTTTCAAATTTCAAATGTTAAAATGATATCAGTTTAGAAACTTTAAAATAGTGGATAAAAACAAAAAAGTCTCTTCTTGAAAAGCAAATGTCAAGTGTGAAGTAGAAGAGTTCATTAAAGAACATTTTGAAAAGTACAATCAAAATTAAAATGAAAATTAAATCATACCAAGTTATACATGAAAGGTAATTCAGTGTTCAACTAGCAAACATTAAAGAAGAAAGAGACAGGGTTGATAAAGATCTTTTCCCCATCTGCAGATTGTTGTTTTTTCCTATTGACAGTATCCTTTGCTTTACAGAAGCTTTGAAATTTTATGAGGTACCATTTGTAAATAGTTGATCTTAGAGCCTGAGCCATTAGTGTTCTGTTCAGGAAATTTTGCCCTGTGCCCAAGTGTTCGAGTCTCTTTCCCACTTTCTCTTCTATTAGATTCAGTGTATCTAGTTTTTTTGTGGAGGTCCTTGATCCATTTGGACTTGAGCTTTGTACATGGAGATAAGAATGGGTAAACTTGCATTCTGCATGCTGACCACCACTTGAACCAGAACCATTTGTTGCATATTCTGTCTTTTCTTCCACTGGATGCTTTTGGTTTGTCAAATCCCAGGTGATGATGGGTGTGTGGGTTAATTTTTGGGTCTTCTGTTGGGGCCTCCAAACCATCTCAACATTTTTAACCCAGAATTGTCCATATATAAAGGAAATTCAGAGACAAAATGTGGAGCAGAGACTGAAGGAAAAGCCATCCAGAGACTACCCCTCCCTCAGGGATCTGTCCCACCTGCAGACACCAAACTCTGACACGATCGCTGATTCCAAGAAGTGTTTGCTCACAGGAGCCTGGTATAGCTGTCCACTGAGAGGCTCTGTCGGCACCTGATCAACACAGATGCAGATTCTCATAACCAGTCTACGGACTGAGCCTGGGGACCACAAAGAAAGAGCTAGTGGAAGGAATGAAGGAGCTGAAGGAGTTTGTGACCCCATAGGAAGTACAATGATATCAACCAACCAGACCCCTTAGAGTTCCCAGGGACTACACTATCAAAGAGGGACCCATAGTTCCTGCTGCATACATAGCAGAGGATTGAATTATCTGGCATCAATTGGAGGGGAGGCCCTTGGTCCTTTGGAGGATTGATGAGGGGATGATAGAATGGTGAGACAGGAATGGGGGACCAAGTGGGGGATCACCCTGACAGAGGCAAAGGGGAGAGGGGATGGGATAGGGATTTGCAGAGAGGAAACCTGGAAGGGGGCAACATTTGAAATGTAAATAAGTAAAATAACCAATAAAAAGAAGGAAGAAATATGTTACAATAATATTTCAATGAAATCTTTAATTAAATACTTTAATCATCAGTGAAGAGATGGTCAAGCGATACAGAGGACTTGCTCTTGCCAAGGACCTGAGTTCGAGTCTATCTCCAGGAAATTCAATGTCCTCTTCTGGTCTTTGTGGGCACTGGCATAAGTGTGTGTGTGTGTGTGTGTGTGTGTGTGTGTGTGTGTGTGTGTGTTTCTGCATACACATGCACAAACACATACACATAGAAAAATTTTGTTTGACGTTAAAATATGAAATTATCTGAAAAAGTAAAATGAAAATACAAATGTGAGCAGTGAATTTAAAAAAGATAAATAGAACCACTAAACGTATAGATTACAAATAAGGAAGTACTTTATATCCCTAACCATATAAAACTTTCTTGATTATTACCATGGAACTCTTCATGAAATCTACAACTCCAGCAAAAACAAAATGCATTAAAAGCAGAAAGTTCGAAATATCAGGACAGAAACTGTGGTTCATTTACACAATGGAATACTACTCAGCTATTAAAAATGAGGACATCCTGAGTTTTGCAGGCAAATTGATGGAACTAGAAAATATCCTGAGTGAGGTAACTCAGACCCCAAAAAACATGCATGGTATATACTCACTAATTGATGGATATTAGCCAAAAAAAATAATGTTTAGAATACCCAAGATACAGTCCACAGAATTCAAAAAGGTCAACAAGCTGAAGTGCCCAAGTGAGGATGCCTCAGTCCCACTTGGGAGGGAGAAGAAAGCAATCACAAGGGTAGGGGGAGCAGAGGGACCTGGGAAGGAAAGTGAAACAGGGTTGGGGGTAAGAGGGGAACCTGATCTGGTATCGGGTAAGGGGAGATGACTCAAGCCCTGAGGGCCAGCAGAAAGAATGGAAGCAGTCAACCTTAGGAGGTAGGAGGTTGGGGGGGACCCTCCAGAATGCACCAAAGACCTGGGAGGTGAGAGACTGTTAAGACTCAAAGGGAGAGACCATAGATGAAAGTAGGGAGACAGTAGCCTAGCGCTAGTGAGAGGGAACTTTAGAGTCTACCTCAAGGAGGAAAACAGGGCATCCATTGAGGGAGGTAGTTGCCACCCCACAGTCAAAACTCTGACCCATAATTGTTTCTGTCTGAAAGAACAGCAGGGAAGGAAATGGAGCGACAGACCCAAAGTGGGATCCAGCTCAAGGGGATGTCCCAAGGCCTGACACTATTCCTGATGCTCACAAAAAGGGACCTAGCATGACTGTCCTCTGAAGGAGCCAACAAGCAACTGAAAGAATCATATGCCAATATTTGTGTCCAACCAATGGACAGAAGCAGCTGACTCCTGTTGTTGAATTAGGGAAAAGCCGAAAGAAGCTGAGGAGAAGGGCAACTCTGTGGGACAACCAGGAGTCTCAATTAACCTGAATGCCCAAGATCTCTCAAACACTGGACCACCAACCTGGCAGCATACACCAGCTGATATATCAGGGCTCCAGTACATACACAGCACAGGACTGCTGGGTCTGGGTTTAGTCAGAGAAGATGGACCTAACCCTCAAGAGATTGAAGGTCCTAGAGTTTAGAGTTCTGGTTGGATGGGAGGAGGGTTTTGGGGGTGGGAACATCCTTGTGGAGACAGGGGGTGGGGGGAGATATGGGATATGGAACAGTCAGAGTGTATGTGTTGGGGGGAATAAAATCTAGATAGATAGATAAATAAATAAATAAATACCAAAAAGAGAAAAAACAAAGAAACAAAGAAATGAAAAGAAACAAAGAAATGAAGCAAACAAAGAAACAAAGAAACAAGCAGGATCTATTGGTGTTTTTCCCTGGGAAGTTCAAGCCTGGGCATAATGAAACACCAGAATTCTGGCAGGAGGATGCCCTATCATTGAAAGCCTGGAGAAACATGAAGGAGGGTCCTGATGTATGGACCACAGTGTGAGGACAAATGACCTCTTTGCTCCATGGACACTGAAAGCAAGGTTTAGGGAAAGCCTGTGGTGGTCAAGTGGCACTGCAGGGATTCTGACAAGAGGTCAGTTGTGGAGCCACCAGCTTCTCTTGCATAGCTGTATCCCTAGATCTCCAGGTGATATTTCCCAAGTCCTAAACAAGGCTCCAAAATACAAAGTTCAAGTATCTGATATTCAGTTTCCTTTAAAGAATCTAATTCATGCCTGCTCGCTTTCTTCTCACTTCCTTATATCCCGAGGTTAGCTGTGGAGCGTGGTACCATAGCCAACATGGAGAAAACAGGAAAGCAAGGACAAGACTTGTCAATCAGTTTCTATTATTACAAATCCAGATCTACCGTTCACACATATCTGCATCATAAATGCTTTTTAAATTAGAAAGAACATTAAGTATGCTCACTATATTAATGTTTGGCAGAATTCTCATTGGGAACGTTGCTGCTGTCCAGTCCCAACCCGCATGACAGTCAACAGGGTCCCCAGACCACCTAGGAGAAGGTGAGAGACAAGAACACGAGAGACAGACAGCAAGACAGCATTCTGATCAAGCTGTCAAATTTTATTTTTTACACAAGGCTTTTTTAAAGGGGAGCAAGCAGGTGTGGGGAGGAGGGAAGGGGGGAAGTCATTGTATTCGGGGAACAATCTCAGGGGGCTAGTATTATAACTCAGGAAGAGTTTCTCAGAATTGTCTCTCAGAATCTTAGGGAAAATCTGGCGAATGATGTAGGAACTTGGCAGGGGAAATTGATCATGAGGAGGTGAGGTGGAAAGGAGTTGTTATGGTAACCTAACCACAGGTGAGCTTCGTTTGTTCTAACCCACTCAGGTGAGCTCTGCATGTACTGACCATCTAGCTTACTTGGCTAATCTTTAAGCTAGTACTTTTCCTTCTAAAAGCAGGCTAGAAGAAGCAGGCTAGAAATGGCTGAAAGGAGGGGGTTTGAGATCTATGTGAGAATGGCTCCTGGCAGTCCAGTGTCATAGTAAATGAATATTTCCATGTAGATTATAATAGCATAATAAAAAGATATATCACCATGGCAACCTAATGTTTTGTTCAACAATCTGAAGGCATGTGTCTATTAGTTCATTTATCAGTGTTACTTTTTCCCTACACAGTAAACAACAGATAGCAGTTGAGTGGTGTTGCTTCAATAAACCATTTATCTAATTTAGTCTAATTAACTACTTCTTTAAGAGCATAAAGTCAATGGGGAGCACCAGGTAGACAGTTAAACTGTACATTTATTTCTATTAGAGCACAAGGCTGCTTGCCTACAATTATACTATTAAGAGAGGTAAGTACAGTCTAGCAATAGGAAAGGAGTAGGAAGATCATCACAAATGTGGCCAAGATAGAGTTAGAACACAAAAGAAACTTAAGCAGCAAGCCTTTCAGCAAAATACAACAACAGCTAGGAAGTATAAGTTTAACAAGATCTGGGTGCTATGTGAATCTGCAGATTCAAAGCCCAATTGTCAAATCAAAAGCAGAGTGATAAAGATTAACTCAGTGTGGAACCAGAAATGTCATGGTTGAGGCATTGCACCTGAGGGATTTACCCAGAAATTAAGAGACATGGAGCACTAATGATTTCCCAGAAATATATTCATTTTTAGACAAAATTAATATACTATGTAAGTATTTTACACTTGACCTTAGCCAAAAGGCCAAGAAGAGATGTACAGGTATTTTAAATTAAGCTCATTAATAATAGTAACAAATGGTTACTGGTGCTACATTAAAATACAAAGAAGGTCAAAGAAATATGTTTTCATGTATAGATCTTACTAATGCCAGTTTCAAGTTGAGTCATTTTGAGTTTCTAGGAATGTACATGAAGAAAACTCCTCCAAAATGGATTTAAGATTAGTGATTACAAAAATACTATGTAAATGATATGATTGAATCATTGCAACATAATGCTAAAATTACAGTATCCCAAATAAATAACCTTTAAAAATAAAAAAAGCCTGTTCATGAGTCCCTCTGACAAGCACTCATTGCTTGCCTAGCGTGTGTAGGATATCATCATTCTAGAACCTGGAAGCTCAGAGAAGAACAAATGGGATGCTCAGATTCCTCAGTGAGCACTGTGTGTTAGCTGAACCGTGGCCCAACACCAAGAAGAGGAGACTTACATGCACATACAGAAGGATTATACAAACACCAGCTTGTGTGTGATAAAATCATTCATGCTAGAAATTATTTAGACACAATAACTTGATAATTCATGCCATGAGGATGTTCACTAGAGTACTCATTTTAGCAGCAAAAAATGAAATCAGATGGTTAACAACATTACACTATTTTTTAGTTAATCATAATTCTATTAAATCCAGTATTGCTGAAATGTTATATGTTATTCCTTATGTCCTATTAAATCTAGGATATATGGTGAAACTACATTTTGTAATGTATGAAATGTTTATATGACACCTGTTCCTTTTTTATCTAGTGTTTTCCTGTATCTAATAAATGTACTGAAAATAATAAGAAAAAATCCTAAAAACATGCAACAGATAAATTGCGGTAAATCTAAAGTAACATATAAGAATATTGCATTCAGTTTTGGCAGAAAACTGCTTTAGAAAATGTTCTAAATATAAACTATTATTAGAAATGTTAAAATATTTAAAATGGACATTTCTGTATCAGTAATACATTTGCATTTTATTGTTTCAACAGCTTAAATTATATAACCCATTTCCAAACTGTTGTTAAATGTTGACTTGGTTTCTTGTGTTTTCAGTGTTAATAAGTACATGGCTTTGTGGCTTATTCCTTGAAGGGATTTGCTTCAGTCTTTGTCATGCCTCTTTGGTTTGATTAACTAGGGCTTCTTTCTGCTCTTTGCATAAAAATTGTTTTTGTGGAGGAGGCAACAAGATGCAGCACATCACTGCTTTCTCCTGAGGCCTCCTATTTTCCAGAGATTAGACATACTTATTCATGGCATCAAGTTACTCTAACAATTCCCCTTAAGCCAGGGGCAAACGGCAACTCTCCTGACTGCCACTTTGTACCTCAGGATGCTGGTGCCTCTTTTGTTCATGACTTAATACTTGACAGAAAACTCCCCAAATCAAACCATCCATGAAACCATGGGCCTCTAGCAAGATGTGCTGCTGCCTGCTTTCCCCATCTCAGCTGCTAAGGATGGATTAAAACTGGTCATTTTAAAACTCTTGAAAGCCATAGAATACTGAGTTGTTCATAGAATTCTATTTGCTTTCTAACAAAATGCCATTAACTGTTATCATCTTCCAACTCTGAGCTTAAATATGTATTAAGGTTATTTGACCTTATTAAGATAGACTATGGAGAAGACAAGTAGTCAAGTATTCATTTAGCAAGTATCAGAGCTAACAAGACATCAAAGAGACACTATGTTGCTTCTTCCTAAGTGAGAGAAAGAGCAATGGCTCTAGCTTCTGAAGCCAATACTTCATCCTTAAAACCCCAATGGACACGTTTTCCTGTACTGAGTCATTGGGTGGCAAGAATAGAAATTATTTATCCATAACTGTGCCCCATGCATAAAGATGATATTTTTCCATATCTATCCTCTCATATATAAAGATGTTCACTTCTCTAAGTCTATGACTCCATAATAAAGATATTCCTCTTTCCACATATTGCTTTATACATAAACCTGTTCATATCTTTGTCTATTTCCCATATAAACATGCTAGTTTCTCTATACATATTCTGCATATGTAAATATGATCATTTTTCCATACCTCTGTTCTCATATGTAAACATGGGCATTTGTCTGTAAAACCTACACTCATGTAAACACTTCTATGTGTTGGCTTCTGGGCTTCCTTTCCTTTATTCTTTCTTATATGCAACTTTTAAAAGTTGATATACAACAACAAATATAAGAATCCTCATTGTCACATGGCTAGAATTCTATGCTAGGATGACTAAATAATACAAGTTTGATTATGATTGAAAACCCAAATTAAATAAGACATAAAGTAGGGGAAACTATTTTATATAGGGTAGTAGAAATCCCACTTCTGAGGATATTCCTCTCGACATAGTACTGAATAACAAGAAGGTCACTCTAATCAGAGATCCAGATGAAGACAATGCAGAAAAATGGAAGAACAATCATGAAGCAGTCAACTGACAAGAAAATTAGCATGCTTCTTTATCAGCAGGAAGCCAGGCTTTATGGTATGCTGTAGAACTACCTGGTAAAACTTGAAGGAGATGCTAATGTATGTTAGGCTGGTACAAAATGGTGACACACACTCTTAGAGATGATAGGAGCATTGAGGTTAGTGTCAGCTCAAGGAAACACCACTAGAGAGCTTTAAGGATACAAGGACTCTGTTCAGACTTTCCTGTAAAAGTTGACTCTGTATCTTTATTGGTGTGTTAAGCATGTATCAAAGAGTTCTGATAAAGTAACACAGATGAGAGATGTCTGAATAGAAGAATGCCTATGCTAATAACCATACATGGAGACAATAAAATGGTTCATTTATATTTCACATTTATGATGGGATTTCTCACACAACTGACTTTAAAGAACTGTTCAACTGCAAACTTTATTGGTCATTTCTAAACTTAGAAGAATTCCACGCTAACTTCCATCCTTTAAGGGCTCATCTTTACACATTTCACAGTGACAGTACTTCATCTGCATCTGTCCTAGTACCTCACATTTTACCGCATCCTCTTAAAAATATTTTCATTTTTAAGTTACATCAAAGTTGTCAAGGCATCTTACTTTTAAAAACTGTTTCAGATGCTCTAAATCATTTACAAAAGTGTTCATTAGCAATAGCATTTCAACCTCTTTGCTAGAATCTATGGGAGGTGGGTGGTTAATCTGTCCAGATAACTCTACATAATGACAATATGCATAAGATGGATGCTGTACAATGACATGAACAGTAACGGTGATACCTATGTAGAATATTACCTTTCCTTATTCTTGCAAACTAATCATGATTTGCTATCTTTGGTGATTGAGCTGTGATCACTAAGAGGTATTGTCAATCATTCTGGCAAGAAAATACAGGACATGGCAAATGTAATATTGGCTGTAGAGCTTCTAGCAAGAAGTTAGCATAATCTGTGCTCAGAATTAAACATTCATTTTAATTTTATGTATCTAAGTGCTTGCATCCATATATATAGGTGCAATATAGCAGTGCCCACAGAGACCAGAAGAGGATATCATATCCCTTGGAACTGGGATTATAGGAGGTTGTCAACCATCATGCGACTCTTCAGAACTGAAGCTGGTCTTCTACAAGAGCATCAAGTTCTCTTAACTACAGAGACATCTTTCTAGACTTTGCTTAGCTTTAGCAAACCATATGGACACCCAAAAACATTTCTAAAAATAGCACTCTATTAGTGTTCTAAGCAAGGTGCAAAATGTTTCTAGGCCCCATTAATAATGTCCATTTGATACCCTCAGACTGTATTGTCTTATATACTCTGAAAAGCTTTGAGGTAGGTCTTTTTTTTAAAAATTTCCACTCCAAATGTATAAGAACAAGGAAAATTTAGAGCACTCAGATGACACCTGCCTTAGAAAGGATGAGGCACAGATATGTTAATAAATTTGGTCCAGTGCAAAAACTGAGATCTGATCTTAACTACGCTACCTATATTAGACTCCTGTGAGATCTAAGCTAATGTCCCCACAGTAAGAAACTATCAGCATGTTTAAAGAATAGAGCCTAAGAGTGTTTCAAGAGGCTTATCATTGTGCTTCTTAGCTTACAAATAAAACCATTACTTATTATATAAATTATGGGGTTATATTTTATTGAAGTCATGTGACTCCTTAATATCATACTTACACAAGACTTACTAGGCTGTTTTCCAGTTAGTATTATATTATGTTTTTGTTTCAAGAAATGGTATTTTTAAAAACTAATACCCATCCCAGGTATCACAAAAGATCAAAATAAAATACTGGATTCTATAAACTGAAAATCTAAAGTGCCACAATCTTTCTGAGATATAAAAATTAGATTTTAAGTTAACCTAAAGTTTTTATTTTTATAGATGACTCATTGATGAATTGGAACAGCCAATTAATTATTTGTTGGAAATGATAGCTATTTAGAATGTTTGCATGTCCTGAGATAGCCTTAATTTTGCTGTTTTCCTCTGACAGTAGAACCAAACCAACTTCCTAGCAACACTACTCGCTGGACCAGAAATTATCTCAGCTTCAGAAAATCAACCTCCTCATATGAACAGACATGCTTCTGTCTGTAATAATTCAGAGAGCTTTTGGTCTGCATCATCAAATGGACATAGGTATTGACAAGAGGAAGCATGTACCTTCTATGACTTCTAGGTCAGGGTAGGTATGAAAGTTACTTAGTGATGTTAATGAATTAGATGCTTTATAGTTCTCTATCATGGCAGCAAGAGTCTTATCATCATGCTTCATAGCTTCAAATTTATTTGATTATATAAATTATAGGTTTATGTTTTACTGATGCTATATAAATCACTAAGAGCCAACTTAGATATGGCTTAAACCAGTAGGTGATGAGAAAGGAGTCTATAATCATAGAGGAGGGAATGATGGATCACAGTCATAAAAGACATGCGGAAAGAGAAGTCCACTGGTCAGAAGGGAGATAATAGCCTTCAGTGGACCATTCCCGGCAAGAAAAAGAAAATTACAGAATTAAAGAAATTACAGAAATGTGAATGGGAACATTCACATGTGTGTCAAAGTAAATTATTTATTGAGTATAAAGGGGTTGGTTCACTAAAAATAAAATCAGAAGCTTTGCAGAAGGCTAACAGAATGTAAGGGCATTTCGCATACAATTGGGAAAGAATGGTGGGAAATACAGATCAAATCAAATTCCCTGGTACAAGTTGAGTAACAACAACAACAACAAAACTGCATGTGTTGGCTATCAGTCAACAATAGCTGTAGAATGACTGAAGAAAGGTAGAAAATATGAAAGAGGTACAGCTTGTGCTTCTTTAAAAATAAAGACAGAAGAGTTGGACTGCAAATGGACTGCTATTACAAACACAGGTTTGCAAATTTGCTAGGAATGCAGCCATAACTAGCCATAGAGGGAAGGAAATCAAGAGGACTTTGGTGGCCTTAAAGAAGATATGCAGAGTACAAAAAATTAAAATGCCACATATTAATTCAGGGTTTCTCAACCTGTGTTTCATCACCTCTTTAGGGACTGAATGACCCTTTATAGGGATTATATATATATGTCAGATATTATTATTCATATAAGTAGCAAAATTACAGTTATGATATAATAACAAAAAGCATTTTATGGTTGGGGATCACTACCCCATGAGGAACTGTATGAAAGGGTCATAGTATTAGGAAGGCTGAAAACCAATATATTAGTTATCTACAGTGTAGCGTATGCTTCTACTCAGGGATTATTTGCTGTTTCCTCTGTCATGCTTCATACTCTGAAAATTGGAAAATTAAATCATGCTATTTACAAAATTATTCCATTTACACCTAAAACTAAAACTCAAGCCTGTTTGACTCCACTGCCTATTAGTGTCAACCTTTAAAGGACTTGAAATTTACTAGGAACTCAAAAATAGAAGTGGTTAAGAGGCATGTGAACAGTTAAGTCATAGTCTGAGGTGAGGATGTAGTTATTCACCATTTAATTTTTTATTACTAATGCCTAGACTAAGAAAATGTGCAACTGATAATGAGCAGAGGTGAAAGTTACCTGGGAAGACACTCCTGTATGATTTGCATACCACTAGTATTATTTTTTTACATGCATTTAATGAAAGTTAAGAAATAAATGAATAAAATAAGTTGACAAAGAGATGGGGGAAAAAGATCGCTAGAGGTACACTCACTTATTTTCTAGCTCACAATACTAATTTGTCAGATATTTTTGAGTTAATAAAGGCATCTAAATGTGTATGGATATCTCATGAGCACAAAGACAGTAACACAACTAGACCTTGTGGAACTGGCGCAAAAACCATGGTGGATGGAGGCCATCTTAGTATTCTCATACAATCTTGGATTTGTTAAGATGACTCTGGGGTTAAGAGCACTTGCTGCTTTTTCAGAGAATCCAAAGCCCATCCCCAGCATCCATAATGCACTCCATAACTATTTGTAACTCCAGTTTAAGCATATCCAAACCCCTCTACAAGACTCTGTAGATACCTGGCATGCGTGTGTTACACAGCAAACATATAGACTACAATAAGTCTTCTTTAAACAAATTAATATACATCTATAAACATACATACTGAAATCAAGTAGTTCTTTAATATTTTTACAAGCTAATTAATAAATCTGTTTGAGGAGGGATAATTAAGTAAATGGTGTGAGATACTCAGCTCTAATATTAATACTACTAATGGTCAGTGATATATTTAATGTATGTACATTATCAATGTTTTATTACAAGTCCAATTATTTCTCATAAGCCTACTCTTTCAAGGTCATGCCTATTAGAATTTTATAATAGTAACAAATTTACCATAAATTAATATAAAGTATTAAAATTCAAGCTCTTTAAGCAAAGACTATATCTCTTAATATTCAATGTATTAACCTCTATCTAAAACCAACTTAAATTTACATATAAATACAAATATAAAGATCCTCTAGTATCTAGCAAGAATTCTACCCATCTCCTGAAGTACCTTTTTAGCCCCTACTCTGATATCAGGGCATCCAGGAAATGTTTCTAAAGAATAATTGAGAATAAACACTTTCAGCAAAGGGGCTGGATACAAAATTAACTTAAAAAACCAGGACTCCTTTTATACAAATGATAAATGGGATGAGAAAGAATTTAGGGAAACAAAACACTTTAAAATAGCCATGAATAATATAAAATAGCATGGTGTAACTCTAACCAAACAAATGAAACACCTGTATGACAAGAACTACAAGTTTCTGAAGAAAGAAATTGAGGAAGATATCAGAAGATGGAAAGTTCTCCCATGTTTGTGGATCTGTAGGGTTAACATACTGAAAATGGTCATCTTTCCAAAAGTAGTCTACAGATTCAATGCAATTCCCATCAAAGTTCCAACACAATTCTTTACAGACCTTGACAGAGCAATTCTCAACTGTATATGGAAAAACAAAAACCCCAGAATAGATAAAACAATCCTGAACCATAAAAGAATTTCTAGTGTTATCACCATTCCTGACTTCAAGCTGTACTACAGAGCAATATTAGTAAAAATTTCATGGAATTCATACAGAAACAGACAGGCTAATTAATGGAACTGAAACAATGATCCTGAAATAAACTCACCCACCTATGTACACTTGATCTTTGACAAAAAGTGTAAAACCATACAATGCGGATAAAAAGATGTCTTCAACAAATGGTGCTGGTCAAACTGGATATCTGCATGCAGAAGAATGAAAATAGATCCATATCTATTACCTTGCACAAAACTCAAGTGTAAATGGATCAAAGATATCAATGTAAAATCCAACAAACTAAATCTCAAAGAACAGAAAGCGGGTACAGGAGTCAATTTCCTCCTAAATAGTACACCAATGGCCCAGACTCTAAGACTGACAATTGATAAATGGAACTTCATGAAACTGAAAAATTATAAGGTGAAGGACACCATCAATAGGAAAAAGAAGCAGTCTACAGATTTGGAAAAGATCTTCACCAAAGTTGCAGACATCTGACAGAAGGCTAATATCCAAAATTTCTAAACTCAAGAAGTTAGACACCAACAACCCAAATAACCCAATTTAAAAAATAGGGTACTGAGCTGAACATAATTCTCGACAGAGGAATCTCAAATGGCAGAGTAGCACCATAAAGAAATGTTCAACATCCTTTGTCATCAGGGAAATATAAATCAAAACAACACTGAGATTCTACCTTACCCAATCACAATGGCGAAGATAAAAAATTCAAGTGACCGCACATGCAGGTGAGGATGTGGAGAAACAGGAACAGAACTCTGTAGCTGGCATTGCAAAATGGTACAACCACTCTGGAAATCAATCTGGCAGTTTTACCTGACGACCCAGCTATAGCTATAGCATTCCTGGGCATATACTCAAAAGTTGCTCCACCATATCTCAAGGACATACTCCACTATGTTCATTGCAGCCTTATTTGTACTAGGCAGAAACTAGAAACAACTTTGATGTCCCTCAACTTAGGAATGGGTAAAGAAAATGAGGCATATCTACACAATGTAATACTATTCAGCTATAAAAAAAAACAAAGACTTCATGAATTTCAAAGACAAATGAATGGAATATTTATTTATTTATTTATTTATTTATTTATTTATTTATTTATTTATTTATTTATTTCCTATATTCTTTGTTTACATTCCAAATGATTTTCCCTTTCCCAGTTCCTCCTCCCCCTAAGTCCCATAAGTCCTCTTCCCTCTGCCAGTTCCCCAATCAACCCCCTCCCACTACTCAATCCCCTACAATGCTGCATTAAGCCTTTCTAGGACCCGGGTCCTCCCAATCCTTCTTGGGAATGATTTAATATGTGGGTTGTGTTTTGGGTATTCTAAGTGGGCTAATATCCACTTATCAGTGATTGCATTCCATGTGTGTTCTTTTGTGAATGAGTTACCTCACTTAGAATATTTTCCAGTCCCAACCATTTGCCTAAAAAAATCATGAATTCATTGTTTTTAATTGCTGAGTGGTATTCTAATGTGTAAATATACCACATTTTCTGTTTCCATTCCTCCACTGAGGGACATGTGGGTTCTTTCCAGCTTCTGGTTATTATAAATAAGGCTGCTATGAACATAGTGGAGGATGCCGGGGAATCCTCTGGGTATATGCCCAGGAGTGGTATAGCAGGGTCCTCCGGAAGTGTCGTGCCCAGTTTTCTGAGGAACCACCAGTCTGATTTCCAGAGTGGTTGTACAATCTTGCAATCCCACCAGCAGTGGAGGAGTGTTCCTCTTTCTCCACATCCTTTCCAACACCTGCTATCTCCTGAGTTTTCAGTCTTAGCCATACTGACTGGTGTGAGGTGAAATCTCAGGGTTGTTTTGATTTGCATTTCCCTAATGACTAATGATGTTGAACATTTCTTAAGGTTCTTCTCAGCCATCCTAAGCTGAGAATATCATCCTGAGTGAAGTAACTCAGACCCAAAAGGACATGTAAGGTATGTACTCACGGATAAGTGGATATTAGCCATAAAATGCAGGATAACCATGCTACAATTCACAGAGCCAAAGAAGATAAACAAGGAGGGCCCAATTGAGGATATTTGAATCTCCATCAGCAGGGGGAATAAAATAGTCATAGAAGGCAGATGGAGGGAGGGAAGTGGGTATAAGAGGAATGAGAAGGAGAATGGTGGGGGGTGGGTCAGGATCTGTTGTGGTGAGAGACAGGGGAGATGGCCAGATGTCCATAATGAATGGAAATCTGCATCTTGTGGGGGAGGTGGGTATCTTGAAGATGTACAAGTGACCTGGAACAAGAGAGGCTCCAAAGAATCAATTTGAGTGACCTTAACACAAGCACAGCAGTAGGCATACAAAACCTGAAGAGGCCACCTTCTATAGCCAGGCAGTAGGGCGATAGGTACACCAACCTACCCACAAACCTTTTGACCAAATTTTATCCCACCTATAATATATACAGGGACAGGGAATGGATCAGAGATGAAAGGAATGGCCAAGCAATAATGAGCCCTTCTAGAGACCCATCCCAAGGGAAAGCACCAATATCTGATGCTGCTAATGATACTCTGTTATGCTTGGAGACAGGATGTCTCACATGGCTGTCCTCTGAGAGGCTCCACCCAGCAGCTGACTCAGACAGATATAGATATCCACGGCCCAACATTGGATAGAGCTTGGGGTCTCTTATGGAAGAAGTGGGGAAAGATCAAGGGACCCGAAAGCCATAGGAAATCCTCAGGAAAATCAAGAGTCTATTCATGTGGATCCTTAGTGCTCTCAGAGATTGAGCCACCAACCTAACATCATACATGGGCTGGACCTACACTCCCACACACATATTGAGCAAATGTGCAGCTCAGGCTTCATGTGAAATCTGTTCCTGTAAGTAGGCTGTCTTGTTTAGCCTCAATGGGAGGAGCATGTAGCCCTGTAGAGACTTGATGTTCCAGTGTGGGGGAAGTCAAGGTAGGGCAGCATTCTCTCAGAGGAGAAGAGGAAAGGGACACTGTGGGGAAAGTAGAACAGTGATGTGGGAGAGACAGTGGTCATAATACAGAATGTGAAGTGAATCAATAAAAAGAAAAAAAAGAGTGATTGAGAAGAATAAGTCCTTATAGTCTTGGTTCCTCTTGATCTATGTGTGTGGTGCTATTAGCTGTTATTGGTTTAAAAACAAAACAAAACAACAACAACAAAAGATCATCAAAKGGCAGAGCTATATTCATCTCCTGCAAGTCCTTGTTATACAGGAAAGAGTCTGAGCAGATTGGTGGAAAGTGACTTCCTCAAGATCAGGTATCTCCTCCACAGAAAACACAGACTTCTATACCTTGGCAGGCCACATTCCTGTCAATATTTTTGTGCCCTCATCTATTCATATGATCTACTTCAGAAGTACAGGATTTTCCCCAAATCCTCTGGGGTTTGAATGAGAATAAAATAAATAATTTTCTACTAATTTATTATCTTCCTGAATTGTGATTTCCCCTTTTTCTCTGGCTACTGCTCCACCATACTGCACTCTCCTGTCAGTTCTATAGTATAAGGTTGGTGAGTATAGTTTTCATTTGTAAATAATTTGAAAGTGATAGAAGAATAGTTGCAGTAGAGAGGAAAGAGTAAGTTTGCATTTAATAGAAGGTGTTGTTCTAAAAATAACCTAGGCTCTTACTGCCAAGGAAAGGCCCTACTTTGGAGTCCACGTATATCCTTCATATATTAAATCACTCTGTGGCTTTTGCACTGTCTCCTATGCATTCTGGTCAAGCCTCCTATTCTATCCCATTCATTACCAAGCTCTCTATCTTCCCATCTCAGGGAGTTTCTCAAGTTTGCAAGTTTTAGTTCTTATAAAAATACAGAATGCATTTTTCCTAGACAATAAACCTCCCGACTTCAGCATGAATTATTTATATTTTCTAAAACATCGAACTTTGATATTTTTTGAAGACCTCCCTGTTCCTCCAGCCATTTTCCAACAGCATATTTACAGATTCTAATGACAGTTTGAAGTCCACTGTCTGAATACGCTCTTTCAGACAGATGTGTCTTTCTCATTTTGAGAAGATGCAGATTTTTCTAAGAAATTGATTTTGAGGACTACCCTTTGTGTTGCTACTGTAGTGTAGTTGTGGGTGGAAGAACCTGAGACAGCCAGAAATGCAATGGAACTCTTCTCACTTTTCTGGAAAGGTCTCCACACTGTCTCTGCTCCTATGGAGTTGTGTCACACACAGAGCAGATGAATGAAAGAAAAGCATGGAGAAGCAAGGGCTCCCTCGCCTGATTCAACACTTCAGGGTATGCCATAGTTTATAGATGCTGGCTTCAGAGGCAAACTTTCCTCTGAGTTTCAAGGGTGCCGGAGAATTGCTTTCATTTTTCTTGCCTGTATAGAATGCCTCAAGGCACCCTTTTCCCTTTGAGTGTATTTCAACTGCCCTCTGATACCCAATTGCTTTTTTCCCAGACATTAAGATTCTTAGCACTTCTCCAATTCATAATTTCATTTTTTCCTTAAATGCCATCCTTACCTAACTTTTTACTGAAAACTGACACACTTATATGTATGCTTACACACTCGATTGCTTTGATAGATCTCCCCTGAAGGTTCCACTGGAAGAGGGAACTCTACCAGGAAACTAATGAACAATGACCTCATGTAAATGAACTATAGTAAGGGTTCTCAGTTTTGAGGAGCAAAATATTTGAGTAAGAAGATAGGCTGCATTTCTATGTAGAAGTTAATAGAAAATTGTCTAAAGAAAATACAAACAAGAGGAACCATCTTATCTGAGACAATAGTAATGCAGGTGTGGACTTGTTCTCATTTTATAAAAAAAAAAATATTTGACACAAATTTATTCATTCTGCTCCTTAAAGATTTATCTCTAAATTACATATAATTTAGATCCTGTTCAACTTGGATGAGACCTTGACCATCACATGTTTTCTGATGGCTTTCAAGCAGAGTACAGGAAGGCTAAATTGACACATTCCCTAGTGCTTGGAGAACAAAATAACATTCAAGTTCCAAAGAGTCAGGGTAATAAATTCCTACTAGGGTTGATAGAAGGGCAGCCAGCTTTATGGTGCCAGGGTAGGAGTGGGGAGGGGACCAAGTCCTCTAGTCTTTATTTGAGTTATCAGTGTTGGCACTCTCCTTGACACATTCTCCATAATCCTGGACCATTACTGCTCCACTGTCCCTTGAAAACTAAATTTGGTAAAATCAGCACTTTTAATTGTAATATCTGAAACCTCTAGAGTTGTTGTGGATAGTAGGCCCTGGACTAGAGAAGCCAGTTATACCTTTTTTTGATTGTACATTTGGATTTATTTGGAGAACATGGTCTCTGCAGTGAGCTAACTACTTCTCCTTTCTACTCATAGTTCAATTAGAGCACCCAGATGGCCCAATGCTTCAAATATGTCAATCAGGGAGACAGACCCAATTCTATGCTGTCTTATTTGTAAGATTTTCCAGAAGAGTCAGTAGCAACAACCTGGAAGATATACTCACAACTTCTAAGGGGGAGAGTTCATATAAGGTAATCAAAGAGTTATCACATTCAAAGAAAATGGACTCAAGTTTGACAGGTGATCACAATGTACAGAGACTTGTAATCCTTGGCTATATGGGTATCCTGTTTTTCAAAGTATGCCCATTTTTAACATTAAATATTAAGATGAAATCTGAAGGAGAAATACGCTAGCCTCAAGGTTTTGAAACCTCTTCTAATATTTAGTAATTACTGTGGTTCCTTTTTGGCAAGCACAAACATGGGTTGTCACCTTTTACTCCAAAAGAGAAAGCTACAGTTCCCTGTTATGATTATTGTCTGGATTTTTCATGACGTATTTGTAGTGAACAAAATATGTAAATTCAAAACTATAACTTTATGGTAGAGAAGCCTGGTGAGCTACTTTAACTGAATTCTTCTCTAAATGTCCCTTTTGGACATGATCCAAAAACTACAATGCTTTTCATTCTCCACAGACAACAGTAATCACAGCACAATTTCGAGGGATATCAGGTATCCAAACCAAGATATTTGATATATTACTTGGTGTGTTCAAATGTTTAACATCTTAAAAGTAGCAAACTACTGAGAACCAGGCAACATTGTGATGAAATAAAGTGATATTGTGGACCTCTGTCCCCAATAGTTTCATATGCAAATATCTCAAGACTCAGCATTGCAGAGCATGGCTGCATTAGGATGTAAGAGTTGTAAAAAGGAAGTGAAATTATTTTAAAATGAGTTTCTGTGAATGAAGCTTTCATCCAACATGAATGATGGCCATATAAGAAGACATAAAGACAAACAGGGAAGGAAAATCAGGTGAACGCACAGGGAAAGAACAGATCAGAGTAAACAATCACACAGACCCACTGAACATGATTTGCTGCCTGAAGAACTGAGGAGATAAATTTTGTTGCTTATGTCACAGTGAGCACATCTGGTTGTTCTTTGTTTGAGTTGCTTGAGCAGATCAAGACATAAAATATCTGCTGTGGGATTGTAGAAGACAAGGAAGCAGCTTGGAAAGGCTAGTGAAAACTGAATGAAGTTTAGTATGCAGTAATTAGTACTATTTCTTTTATTGTGCTTTTTATAGGGTTCTGTTGTACTGCTATGACTTTCTATCTTATACATTATATCTTGTTTAGGTTTCTTATTTGACTTTTATTTTTTGACTTGCTCCTTTGAAATCTTTTTTTTAATTTTTTATTAAATATTTGCTTTATTTACATTTCAAATGGTATCCCTTTTCCGCATTACCCCTCCAAAAATTCCCTATCCCATCCCCCATCCCCCTGCTCACCCCCCGCCCCCAAATTTCCTGACTTGAATTCCCCTATTCTGGGGAAGACATGCTAAGACATAGATGCTCCTATTAGAGAAATGGAGTAAAACAATGTGGCAACCCTCTAATATTTTCAATTTTCCTATAAATAAGATTTGTTGCAGAAGATGGCCATTTCAGACATYAATGMGAGGAGAGRCCATKGGTSCTGTRAAGGCTYGATTCCCCAGAATAGGTGAATGCAAGTCAGGAAATKGGGGGGGGGGGTGRGCAGGGGGATAGGGGATGGGATAGGGAATTTTTGGAGGTGTAATGTGGAAAAGGGATACCATTTGAAATGTAAATAAAGCAAATATCTAAAAAAATAAAAAAATAAAAAAATTTCAAAGGAGCAAGCCAAAAAACAAAAGTCAAATAAGAAACCTAAACAAGATATAATGTATAAGATAGGAAGTCGTAGCAGTACAACAGAACCCTATAAAAAGCACAATAAAGGAGATGCATTGAGGTGAAGTCAGAGAAGAGATAAGCGGGCACCGGGAGGGAGGCCAGAGAGCTGTCACTTTTAATGAACCTTCTCTGTTTTATGCGCACAGCCTTTCACTCTGTCCTCATGCAGCCCTTGTTGTCATTATTGGAATCTTCCCTCATTTTTGTCTTGAGAGTATTAAATCTGAATAGCAACTCCACAAGGGCTGAGGAGTGAGGATTCTGAGACATTCAGAGTTGAGACAAGGGCATACCAAAAACTAGTCTCAGATCATCACTCCCAGGTAGAGAGTCCCTAACCACTGTCACAGGGACACACACACACACACACACACACACACCTGACCACTCTGAAATCACAAAGGTTCTCTTTGATACAGATTTCAAGTTATAGATGCTACTGCTGCTGCTGCTGCTGTTGCTGTTGATGATGATGATGATGATGAGTATTTTGGATTTGAACCTATGAGGTTCAGAAGGCATGCGAATTCAGGTTGTATTCTGAGACTATCAAGAGTTCGGAATTGTTTTTGTTTTTTGTTTGTTTGATTGTTTTACTTCTACTGTGCTTTTGAGAAGGGAAAGCATCCAACTGCCTTCAGATACCTCAAAATCAAACCTCTACTTGTCATTTGTCATAAGACAGCCTCATTCTCTGTTATAGTAGCATACATAGTACATGCTCAATTAATATATGGCAAACAGTGGATGAGTTAAAAAAAAGATAAAGTATTTCACTTGACAATTTTACATTCCATTACCACCTTATGGAATAGGCAGATGTCCAATAATTAGGGCACCCCAGTAAACTCTGTGATAGGAGCATGAGAAATGGCAATTCCATACCTAAGTAAACAGCTCTAAATAGGAAAGAGTAGAGTTGATGACTTAAATGTCAGTTTTGAGGACATATAAGATATCATTCTTAATGTGGAACATATTTAAGACTAAGGAAATGACACATGTAAATGTGCAGAGAAAGTCAGACATATAAGCATGTTGAGAAAACTGAGGTAATAATCCTTATTTTCTGGGAGCAAATAATGCTTAGAATTATGAGCTTAAAATATTTCCTTGAGTTTTTTATATTTATTGGATATTAGCCCTCTATCTGATGTGGGATTAGAAAAAATCTTTTCCCAATCTATTGGTTGCTGTTTTGTTCTATTGACAGTGTCCTTTGCCTTACAGGAGCTTTGCAATTTTATTAGGTCCCATTTGTGGATTTTTGATCTTAGAGCATAAGCCATTGGTGTTCCATTCAGGAAAATTTCCCCTATGCCCATGTGTACAAGGCTTTTCTCCACTTCCTCTTCAATTAGATTTAGTGTATCTGGCTTCATGTGGAGGTTCTTGTTCCACTTGGACTTGAGCTTTGTACAGGGAGAAAAGAATGGATCGATTTGCATTCTTTTATATCCAGGACCATTTGATGAAAATGCTGCCTTTTTTCCACTGGATGGTTTTAGCTCCTTTGTCAAACATTAACTTACCAAAGGTGTCAGGGTTCATTTCTGGGTCTTCATTTCTATTCCATTGATCTACCTGCCTGTCACTGTACCAATACCGTGTGGCTTTTTTTAAAAATCACTATTGCACTGTAGTATAGCTTGAGGTCAAGGATGGTGATTCTCCAAGAAGTTCTTTTACTGTTGAGAATAGTCTTCACTATCCTGGGGATAGTGATTATTTCAAATGAACTTAAGAATTGCTCTTTCTAACACTATGAAGAATTGAGCTGGAATTTTAATGGGATTGCATTGAATCTGTAGATTGCTTTCGACAAAATGGCCAGTTTTACCATATACAAAGAACTGAAGAAGTTAGACTCCAGAGAACCAAATAACCCTATGAAAATGGGGTACAGAGCCAAACAGAGAATTCTCAACCGAGAAATACCAAATGGCTGAGAAGCAAATAAAGAAATATTCAACATCCTTAGTCACCAGGGAAATACAAATTAAAACAAACCTGAGATTTCATCTCACACCAGTCAGAATGACTAAGATCAAAAATTCATCAGATGGTGGCAAGGATCTGCTTATGTTGCAAAGGATGACCTTTTTAGAATCAGTGGGAGGAGAGGCCCTTGGGTATGAGTGTGTGTGATGCCCCAGTGTAGGGGAATGCCAGAATGGGAAGAAGGTAGTGGGTAGGTGGGTGGGAGAGCACCCTCATAAAGGCAGGGGGAAGGGGAGGGGATAGGATTTCTAAAAGGGAGACCTGGAAAAGGGAAAACACTTGAAATGTAAATAAAGAAAATATTCAATTTTTAAAAAAGACCAAAAAATAAAATAAAATAAAAAAGTACTTCCTTGACACATCTATTACTTCGACTTTGTTGATTTACTACAAAATGACATTTATAGATCTCTGAATATTCAGAGAGTATACTTCAATATTTTTATATACAAAACACAACAATCAAATTTGGGTCATCTTCTGTCTATAGATACCTATTGTTTAATTAGAGACATACTTACCTTTCACAATAATAAGATTTTTTTTTTAAATTTGTTGCCACAACTGAGTATAATCTAGTGAAGAGTATGTGTCCTTGAATCTGAATCATAGGAAACCAAGGTGAACCACCCTAGATACATATGTGAGATTACATTTACAAGATATTATTAACTGGAGTTTAGCAAGATAAAAGAGAACATGAAGATGGTAAATTATTTCCAAAAGTCTGAAAGAATTACGCACATACTAGACAGCATTTGGGAGGCTCATTTGGTTCTAAATTCATGTTATAGAGTAGAAGCAAAGCAGAAAAATGTTCCGTATCTATTCTCCAACAGCACAAGTTGTCATTAATTGCTGTAATCTAACTGTCCACCTGACAGATGTGTTTAAGCAAATGCTTGTAAGCCTTTAATGATTCAGAAACTTTCTCTGAGCTTGGGCTGATAACCACTCATCTCCATGAATAATGAGATTCATCACATTGTCTGACTAACTACCATAGCAATCCTAGTGAGTGATTTTACATCATATCCACTTCTATAGATATCCTCCAGAAGGTACTTTACAAGAATATATTATGTATCTCTGTAGCTCCTTTACAGAGGTAGGGAACAATGCAGTATTTAGTTAATCAATGATGTAGAATGCGAGGGATTAGTCTGGAGCCTAAAATCTGTGGGTTGAAACCTAGCCCTAGAGGCCTTACTGTAAGACTTTTCCCAAGCAAGCCTCCTTGCTTGTCAGTTTTACTATGTATACATGATAAAATCCTGGGAGCATCACATTTCTGTTCCCTCATTTATACAATTCATATTTTAACACACACCTCAGAGAGTGTATTAAAATCTTTAGAAGATACAAAAATGCTACCTATAAAGACCGGTAGTCATTTTCCATGCTTCTAATGCTTATTTGATTCATTTCTGTTGCAGAGAGTTGGGTCACTGATCTCAAATCAGAGATTCAATGACATAGCAGAAAATCATAAAAACACAAATATCAGACTGTCTTCCATTTTAAAAGCCTTCTCTCTAGGAACTTTAGGAGAGAGAGAACAGACATAAGGCGAGGGAGGGAAGAGCTTCCTTCGCTGTGGCTGAGCAGTGGCTAAAAGGGTCTGGCAAAAGTGAAAGGGACAGAAAAATATCTTTTTGGTTTAGACTTAACTTGCAACCTACCTCCTTATTAATTTAACATTGCACAATATGGCACTGCTAACTATAGGTACACCAATGCACGCAGATGTTTAGAACTTCTCATTTTTCTAAAGTGAAAATTATAAAGGCTGGAGAGATGGCTCAGTGGTTAAGAGCACTGACTGTTCTTCCAGAGATCCTGAGTTCAATTCCTAGCAACCAAATGGTGGGTCACAACCATATGTAATGAGATCTAATGCCTTCTTCTGGTATGTCTGAAGAGAGCTACAGCATACTCATATGCATAAAATAAATAAGTAAAAAATAAAATTAAAAAATTGTATCTGTGGATTATCACTTTCTACTTACTGTTTTCCCTTTAATGCTATGATTCTCTATTAATTTTAGATGCCTTTTATAAAGGATATGAGGAGTATTTGATCTCCTATGTGGTTTATTGTTCCATGCAGAGCATCATCAAGTGTCACTCATGTTGTATAGATTACAGAATTTCCTTCATTGTAGATAAATTTTATTAATAGAGGTGCCAGGTTTCCTTTATCCATTTAGGCACAAATTCTTTTATTTTTTTCATTCATTTTGTTATTTATTTAGTGTCTCCGTGTGCCGTGACACAGTTTGAAGAACAAACAACAACAACAAAGTCAAAACCATCAACAACAAAAAGAACTTTCATGAGTTGGTTCTCTCATCCAGCAAATTGTGTCCTGGGGATTGAACTCAAGTAAGCAAGCTTTGTGGAAGGTACATTGATATTCTGTGCCATATTATCAGCCCCACAAAAAAATTCTTAATGAATTGCTTTGTTCTTCCCCATGTCACTATTTCTGAGGCTGGGCATTATAGGTGGTTAATGATGAATGGGAGATGCCAGTATCTTGTGTGATAGCAACAAAATGGATGACCAGAGTGATTGGTTTTTCCCAAGAAGGAACCAAAAGATATCTGTGGAGAAGAAATAGCTCTGATCCAAATCAGGACAGTAGGACATTAGACTATGTGAAGGAAGATAGATAACCACCAAGAGGGAAGCTCATTACCTTCATGTGGACCAAGTGAACAAGTAAATAGTTGAGCATAATGAGAGCCTGCTTCTTCACTGTTTTGGAGGAAAGGAATAAACATGACAAGACAAGAAAGTGGTCTGTGATACAGTAGTGGAGAAGGAATTGGCAGTGTAATTGATTTGGTTTTCAATCTAAAAAGAAATACAAATGAACGGGGGCATTTATAGACATATGTTGATAAGCACCAATCTGTCTGTCTGTCTGTCTGTCTGTCTGTCTGTCTGTCTGTCTGTCTGTCTGGGGGTTTTCAAGGAGACAGCATCACATACTCTCCCTTTCTCTTTCCCTTTCCCTCTCCATACATGAAGTAGGGAGTATGTTACAATGGGATACACATCCCAGAGGTTAAGAGCAGATTGGACACCAAAGTCTTTGCTCCAAGACACTGTTTCATTGAAATGCACATGAATTTCTTGACAAGCGACAGACTTTAAAATAATGTATATACAAAAGGAAGATTCAAATTAGATCTATTTACAAAAGATATGATCTTGTACTTAAAAGACACTCAAAGCTCCACTAGAAAATGCTTGGATCTGGTAACAATATATAGCATAGCAGTAGAAAAAAATTAACACATGGAAATGAGTGGTCTTTCTGCATCCAACAATGTACTTTCAGAGAAAAATGCTAATGAGAAAAATCCCATTTGGCATGGCCCAAGAAACCACCTAGAAAGAAATCTAACCAAGAATAGAAATGCATCTCCAATGAAAACTTGAAGACAATGAAGAAAGTAAAAGAACAACTAGGTCATGGGAAGATCCTCCCTGGCTCAGATACTTGGCATTATGAACACTGTAAAATTGGTTATGCTATCAAAAGTAATGTATAGATCTAATACAATCCTTACCAAATTTTTCATTCTAATTTTCATATGGCTAAAGGAAAAATCCTAAAGTTCATATGGAAGAACAATAGACTAGACCCTGAATAGCCTGCATCATCCAAAGCAGAAAGAGCTAAGCTGGAGGCATCACATTAGGAAATCATAAATTATATTACACAGTCATATTAACAAAACAGCAGGCCTATATATCAGTGCAATAAACATAAGACATAGAAACAAACTCACACAGTTACAGTTATGTGATTTTAAACCAAAGTCTTAAAAGCACACTTAACAATTGTGCAATTGAAACAATTTGTGTCTTTATGTAAAATACAGATACGCTTTCTCTTACATTTAATAAAAGTCAATCCAAAGTGAATCCAAAATCTTAGTGAAGGGCTGCAAACCCTGAAACTGTAAGAGGAAATTCAAGGTAAGAAAAACTTCAAAGATTTTAAATGTAGACATTACTTTCTGAACAGGACCAGAAAGCACAAGAAATAATGTAAACCGTGGAGAAATGAAATCTAAAAAAACCTGAAAATCTTCTTCAGAACACAGAAAACAATTACCAGAGTGAAGAATTTGCCCATGGAGAGAGGTTAAAAACATCTTTGCAAACTATAATAAGATATATGTTAATATTTAGGAAGTATAAAGAAATGAAAATATTAAACACTGAAACAATCAATAAATGGGCTAATACATTAATTTGTTTTTCTTAGAAAAAATATCATTAGCAAATGAGTATCTGTAAAAAGGTCAATGTTTTTAGCCATTAAGAAAATGCAAATTAAAACTGCTTTGTGATCCTAGCCCTAATTCCATTCCATTCCATCCCATCCCAATTGGAATGGCTGTCTTCAATAAAACAAATGACAATGTCGATGAGGACGTGGGGAAAGAAAAATGCAAGTCAGTATAAGCCTCCTGGAAATGCTCAGAATGACTGATATTTGACCAAGCTATGCCACTCTTGGGCTTGTCCTGGAAGCTCCAGTAAGAGACCTCATCTCAAGGGAGTAGAGCAAAAAGCAAAAAAGTACAATATCTTCCTCTGGGCTCTGCATCCCTTCCTCAGCACTCATATGAGGGTACTCCATGAAAATTCACACACCACAAACAAAAATAAATACTGAAATGCACTTGTGTTCAAAGACATCAGCACAATTTTAAAAGTATGTCTAACTTCACTCAGCTTCATTTATATACTATAAAAGTCATGTCTGAAATGCATATCTGAGTTTTATAAATAAGTACAGTTATTTAGTCACCAGTATGTTGGCACGAACATTTCACCATTCCAGGAAGCATGTTTGAAGTATAGTCCACATAACCACCAATTAAATATCTGGCATTACATATAAGCTTCAAAGTGTAGACCATTTGCAGTGAGGAAATACCCTGAGAAAAACTGCATAGGTCAGGAGTTCATTGTGTCTCATAGTTTGAGTAGATCATCCCATTGTAACACAGAATGCACAGCAGCAGGACAAGAGAGCATGAAGCAGGACTGGTAGGTCAACTGATCAAATGAAATGGTACCATTCACATTTAGGGTAGGTCTCCCTTCTGAATTAACATTAACCTAATCAAGAAAATTTCTCACAGATAGGCCCAGCACTAATCTTATCTAGATTGTCTTTCACAAGTGTGCTCAAAGGCTTGTCTCCTAGGTGACAATAGTAACAATATAGGAGATGAACAGACATCTATTCTCATCAGATATGGAACAAACCTATATAAATGTTTCAACCAAAGTCCAGCTTTGTGAACCAATATGTTTAATTGCTCTTAATTGCAGGAATGTAAAGGGGATCACCTACAGGACCATGAACAGCTTACAGGTGGTTACATCATGAAGAAAATCTCTTTAGCACTTCTCCACCTAGCAACCATTACTATCTGTATGAAATGTGCTTCATGTTCAAAGACATCATCATGCTGTTGTAAATATGTCTAGTATATTACCCCCTCTGGGGGTAATCCCTCTGGGGTTTCCTCTGGGGGTAAGAGCAGGGTCTCAGGGTCCCCTCTCACAATGAGGAAACTTGAAGGAAAACAGTTTTTGCTCTTGATCACAGATGTTGAGAGTTCAGAAGGACAACAGCCATATCTCATCTGGGAAACTATACAACATTTGATGGTTTCTGTCTTACATATCCATTTACACATATGTTATGTTTATATGTGTATGCACAGCCATTCTTTCTATGTAGCTTTGAAACCAAGGATTTTAAAAACAGCAGATAGATCTTCTGTGGGAAAAACTCTTCAGCACTGATTACATAGAGTTGCCTTTCATAAAATCACAACAAAATAAACAAATCGCCCCAAACCATCAAAAGTATTACTTACAGTGACAAAAGTACAACTATTTCCAGAAGAATAATTTAAGATCCAAAACTTTAAGGCAATGGCTATGAATACGTTTACTTCTATTTTGTTTTTTAGATATTTCAATTACTTGAATGCATATGTTTCTGCATGTGGGCATATGTATGTGTTACTGCAGATGCTTACAAAGTTCAGAAGACTTCAGGTCCCTGAAGCTAGGCTTATAAGTGGTTGTGAGCCATTGGATGCAAGAACTGTAAACTGAACTCTGATCTTCTATAAGAGTTCTTAACTTTCCACCCTTCTCACTAGCTCCTAAAATTTTTTATGAGACCAAAATTGACACAATATGAAAGGCAAGACAAAATAACAAGAATTTATAGAGCCACATACCTGATTAAATAAGTACAATAATTATCAATAAAAGACTAGAAACCTGAACTCAATAGGACATCAAAATGAACATGCACAAGGATCAAGTTGGATTCATATCAAGGATGTAAGGATGGTTCAACACAGATAAATCAGTAAAAGTTACAAATAGATAAATGAAAGACAAAAAATATGAGATCATTTAAGTATTGCAGAGAAAGTATTTGATAATATTTCACATAAAACAATCAGCAAATTGCGCTTAGAAAACCATAACTCAGGATTCTAAATGTTATGTACAAAAATGAAAATGTCATGTGTAATCAAAAGTAAGACAAAGATACTTGCTTTCTTCAATTTTCTTTGATATAATATTATAAATATTACCATTAATGATAGAGCAAGGAAATGATATAAAGCATTTGCCTTGTCATGGAAATTAAATTATCCACATTGGCAGATGATGGGTTTATACCTAGACATTTCTAACTGTGTCATGACAATATAGACTCAGTAAAGCAGCAGGCTACAAACTCAACACACAGAAAAGGACTCATGCATTTACAATGATAAAATTACATAAAATTAGATTAAACAATTCCATTCACACCAGCTCAAAATTAGAAATAAATTTATTCAAGGTAATGAATGATATCTACAAAGTTATTATCATACACAAATTAATAGTAGAGATACTAATAGGGAAAAGAATTTGTGTTCATTGATCAGGATTGATTGCACTAATAACCATAAAACCAAACTGATCAAAGGATGCTATTCATTTTTTATTAATTATTTTACTTATTAACATTTCAAATGTCCCCCTTCCTGGTCTCTCCTTCATAACCCTCCCCAAACCATTCCCGTCCCCCTTTGTCTCTAAGAGTATGCTCCCCAACTCACATACCAACCCCTATCTCACCTCGCTAGCATTCCCCTTCTTTGGGGCCACAAGCCTCCACAGGATTAAGGGCCTCCCACTTACTGCTCATATATACTCAGGATATGATTGGTCTTGTGCACTTCTCCACCTAGCAACCATTACTATCTGTATGAAATGTGCTTCATGTTCAAAGACATTACCATGCTGTTGTAAATATGAACTGAAGCCAGATAAGGCTATCCTCTGCTACATATGTAGGTGGAGCCATGGACTGGTCCAGATAAACTCTTTGGTTGGTGGTTTAGTCCCTAGGAGCTCTAAAAGGTCTGATTAGTTGATACTGTGTTTCTTCCTATGGTGTTGCAATCCCTTTAGCACCTCCAGTCCTGCCCCTAGCATCTGTGACTCCTGATCTCTTTCCTAGGTTTTCCCTCTCCAGGGTTGTCTCACTTTCTGTTTCCTTTAACATTTCTATTTGTATTTTAAGATCCTGGACAGTTTTGTTCAATTCCTTCACCTGTTTGATTGTGTTTTACTCCATTTCTTTAAGAGACTTATGTGTTTTCTCTTTAAAGGTTTCTACTTGTTTACCTGTGTTCTGTATTTCCTTAAGAAAGTTGGGGTTTTATTTTTGTTTTTTTTTTTTGTTTATTTGTTTTTGTTCCCATTTTATTGGTTATTTTATTTATTTATATTTCAATGTTTTCTATGGTATATTCTGCACCCGAGAATCTCTCTTTTATCTCTTGTGTTCTGTTGGTGATGCTTGCATCTATGATTTTTGATGTCTTTCCTAGGTTTTTCTAACTMCAGGGTTGTCTCCCTTTGTTGTTTCTATTTCCATTTTTAGATCCTGGATACTTTTGTTCAATTCCTTCACCTGTTTGGTTGTGTTTTCCTGTAAGTCTTTAAGGGCTTTTTGTGTTTCCTCTTTAATGGTTTCTACCTGTTTACCTGAGTTCACCTGTATTTTTGCAAGGGAGTTATTTATGTCCTTAAAGTCCTCTATCATCATCATTAGATGTGATTTTAAATCAGAGTCTTGCTTTTCTGATGTGTTGGGGTTATCCAGGGCAGACTGTGGTGGAAGAACTGGGTTCTGATGATTGCAAGTAATCTTGTTTTTTGTTGCTTATGTTTTTACCTTTGCCTCTCACTATCTGTTTATCTCTGGTGTTAGCTGGTCTTGCTGCCTCTGACTGGGACTTGTCCCTCCTGTAAGCGGGTGTGTCAGTACTCCTGGGAGACCAGTTCTCACCAAGAGGAATTTTGGGTATAGAAAACTGTGCAAAGAGTCGGCTCCTGGGTGCAAATGGAAACCGGAAGGATCCTGTCTCTGGCTGTTCCTTGATTCCTGTGTCCTGATAGCTCTGAAAGGGTCCCTCTTGGTCCAGGCATTTGAGCAGAAGTGGTGGTCTTACCTGTGCTCTCAGGTGTATCAGCACTTCTGGGAGACCAGCTCTCTCTCCTGGTGGGATTTAGATATGGAGAACTGGGGCAAAGGATCAGCTCTAGGTGCAGATGGAAACCAGAAGCCTTTTTGTACTTCTTAAATTGCAGGTTTGCAAGTTGAATATGTAACAGTTCAGAGGTTTAGTTCATTGTCATCACAGTGGAAAGCGTAGCAGCACACAGGCAGTTGTGATGCTGGAGAGGCAGCTGAGAGTTCTACATCCAGGTGGGCAGGCAGCAGGAAGAAAGAGATACCTGGGAGTTGTTTGTTGTTGTTGTTGATGATGATGATGATGATGATGATGATGACGATGATGATGATGTTGTTTTTGTTTTTTTATGTCTTTCTTAAGGACCTGTATCATCCTCATGAGATGGGATTTTAGGTCAGAATCTTATTTTTGAGGCTTGTTAGGGTATCCATGGCTTGTTGTGTAGGAAAACTGTGTTCTGATGATGCTAAATTGCATTGGTTTCTGTTGCTTATGTTCTTGTGCTTGCCTCTTTCCATCTGGTTATCTCTGATGTTAACTGGCCTTGCTGTCTCCAACTAGAGTCTGTCCCTTCTTGTAGGAAGGTGGAGTTCTGTGAGCTTGCTTAAAGCATGCCTTCTGGGAGGCAAACAATGCTATCTCTGGTTAGGTGTGGGTCTTCCGTGTCCCTGGTTATGCCAGACCTCTTGAGAGTCAGGTTGATTCTGGGTGTAGGTGAGGGTGTGCAGCTGGAGTGCCTGATCTGCAACAGGCTGAATTACGGACTGGAAGGAAGACATGTCTCTGGCAACACAGAATGTTCTGCATCTGCTGGGCCCCATTGGGGTCCCAATTATGCCAGGTATTGGGGGTACTCACCTGTAAACCTGATTATGACAGAACTCCTGGGAGTCAGACTGTCTTTGAGTGTGGGCAGGCCTACTGGAGTACCTGAACTGCCTCAGGCTAAGCTGTAGTTATTTCTTCATGGAAAAAGTAAATGCTTCAAATGCAGATGAAATTACATAAAGACCCAGAAAAACAAAAGCAATGTTGAGGAAAACATACAACAAAAACATGAATTTGGTATCATAACAGTAACAGAGTTGCAAATATATTAGATAGTTATTGTAACTAACATGCCATGAGAGTAGCATTAATTCAATCTTATAAAACACTGAAATAGAATACTCAGAAATTATCTACATTCATATCTCTAATTTATCATTAATAGAGTTACCAATAATACCCAGTGAAGAAGACAATTTTGTTGATAAATACTATGTAAATATGTAGGAGAATGAAAGCATTGATTTTTCTCATTGTACAGAAACCCAACAAAAAGTAGACTAAAAACCTCAATTCTAAACCTGATGCTATGTAATTGTTATAAAAATATATATGAGAAATAGCCTCAAATTTTAGTGTAAGTGATGATTTATTTAAATATTCCTAAAAAGTTCTAGCAACTTAATATTTTCTACAACAAAGAAATAACAAACAATAGTTAAGAAATAACCTACAGAATGAGGAAAATATTTGCAAACCATTTATCCAGGCTTCTTGATAAGAAGACCACACATAGAAAGCAAAAAAGATAAGTACCCCCAAATCCATCTTAATATATGCTAGAGAACAAGACAATTCTCAAAAGGAGCCATACCGGCTAGGGGTATTAGCACATCTCTTTGATTCTAGTGCTTAGTGGGCTGGGTCCAGAGTATTTGGGGCATTATGTTATTAGATGTACATCATATAGAGATGCCACCGTTATGTGAACAAGACAACCACACTGCTGTGCTAACTGTAACACTATTCACAGTAGCAAAACCACCCTAACAGTGCTGCAGCCACTGTTGCTGAGCCCGGGCCATGCTGCTACTGCTGCTGCTTGCCAGTCGCCCCCAATCGTGCACTAGCAGTCTCAAAAGATTCAAAGTCCAAGATGGCTACTCTCAAGGACCAGCTGATTGTGAATCTTCTTAAGGAAGAACAGGCCCCCCAGAACGAGATTACAGTTGTTGGGGTTGGTGCAGTTAACATGGCTTGTATCATCAGTATCTTAATGAAGGACTTGGCAGATTAGCTTGTCCTTGTTGATGTCACTGAACACAAATGAAAGAGGGAGATGATGGATCTCCAGCATGGCAGCCTTTTCCTTAAAACACCAAAAATTATCTCCAGCAAAGACTACTGTGTAACTGAAAACTCCAAGCTGGTCATTATCACAGCATGAACCTGTCAACATGAGGGAGAGAGCCGACTCAATCTGGTCCAGCAAAATGTGAACATTTTCAAGTTCATCATTCCCAACATTGAGAAGTACAATCTAGAGTGGAAGCTGCTTATTGTCTCAAATCTGGTGGATATCTTGACCTACATGGCTTGGAAAATCAGCGCCTTTCCTAAAAGCCAAGTTATTGGAAGTGGTTGCAATCTGGATTCAGCTTGATTCCATTTCCTGATGGAAGAAAGGCTGGGGATTCACCTGCTGAGCTGTCATGGTGAGTCCTGGGAGATCTTGGTAACTCCAGTGTGCCTGTTCAGATGGTGTGAATGGTGCCAGTGTCTCCCTGAAGTCTCTGAACCTTGATCTGGGCACTGATGCAGATAAGGAGAAGTGGAAGGATGCTCACAAGCAGGTGGTGGACAGTGTATATGAGGTGATGAAGCTGAAAGGTCAGCCATCAGCCTCTTTGTGGCAGACTTGGCAGAGAGCCACATAATGAAGAACCTTAGGTGGGTGCATCCCATTTCCATCATGATTAAGAGTCTCTATGAAATCAGTGATGATGTCTTCCTCAGTGTCCCATGTATCCTGGGACAAAATGGAATCTTGGATGTTATGAAGGTGACACTGACTCCTGAGGAAGAGGCCCTGCTGAAGAAGAGTACAGATACCCTCTGGGGAATCCAGGTTTTAGGAACTGCAGTTCTAAAGGCTTCCCAGTGTCCTAGCACCTCACTGTCCAGGCTGTGGCAGGGTTTCTAGGGAGACCACACACTTCTCATCTGAGGTGTGGTAGGTGGCCTGGGGGAAAATTTTTCAGTTCCCACAGCTCTGCACTGCTGCCAAGTGGTACTTGTGTAGTGGTTACCTGGTTAGTGTGACAGTCCCACTGTCTCTAAGACACACTGCCAATTGTGTGCAGGCTTTGATTACCCTGTGAGCCTGCTGCATTGCCATCCTATGCACCCTCACCAAACATGCCTAGGCCAATGAGTTCCCAGTGAGTGATAACCTGGCTCCAGTGCATACGTCCATTATACATATCTTGTGCATAAATGCTCTATAGTATATATTTTATGTATTATATAGGTCTGTAATGTACATTGCAATATTATGTGAAATGTAAGATCTGTATACGGATGATGGAACCAAGCACTCAAGTATCATGCCAATGAAAACAACAAATAAACATTGAATAGTGAAAAACAAAACAAACAAAAAGCAAAACAAAACAAAAAAATCCACACTATCAATCCTGATGCCATTCAGTAAAAAGAAAATGGATAAAGAAAATGTGAACATACACAATAGTTATAATGTGTGTTTGTTTCTCAAAGAAAAGAAAGAGTAAAATGCTCTCATTATGTCATTAGCAGCAACATGTATGGCACTGGATATCCCTAGGTAAGCAGAATAACCTATATAAAATCCTATATTTTGTAAGTCATGTGTGCAAACTAATTATTCTTGCTGAAGAGCTGAGCAGCATAATTTCCACAACATTGCAAGAAGAGAAAAGTGAGTATGTAAGAGAGACTCAGTAAGAGGCACTGAAATATAGAGGGTAGGAATTTTGTTTTACCTGTAGCTCAATAGAGTTAACCATTGATATAATCTATTATACACTTTGCAATGTCTATTTGTAGTCTATGAGGTTCATAATGCATAAGAAATTATTAACATTTGAACGGATAGAAATGCTTATTGGTATGATTTAATTATTACACATATCATACATATGACTAATCACCACATCATATAAAGACATATAATTATATATTAATTGCAATTTTAAAATCTGATATATAGTATAGAAATATAATAAAAACTCAAATAATTTGAGTTTTTACTGAAAATATTACTTAGGGAATCAATGAAAAGAAAAATGTGATTTTAATAATATTCATAGGATTTATATTTTATAGGAAATTATGAATCCTTGATTGATTATTTAAGGTATAAAAGAAAACATGCATAGGTTGTTTTGGAGGAAACATTTAAAAATAGTGGAGCACATTCCTGCCCTAGTGCTGGTGACTGATGCTGGGCCACATGGCTCCTTGATGAGTGATCTCACCCGTGTGCATTCTCTTGGCCCACCAACTCTCAGGCCCCATGGGGCCACAGGGTTCCTGCTGGGCCATCTCTCCTACACTCCCTCCCCCTCCCAGTTCTTTTGGTTACCACCACAACACCCTACACACTCCAAGGTCAGTCATCTCAACACCTAATTACCTGGTAGAATCATGACTCTTAAAGCTTAATTTACCAATCAGATTTACGTATCAATAAAATCACAATTTACAAGATGCCAATACAATAATTTCAGAGCCAATTGATAATGATAAAAGCTTTATCTCAGTATTTCTAACCTTGTGAATTCATAGTTACTTGTGGTTGGAAAACGTCACGCAGGTACACATCAGCAGCCATCTTGGTTTCTCCTCTTCTCAGAGGAGCTTTTCCTTTCTCCTTGCAACTTTTTTTTTTGGTGGTGGTGGAGTTATATAGTAATTTTATTATAACAGAGAAACCAGGCAGCAGTATGTCTACGTGATTAGAGGATGGTGGTTATCTTTCCCAAGGGCAGAGTCTGAACTGGGCTGGGCTGGCAGTACACAAACCCGGGAGTATCTCCTTCTGATCCAACCCTGCACATCTGACTCATGTGAAGAGGCAGGCTGTGCAGTCAGGATGAGTGAAGAGGTCCAGGTAGGCAGAGGCCCCATCCCAGTAGGAGCCAACCAATCACTGAAGAGGACACTGAAATCAAGGGCAGGGTCCCTCTCTCCATGGCTCTTTGATGAGAGAGGAGGCTATGGCATGAGCAGAAGAATTATGCTCTCCATTCTTAGAGAACTCCTGATAGGATGAGGTTGGTGGTCAGCCGAGCAGTAGAACACAGGATGAAACTCTAGGCTCTAGAACAGTAATGACAAGAAGAGGCAGGCTGACAAGACACTACACCTTCTATGGTCCCTGTTGAAGTGGCAACAGACCTGTTGGCTTTCGTAAAGCGCAACTTCTGTAATGCGGTCTGTTGACACAGTTGCTCCAAGAAATTAGGGAAATGACACCCTTCACAATAGCCACAAACAATATAAAGTATCTTGGTGTGACTCTAACCAAACAAATGAAGGATTTATATGACAAAACTTCAGGTCTCTGAAGAAGGAAATGGAAGAAGACCTCAGAAAATGGAAAAATCTTCCATGCTTGTGGGTTGGCAGGATTAATATAGTTAAAATGGCAATCTTGCCAAAAGCAATATACAGATTCAATGCAATCCCCATCAAAATCTCAACTC
>BDUI01000050.1:251190-278841 GCA_002335545.1 Apodemus speciosus | reverse complement strand
ATATGTTTTATGAGACTCTTATATGTCTGTCTAGACACAGATAAGTTATTTAATTTCTATTGCTTTGGATACTAATTTTAGAATAATTTGAACTAATATAATTAATATTTTATGTAAATTTCACATATCTTCACTTAAGCACTTACTTAACACCCATTTCATGATTTTATTATTTCCCCTATGCTATAAGAAGCTTGCTATGAGAACCTTCACCCATTTCTTCAAATAGATGATAAAGCTCACTTTCTAGCATTTTGAAGGAAATGCTATATTTGTACTTCGTATGCAGAGAAAGTCCTGTAATGATTGCCTATATTTTCTTAATTTCTAGTCATACTCATCCTTAGTTTGAAACTTTTATATTGGGGACTTAGGAGTTATTTGTTCGTAAGTGATTTCAATAACACTGTGTTGTACTTCTTATGCTTCTAGGGCCTACGATGTCACAACATAGGTTGTCACCTATGATGTGGGGTTATTCCATGACAGTATCTTTGAACCTTTCTTACTAATGATCTTCTGCCTAAATCAGTTAGCTTCTGTTTGTTTTTCTAAATCTCTCAGGTGATATTTGACAGTAATCAGTATTTGATTATTAAATATAGCCAAGTTGCTTTAGCCACTATTTCAGTCTCTTTTCACAGCATTAAGCTTTGATAATTGCCATTGTTTGACTGGTCTTCACTACTACAGCATTATAAAAGGCCCATAAAGAATAACTACTGAAAAATTCTCTGTGTGTATATAAAGCAAGTATGTATTTATTTTATAGTATTTTATAGTTTTGGGGATTGTCTATTGATCTTGGAGCCCAAGCCTACATACCTTCCTTGGAAAGGCTGGCACAAGAGTACATTTTAGATGGAGGATTTTCTGATTGGCAGACATTATAAATAATCTCCACTCATAATATTTCAGAGACTAAATTTCATTTTCCAAAATAGTCTCTGAATAATTCTACAGCATTTAGTCTCAGCCACTGGGTACCACACTACATGAGATAACGTCAAACTGGGGTTTGAACCATAGTTGACTTATAAATATTTAGTATAAATTTATCCTTGATCTGGTCTAGAAAGCAATCAGGATAGAATGTTATTTTTGAAACATAATAGTTGAAGACATTTTATACATTTTTTGTGTGAAAAAATGAAAAATGTCATCAGTTCACAAGCTAATTCGAGAATGTTCTTGTTTAAGTTGAAAAAAGGCTAGAGAGCAGTGGAATCCGAGATCAACACCATGACCCAGGGATTGCTGATGATTGTATGTGATGGTTAAAGTAGGTGTGCAATAGAATTGAGAGTGAGTATGTAATAGAGTGTACAGTAGGTGACCAACTTAAGTTGACAGTGACTAATTGAGAATACTCATTTAATCTGATTCACTTTACAACTATAGAATTCACCAAAGAACTTAATGTGTACTATTAGATGGTCATTCATCAAATGGTCAGCATTTGAAACCAATTAGAAAGATGAAAATGAAAATACATCCTGAGAGCATTTTTAATCATTGCATTCATCTCTGACCTTTTTCATTCAACACAATATCAACAATTTACTTGACTGGATTATGATATACTGGAAAAGTGATTCATATTCAGCTGGTCACTATAGTCTCAGTGGTTGTGCCAAGAAGGATCCCAAAGCATTTCTCAGATCCAAGCTTGGACTGACAAAGACCACACTCCTGGTTGGTGGTCTGCTGTTGGTCTGATTCAGTACAATTCTTATACCTGAGAAGTGTGCTCAGGGGATCATTGAGATTCACACTAAAACCACAATATATGTAGCTAGCAGCCAGCAGCAGCACCAGCAAAGGTCATATCTAATATGTAAATACATACCACAAAACCAACATTTCAAAGGTTGACAAACTCAGGCTTTCTTCACCTATCATATTCAATACATTACCACTTCTTCAAGCTTCTTGAAAGATTTTTGTAAGGAAAATGGTTTTACAACAGCAGGGTGCAGAAAATATTTTCCTAGGGATTGTCGAATCTCAGAAAATTATTTTTCTGCTACACAAATAAACAAACATGTCTATCATTGGCAAATGAAGTTGATTTATTGTAAAAATTTCTATCTTACTTAATGTCATCATCAGCTGTCAAGTTGTCACAGCTCAGAGTATATGAGGGATCTCAATTTCAGAATTGCCCAGATCAGACTGACCTATGACCATGTCTGATAGAAATTGCCCTCATTATTCACTGGCATGGGAGGGCCCAGACTACTGTGGGAATTGCTACTATAGGGAAGGTAGTTCTGGATTTTATAAGAATCTGGATTTAGGGGCTGGAGAGATGGCTCTGTGGTTAAGAGCACTGAGTGCCCTTCCAGAGGTCCTGAGTTTAATTCCCAGCAATTACATGGTGGCTCCCAACCATCTGTAATAAGATCTGACACCCTCTTCTGGTGTGTATGAATGGAGCAACAGTTTGCTCATGTACATAAACTAAAATTAAAAAAAGGAATTTGGATTTATGATCCAAGGGAGCAGTACAGTACACAGCCCTTTTCCATGATCTCTGCTCTGAGTTCCTTCTATTGGCTTGTGATCTGAAAAGGTAAAATAAAATGAAATCTCTCCTCTTCATGTTACTTTGGTCATGCTGTTTATCTCAACAATAGAAAATGAAACACAGACAATTAAGACTGTGCTTTAGCCTGGTGATCATGATTCCAAACTGCTATGAATTTTGTACCAACCTTCATACAGAAAAATCAGCATCTCCCTCTAAAGGCTTTCTTTCACAGTATGTTCAGATTGTATTCATCTGTAATTACAGGTCAGAGAATGAATTTTATTCATTCTTTTCATGCAGACTAACATATCCTAATTGTTTTGATCTCCCATCAGAAGCAAGTTTTTTCTCACCACTTAAATTCTCTGCCCACTGTGTTGATCATGTTAATAAAAATGAGGAAAAACTTGGTTGTGAATTAGGCCTCTGTTAAGTCTGGAAGGATCCATCTCTTCTTTGCATGCAATGCAATCCAAGTTTTAATGGACTTCAGGGGTCTTGGAAACATTAGTGGAGTCAGGAAATTATACTTCCACTCCTGGCTACCATCCTCTTCATATTCTTTCTCCTGAGAATATGAAAATATAATGATAAGCAGAAACTGAAAAGCAGTCTCTAGTCTAGAAACCTCTGCTTTTATCCTGATACCCTATCCTCTGAATTTGGGAAAAGTACTTGTATTTTTGTGGAGCATTAATGAGAAAATACTCCCACTGCTGAGCAGTTCTGGCTCAAGTAGTCTGTTTTCTAATGTTGTTGCTGTTGGTAGGAACTGCTATTTGATGCTTATTTATTTGTTCTGGGCATTAATGCCAGGCCCTCAATATGCCAATTCTACTATGTGAGTCACCCTTAGCAAGAAATAAGTAGATAGATCCAAAATTCTGATAATACTTGCACTTTGGACAACTCTTTGCAACAAAACATATATTGACTAGACTTCAAAGGTAAAACTGGGAAAGCCTCTTTTTATGCCTGAACATAGAAATAAAAGTAAGAAAAAATAATCGTTGTGTTTTATTAATATATTTATGGTGAAATTAGATGAAGAAGAGTAGAAATTTGCTGAATATTAGAATTAGTTTAATATCTTAAAGTTATTCCCATAAGATGTTAAATACAATTTTCACTATATTAAATACTAAAATCACTAACAGCTATTACTAAATATTCTGCTGGTGTATATTCCTAAAAGAAAACTTGTTATTTCCATGATATATCTATAAACAAAGATTAGCCAACAGTTATCAACAAGAGAGATAAGTGTTCAGAGGTGCATAAACCAGCCACAGGAGATGGTTTGATGGTAAGGACATTTTTCCCCTGTATATTCCTGTAGGTCTAGCCTTTTGAAGAGTGGGCAAGAGCAGCAAAGAAGATAGAGAACATATTAGCACAGAAAGTATCTTTTCTATAAGAACCATTCAGTCCGAATCTGGGTGTGGTGGGATCTAAGGCTCCTCTTCCTACCTACCCCAGGACATTTGCTTATACTAGATGGCAGAAACCTCTTCCCCACTTACATCAAGCTTATTTTTTTTAACATTGTAGGTGAAAGAGTTTATCTTTTCCTCTTGAGAGAAGGGAAAATTCCTGGTGTGCTGGGATTCTAGGGGAATCAGCAATAAAAACAAATGAATGAATGATTAAACAAACAAACAAACAAACAAATAAAATCAGCAATTCTCTCTTTGCAAGGACTGTCTAGCTTTTAGGGACTTGGTCAATGAGACACTGAAAGATCCAGCATGTGCTTATTCTGGGAATAAATGAAACAAACAAACACCCTATCTACTTATCTAGAATGCACACAGAGAGAGCAATGAACACACTAACTGCATGATATCTCGTATCCTTTGTTGAGATCTTTTAAAAGCATGATTAATTGTCATAGCTTTATTTGTTTGTATCAAATACAAATAAAATGTCCATTTCAACTAATCCAAAAAAGCAATGAAAATATTCATACTATGTTCAACCATGAGGCTCCTTAGTTTCAGAATATTATTTTACCATTCTAAAAGGTCATCTTTTCCCCATCAAGTGAGCACTCTTATTTATAAAGGGTTATCCCAAGGTAAGATTTCATAGGGTATGACACAACATCCATAGGTTGGTAAATGCAAACCTGAATTTACTTCACGTGTCATATTATTTGCTGACAAAATACAAGTCAACTTTATTATATTGTTGACTGTTGTTTAAGTCTATAACATGGACTTTCTGCTACTACTATCCTATTTTGCCACACTTCCATCTCTAATAGGGCAAAGGGAACATAGCCTTTCTCTGTGGGGTATTCTTATGGTTACTGCCTTTTCCTTCCACTCTTCAGAAAACTAGAATAGAAAATCATGAAGGAAACTCTGATGTCACTCTGAATTCTCTGCTCCCAGCTCATTGCATCATGTTTAAGAACTGCTTGACTAAAAGCACCTCTTGAAACCTTTATATCTCGACTACACTGACCTTGTCCAAGGCAGAAATTAGATTCTAAATCTTAAAGTTAAAGCTTTGAAACTTAGTCTAACTATATGTGCATGAAAATATCATGAAAACCATTGTTTTGTAATCTACTTAACAAATCAATAGAGATCTTCAAAAAACAAGTAGCATTTGGATCTTTGTTTTTTGACTCCATCATTAGAACTTGACCTACTAAGCTACTTTGTTCTTCAGGACTCCAATCCTCTCAATGCATTTTTGCTGTTGCTAGAATGACATTTGCTAGATATGAATAGCTTCATGATTTATCTTATGACACTTGCCAATCTTCCACATCCCTTATGAAACATCCAGTGCCTATCTTCTTAATGTGACTTATGGGATTTCATCACCCATACTCTCATTTAGCTACTCCCATTAGCATGTATATGAGAGCTTTTGCCATGTTATATTCTCATCAGTAACTGGAGTGCCAAATGATTGTAAAGGACACATGAGGAATAAGTATTGTCTTTGCCATTAATATCTACACCAATAAAATTGGCAAATGACTGAAGAGGAATACCCAGAATCCTCCCCCTTCCCTGACAAAAGAAAGGCAAAAATAGTTAAGTGCATAACTGCCTCTTGAAATGATTTATTTTTAGAAAACTCTGGAAATTGAGAATAAAAGAAATAGAATATTTGATTTAGACTTCTTGGACAAATAATATTGAGAAAATGACAATAATCCTAGCACCTGCTAAGTTGGCTTTACAACCCATGGAGAAGAAGTTCCTCCACTTCCATAGGATTAAGGGTGACAAAGAGTTCTGGCAAAGTCTATCAGCACAGATGCTGGTACTGGAAACTTCCATAATCCTCACAGACTTGCAATATATTTAGATGAGTAACCTGAAATTTACACAGTAGTCTGCCTTTGGAAAAGGATTTTATATTATCTCCAGGTAACCACTCAAAATACTGTAATCAGTAGTGATCATATGAAGGGAACTATTGTTTGACTTTCAGCCACTCTAGTGGTCAGAAAATTCCTGCATATTTCCACCACATGCATTGCAGGTACATCCTGCTGTACTTTCTCAGTGTGTAGTTGTCCTACAAAATTAAGTTGGCCAAGATAAGGACTAGGATAAATTCTTCCAGTGTCCTATAATGTAGGGGACAGGTATTGCTACAGAGTAGAATGAGAATGCAGCAGAGTGCCATCCTCAATAACAGATAGATTGTGGAGACGAGGCTAAGGCCAGCCATATGTAGACAGATTTCTGCACATGTCAGGACTAAAAGCTTTTACCTATGGAGTTCCCTCTCCCCTGTCCTCTAGCATCAAATTCATATGCTTTCATTAATAGGATGGGGGGAAGTCTAAATCTCAACGATTGCTTATGGGGGTAGGTAGAAGTAGCTTTGAATAGCTAAAGACCTGGATGTAACACCATTTGCAGGGGAACATATCTTAAAAAGTTCATTTGGACCATATTTTCCTCTTGCTCATTCCCAGCTCAGCACTAAAAGTGAATAGGTGGATAATTACCATCTAGTCCCTAGGAACATAGGTCCAAGGAGTCCCAAGAAAGGAATTATGCCATGCTTGTACTATATCTATTTACTCCCTGGCAGGTATCATAGCCAGTGAAGTCAGGAGGTACGTCTTGGCCATCTTCTTTCTAATCATGCATAGCTGGGCAATAGGGGTAAAGTTTTGTTTTGGGGCAGCCACCCCACACTCACAGCAAAACGGAGTACCATACCATTTGCTGTCACAAAACCTTAATTTTTCACACTGCTCATTTCTACAACCTGCCTATACATTCTGATGCAGACAGGATATGGGTCTTACAGAGCAGATCCTGGGGTTTCTGCTACTGCTTTTCCTCATGAAGCAACTATGATACTGCCTAGTTAGAAAAAAGGTGCTTCAAACCCTCGATTTGCATTGGTGCAGTGAGCAGCAGGCATTCATATCAATAACAAAGCAAACATAAACAGTGTCTGGCGAGGCTGTCTACTAATCAGGGCCATAAATTCCATTGTAAGAATAACTATGTACTGTGCATGTCACACACCCTAATGTTCCTATATCACCTGAGTTAATGTCTAGTAGTAGTCCCATTCTCATGTTGGAATCTGACTATGACAGAGGGGAGGTTCTATGGAGGTTAGGGGAGGCGATAAACCTGATCAATATGATGTACAAAAAATTTAAAGAAGAAAAAAACTGAGATTGAGCTTGGCGCCCATGCAAGCAACTGCTGTAATCTTCGGAAAATAGCAAGAGCCATTTGGAGAGCTGAGGTGAGAATCTTCAGAATGTTACTGAAGTTTCCAGTTGCAAAAGAAAGGGGTATGTCTTAAGATGCACACCCCGAGAAAAGAAAAATGTCTGTTCCTGATAACACCCACTCAACATCATGTGCAAAGTGAATACAAATACAGAGGGTTAAAATTGTGACTTAAGACAAAGACGTATCAGAAGGCACATACTTAATTATATTGCTCCTATATTAACATGTGCAGACATACATTTGTATATGTAAATTTACATCTATATCTATAACTATACCTTATGTACTTATAAAAGGTATAGTTATAGATATAGATATAAATTTATATATGCATATATATCTATGTTATATAATATAGGCATATATTACATAGGTTGTAAATATTAAAGATAGATGAATATAGACCTGGACAAAAGTGTGAGGAGGCCAACAGTGGTATGGAAACTGGAGTGAGGTAAGGTCAAACATCACAACACTGGACTTATTGATAAGCAAGCTATGCAGTACAAAGGACATAAGTATTTTGGTCTACATACCCAAAAGATGCTGGGAAAATCCTCCCTTCCTGGCACTGAACTGTATCAGGTACAAGAAGCTACTTTCCAAAGACATGGATAGGTTAGTATCTAGGCAATACAGATAGATGTCTAAGCAACTGAGGTGACAAAGAAACTTTACTTTAGAGTCCATTTTGGGGTGGGGGAGGAAAGATGTGGTGGGAGTGTGAATGTGGTGAGGGATAGCTAGAACTAAGGGGCAGTAGATGGATGGAATGGAAAGAGAGTGCAGTAAAAATGTCCTAAAGCATTTGAAGATGTCAATCCCAATGACATCTGCAAGCAGTAAAGGACATAGAATCTCCATTGGTCATCTATTGTCACTAAATGAAGCTTCCAGTGTCAAAACTGGGATTTCTCCAGTTGAATTGTTGGCCCATGAGGTCCTCTGGAAATTCCTGAGAACCCAGGCTGTTGCCAAGACAAAAAGATGCTCTCAACAAACTGTCTGCCATGATCCATTGCTGAAAACAACACCATACCTTAATCAGCTATCATCAGAGAAGCATCCTTTTGCATCAGCTGAGAAGAAATACAGAAACACACAACCAGGTATTACATAGGATGAAGCTTCAGCACACAGATATAAATGGGTTGTATCCATCAAATCCCTCCCTAGAGAGCTCATGGAACTCCTTGGAAGAAGAGGTGGAAAAATGTAAGAGACAGAAGAAACGGAGAGTACCACAAAGAGAAAATCCTCTAAATCAACTGAGCAAAACTCATATGAACTTGCAGAGCCTGAAGCACAGGGTCAACATTTGTCTGTAATAGTTTCTTTGTATACATTGTACAGCTTTCAGTTAAGTATTTGCATGGAACTCCTGAGTATGTAAACAAGTGGGTCTCAGATTCCTGTGCCTGCTCTTACAGATTTTTTTAATTGTTTTATTAGTTATATTTTATTTGCATTTCAAAGGTTATCCCCTTTCCTGGTTCCATTCCAAAAACTCCATATCCCATTCCCTCTCTGCCAGCTTCTATAATGGTGTTCCCCCACCCACCCACTTACTCCTGCTTCCCTGTCCTAGCATTCCCCTACATTGAGGTATGGAGCCTTCACAGGACCAAGGACCTCTTCTCTCATTGATGTCTGACAAAGCCATCCTTTGCTACATATGTGACTGAGGACATGGGTCACTCCATGTATACTCTTTGGTTGGTGGTTTTTTGTTCCTGGGAGCTCTTGGAGGACTGGTTGGTTGATATTGTAGTTCTTCCTATGGGGCTGCAAACTCCTTCAGTCCTTTCTCTAACTTCTCTATTGGGGACCCTGTGCTCAGTCAAATGGTTGGCTGTGAGCATCCACCTCTGTATTTGTCAGGCTCTGGCAGAGACTCTCAGGAGACAGCTACATCAGGCTTCTGTCAGCAAGCACTTCTTGGCATCTACAGTAGTATCTGGCTTTGGTAACTGTCTATGGGATGGATGCACAGGTGGGGCAGAGTCTGAATGGCCTTTCCTTCAGTCTCTGCTCCACATATTGTCTCCGTATCTTCTCCGATCATTTGCTCCCTCTTCTTAGAGGAACCGACATATCCACACTTTGGTCTTTCCTCCTTGAGTTTCATGTGGTCTGTGATTTGTTTCTTGAGTATTCTGAGCTTTTGAGCTAATATCTACTTATCAGGAAGTGTGTTCGTTTATGATTGGGTTACCTCACTCAGGATATTTTCTAGTTTCATACATTTGCCTAAGAATTTCATGAAGTCATTGATTTTAATAGCTGAGTAGAACTCCATTGTGTAAATGTACCACACTTTCTGTATCCATTCCTCTGTTGGAGTATATTTGTTTTTTTTCCAGCTTCTGGCTATTATAAATACTGCTGCTATGAACATAGTGGAGCATGTGCCCTTGTTATACATTGCAGCATCTTTTAAGTATATCCCTAGGAGTAGTATAGCTGGGTACTCAGGTAATATTATTTCCAATTTTCTGAGGAATGGCAGACTGATTTCCAGAGTGGTTGTACCAGCTTGCAATCCTAGGAACAATGGAGGAGTGTTCCTCTTTCTTCAAATCCTTGCCAGCATCTGCTATTACCTGAGATTTTTATCTTAGCCATTTTGACTGGTGTGGGGTGGAATCTCAGGGTTGTTTTGATTTTCATTTCCCTGATAATTAATGATTTTGAACATTTCATTAAGTGCTTTGCATTGATTCAGTATTCTGTACCCCATTTTTAATAGGATTATTTGGTTCTCAGTAGTCTAACTTTTTGAGTTCTTTGTACATATTGGATATAAGGCCTGTATTGGATGTGGGATTAGTAAAGATGTTTTCCCAATCTGTTTGTTTCCATTTTGTCTTACTGACAGTGTATTTGCCTTACAGAAACTTATCAGTTTTACTAGGTCCCCTTTATTAGTTCTTAATTTTAGAGCATAAGTCATTGGTGTTCAGGAAATTTTCCCCTGTGCCCATGTGTTCAAGGCTCTTCCCCACTTTCTCTTCTATTAGTTTCAGTGTATCTTTTTTTATGTGGAGGTCCTTGATGCACTTGGATTTGTACAAGGAGATAAGAATGGAAGATTTGCATTCTTCTACATGCTGACTGCCAGTTGAACCAGGACCATCTGTTAAAACTGCTGTCTATTTTCCACTGAATGGTTCTAGCTCCTTTGTCAAAGAGCAAGTGACCATAGGTGTGTGGGTTCATTTCTGGGTCTTTAATACTATTCCATTGATCTACCTGCCTGTCTCTGTACCAATACCTTGCAGTTTTTATCACTATTGCTCTGTAGTATAGCTTGAGTTCAGAGATGGTGATTCCACCAGAGGTTCTTTTATTGTTGAGAATAGTTTTCATCATGCTGGGTCTTTGTTATTCCCGATGAATTTGAGAATTGCTCTTACTACCTCTATGAAAAATTGAGTTGGAATTTTGATGGGGATTGCATTGAATCTGTAGATTGCTTTTGGCAAGATTGCCATTTTAACTATATTAATCCTGTCAAACCACAAGCATGGGAGATCTTTCCATCTTCTGAGATCTTTAATTTCTTTCTTCAGAGACTTGAAGTTCTTGTCATACAAATCTTGCACTTGCTTTGTTAGAGTCATACCAAGGTATTTTATATTATTTGTGACTATTGTGAAGGGTGTCATTTCACTAATTTCTAGCTTAGCTGTTATACTTTTAGTAGAGGAAGGCTACTGATTTGAATTAATTTTATATCTAACTACTTTGTTGTAGTTGTTTATTAGCTGTAGGAGTTCTCTTGTGGACGTTTTGGGGTCACTTATGTATACTATCATATTATCTGCAAATAGTGATATTTTGACTTCTGCCTTTCTAATCTGTATCCCTTTGACCTCCTCTTGTTGTCTAAATACTCTGGCTAGGACTTTGAGTACTTTATTCAATAGGTAGGGAGAGAGTAGGCAGCCTTGTCTATTCCCTAATTTTAGTGAGATTGCTTCAACTTTCTCTCCAATTTTTGTGATGTTAGCTACTGGTTTGCTTTATAATGCTTTTACTATATTTAGGCATGGGCCTTGAATTCCTGGTTTTTCCAAGATTTATATCATGAAGGTGTGTTGGATTTTGTCAAATGCTTTCTCAGCATCTAATGAGATGATCATTATTTTTTAATCTGAGTTTGTTTATATCATAGATTACTTTGATGGATTTCCATATATTGAACCATCCCTGTATCCTTGGGATGAATTCTACATGATCATGATGGATGATCATTTTGATGTGTTCTTTTATTCAGTTTGTGAGAATTTATCAAGTATTTTTGCATCAATATTCATAATTTGGTCTGAAGTTCTCTTTATTTGTAGGGTCTTTGTGTGGCTTAGGTATAAGCATAATTGTGGCTTCATAACACAAATTAGGTAGTGTTCCTTCTGTTTCTATGTTGTGGAATAGTTTGAAGAGTATTGGTGTTAGGTCTTCTTTGAAGGTCTGATAGAATTCTGCACTAAACTCATTTGGTCCTCTGCTTTCTTTCTGTTGGGAGACTATTAATGACTGCTTCTATTTCTTTGGTATTATGAAACTGTTTAGATGGTTTATCTGATCCTGATTTAACTTTTGTATTTGGTATCTGTCTAGAAAATTGTCCATTTAATTCAGATTTTCCAGTTTGATAAGGATAGACTTTTGTAGTAGAATCTGATGACTTTTTGGATTTCCTCAGTTTCTCTTGTTATATCTCCCTTTTAATTTCTGATTTTGTTAATTTGGATACTGTCTCTGTGATCTCTCATTAGACTCACTAAGGGTTTATGTATCTTTTTGATTTTCTCAAAGAACCAGATCCTGGTATTGTTGACTCTTTGTATAGTTCTTTTTGTTTATACTTGGTTGATTTCAGCACTGAGTTTGATTATTTCCTGCTTATCTTGGGTCTATTTGCTTCTTTTTGTTCTAGAGCTTTCAGCTGTGTTGTTAAGCTGCTAGTGTATGCTCTCTCCAGTTTCTTTTGGAGGTATTCAGAGCTATGAGTTTTCCTCGTAGAACTGCTTTCAGTGTGTCCCATAAATTTGGGTATGTTGTGTCTTCATTTTCATTAAATTCTAAGAAGTCTTAATTTATTTCTTTATTTTTTGCTTGACTGAGTTATCATTGAGTAGGTTGTTTTTCAGCTTCCATGTGTATGTGAGCTTCCTGTTGTTGATTTTGTTTTGTTGTTGTCATTATTGAAGACCAGCCTTAGTCCTCAGTGATCTGATAGGATGCATGGGATTATTTCAGTCTTATTATATCTTTTGAGACCTGTTTTGTAACCAATTATATGGTCAGTTTTAGAAAAGGTACCATGAGGTATGTTATGAAGAACAAAACAAAACAAAACAAAACAAAGGACAGATGCTAGGAAGCATACTGGGCAATCCCCATTATCAGCTGGTTGGAATCTAAATTCTGTCTGTGTCAAATGTAACATGGAGGTTTTTCAAAAGGATTCCTAAAATCTCATCATATTTCACCTGGTAATATCCCCAAAGGACTGAGCAGGCATATCACAGGTATTCTTTCAAGCTTACTGAAACAATATTCACAATATCTAAGCTATGGAATCAGCATATGAATTTTTCAACCTATAAATTATGAAAAATGTCTCATGTATACTCAACTTTTATTCAGTTACAAAATATAACAAAATTATATGTTTGAAGGATAATTAGTTGAACTGTAAACTATATAGATCTAAATAAGATATATCCATATATATTAGTAAGTAACACATCTGTTCTTCCATTTGTTGGCTTTAAATACCATATGTGTTTATGTGTGTTTGATTGTTAGTGTGTGAGTGTGCATGTGTGTGTGTGTGAGAGAGAGAGAGTCATGAAAGTAGATGTTCATGCTTTGTTGAGTATAAGCTCTTGTAGTATGATCTGACAATTTTTTGAATTTTCACAGTTTCTGTTGTTATTTCTCCCTTTTCATTTCTGATTTTATTAATTTGGGTAGTTGCTCTGTACTCTCAGGTTATTCTAGCTAAGGGTTTATCTATCTTGTTGATTTTCTCAAAGAGCCAGCTCCTGATTTTGTTGATTCTTCGTATAGTTCTTTTTGTTTGTATTTGTTTGATTTCAGCCTTGAGTTTGATTATTTCCTGCTGTCTATTCCTCTTGGGTGTATTTTCTTCTTTTTGTTCTAGAGCTAACTGTCAAGCTGTTAGTGTAAGCTCTTTCCATTTTCTTTTTGGAGGCACTCAGAGCTATGAGTTTTCGTCTTAGCACTGCTTCCATTGTGTCCCATAAGTTTTGGTTTGATTTGTCTTTATTTTCATTAAATTCTAAAAAGTCTTCAATTTCCTTCTTTCCTTCTTTCTTGACAAAGCTATCATTGAGAAGAGCATTGTTCAAAGTCCACCTGTATGTGTGTTGTTTATTATTTTTGTTTGAACTTAAGACCAGCCTTAGGCTGTGTTGATCTGATAAGTTATATGGAATAATTTCAATATTTCTGTATCTGTTCAAGCCTGTTTTGTGACCAATTATATGGTCAGTTTTGGAGAAGGTACCATGAGGTGGTGAGAAGAAAGTATATTCTTTTGCTTTAGGCTGGAATGTTCTATAAATATCTGTTAGATCCATTTGTTCCATAACTTCAGTTAGTTTCTGTTTCCATGATTTGTCCATTGTCGAGAGTGTGATGTTGAAGTCTCCCAGTATTATCGTGTAGGGTGCTATGTGTACTTTGAGCTTTAGTAAGGTTTCTTTTATGAATGTGGGTGCCCTTGCATTGGAAGCATAGATGTTCAGAATTCAGAGTTCATTGTGGTAGACTTTTCCTTTGACCAGTATGATGTGTCCCTCCTTATCTTTTTTGACAACTTTTGGTTGAAAGTCAATTTTTTTTATTTTTTTATTTTTTTTATTGAATATATTCTTTATTTACATTTCATTTCCCTTTTTCCTGGTTTCCCCACCACCCCCCCCCAGAAAGTCAATTTTATCCAATATAAGAATGGTCTCTCCAGGTTGTTTCCTGGGATATTTGCTTGGAAAATTGTTTTCCAACCTTTGACTCTGACTGTGTTTGTCACTGAGGTGGGTTTCTTGTATGCAGCAAACTGTTGGGTCCTGTTTACATATCCAGTCTGTTAATCTATGTCTTTTTATGGGGGAATTGAAACCATTGATGTTAAGAGATATTAAGGAAAAGTGATTGTTGCTTACTGTTATCTTTTTTATTAAAGGTGAAATTCTGTTTGTGTTTCTATCTTCTTTCGGGTTTGTTGAAAGATTACTTTATTGCTTTTTCTAAGGTGTGGTTTCCCACCTTATACTGGTAATTTCCACTCATTATCCTTTGTAGAGCAGGATTTGTGGAAAGATATTGTGTAAATTTGCATTTGTTATGGAATGTCTTGTTTTCTGTCTATGGTTATTGAAAGTTTTGCTGGATATAGCAGTCTGGGCTGACATTTAGGTTCTCTTAGGGTCTGTATGACATCTGCCCAGAACCTTCTACCTTTCATAGTTTCTGGTGAGAAGCCTGGTGTAATTCTGAAAGGTCTGCCTTTATATGTTACTTGACTTTTTTCCCTTACTGCTTTTAATATTCTTTCTTTTTTTAGTGCATCTGGTGTTTTGGCTACTATGTGATGGGAGGAATTTCTGCTCTAGTTCAGTCTGTTTGGAGTTCTGTAGGCGTCTTGTATATTCATGGGCATCTCCCTCTTTAGGTTAGGGAGGATTTCTTCTATAATTTTTTTGAAGATATTTACTGGCTCTTTAAGATATAAATCTTTGCTCTCTTCTATATCTATAATCCTTAGGTCTGGTCTTCTCATTGTTTCCTGGATTTCCTAGATGTTTAGGGTTACAAGCTTTTTTGTTAATTGTTGAGTCAATGTTTTCTATGGAATTTTCAGCATCTCTTGTATTCTGTTGTTGATGCTTGCATCTATGATTCCTGAGTTCTTTCCAAAGTTTTCTATCTCCAGAGACATCTCACTTTGCAATTTCTTTATTATTTCTACTTCCATTTTTAGATCCTGGATTGTTTACTTCAGTCCCTTCATTTGTTTGTTTGTGTTTTCCTGAAATTCTTTAAGGGGTTTCTGTGTTTCCTCTTTAAGAGTTTCTACCTGTTGACCCATGTTCTCCTGTATTTCTTTAAGGGAGTTATTTATGTCCTTTTTGAAGACCTCTATCAGCCTCATGAGATGTGATTTTAAATCCAGCTCTTGCTTTTCCGATGTGATGGAGTATCCAGATTTGCTGTTGTGGGAGAACTGGGTTCTGAAAGTGCCATGTTGCCTTGGTTTCTGTTGGTAATGATCTTGTGTTTTCCTTTGGCCATATAGTTATTTCTGGTATTAGCTGGACTTGCTGTCTCTGACTGTGGCTTCTCTGTCCTGCAGGCCCGTGTATCTGTACTCCTGGTATTCCCTTTCTCTCAAATGACCTGCATACAGCTGATTCTCCAGGAAGTATCAGGAGATGGGTTCTTCCCTGTGGCAGACCTGGCAAGGGTCGAATGCCCTGTGTGCTACTGGTTCTCAAATGCCATGAGTGGTGCTTGGTCTCTAGAAAGTATCAGGAAATGGGGTCTTCCTTGTGGCAGAACTGGCAGGGGTCTACCACATTGAAATGAACTGAGCAGGCAGTGGCAGAGGAGGAGGTAGGGGTAGAAGGGATAAAAGGGGAGTGTTATTCTGGAGGGAGGGCAGGTTTTGGTGGTTGCTGAGTAGTGAGTCCCAGACAGCATCTCTGGGCTTCCAGAGGTAGGAGTGGTTCTTACTGAATTCCCTGCTTGCTGCTGGTTTCCTAGAAAGTATCAGGAAATGGGGGTCTTTGTTGTAGAAGAACTGGCAGGGGTCAACCACATCTGAACAACCTGGGCAGGCATGGAAGAGCGAGTAATTTTTATGACATGGGAGTACTTGAACTTTTGTAGCTATCAGAATCAGAACACAGTACAGCAGCAATTGGTGTTGGTATACCTGGAGTAATATTTCAAAGCCTTGCTCAACTCAAGCCCCAGAGGGTACTATTCAAAGGCTAGGGGTAAGGTCTGAATTTCTATGTTTCAAAAGATGGAGCTGCTATTGAAAGTTGCTCAGTAGATGTGGTGTAAGACTAGTTGATGGCAATTGAGTTGGGTACAAGAAAAAGAGCATCTAAGAGGACAAATTATTTCAGGAAAATACAATTTCACTACTTTCATCTTTTGATGTTGCAGTAAATCTGTCCTTAGGCAAAAACTGCAGAAGCTCCTTTTAGTTCAAATGTGCTTCATAACTGTGTACTTCAGAGAAGAGTGAACATTCTTCTTCCTAACATTAAAACAAATTTCTAGAGCTGGACTTTTCTTACACTTACACAACATACCACACCAGATAACTGACAACAGTATTAGACAAAAAACAGATGTAGAACTTCACTAGGTAATATTAGTGGACAAAATAAAATGGCATATCCTTCATATTTCATTTGAAATAGAGTTTAAAGCTACTGGGTGGGGCCACAGCTTAGCCACGTGTGTTCCTGAAGAGATTAAATTAAAGGTTTATTTCTCCCAAACTAGATTTTCTTACTACATCCTAATTATATCCCATTCTTTTCTAACTTGAGTTTGAAAGAGTTCCCAGATTCAGCAATGGAAATTGATTATATAATAAGATCTAGTCAGAAAAATATTCATTAGGAACACTTAAAATTATTTTAGCTAAATGAAATGAAAAATATTAAACATTCATTTGACTTTTACCCAAGCAGGAAGGCAGAGATGACTGCTGTCCATGTAGTGAACAGAAATTGAATTAAAGACTTTTGCTTCCTTATAGAAAAATTAATAAGTAAGATCACAGTAGGAATTTCTATTTTATAGACCAACGTTTGCTTTTAATGAAATAATTAAGCACATTCATGTAATTATGGGACTGCACTTGCCGCTTGCCTCAAGATGGATGTAAAGTCTTTCCTTCTGTGTAATTATTCCTGACATGTTAGAATTGAGTAACAGTCCCAAGACTGCAGAATTCTTACTAGTAAAAATGGCATGATAATGTTCACACCTGTTGCCTTCCATTGCATGCTGACAGGACAGGAAGAGAAAGCATGGATTGCTACTTTCTTTAACCTCCTGGTTTCATGACACCCCAAGGAGCCAAGACCTCTCTTTTCCCAGGTTATTCTGTGTTTCCCCTGTTCACATTGGTGCTAAGGCAATTTTTTTTTTGTCTGCCGTTCCCTAATTGATTATCTTCTCTTCTAGGTCTTCCTCTCTTCTATCTGTAAGCATTTATTTTAGACTGCTGATGTTTACCTTTATGAAAAACTATATTAGACAATCTTTGATGTCTGGGGACCCATGAGTAGAGAAATGAATAGTTTCTAATGAGGAGGGTGGTGGCATTGTTAGCCTTCCCATCAGGGAGTGTAGGAGTTCCTGATTCTATATCTGTAGTATATATGTGCAACACTGACCAATCATATTTCCCAGTATTATGCAAGATTTCACATCTCATTTAGTTTCATCAGGAAACCACATGTTGTAATTCCAGATTTCAAAGTCCCTTAGAGAAATGGTTATAAAAGAAAATCACTAACCTCAAGTGAACACTTCTTTTCTAAGGAGAATTTACACACTTATAAATTCATTTCATTCTTTCAGTAATTATTCAGAGTGATCCTGACTACTCTTTCTTTTTTCCATGAAAAATTTTACTAACTCTTCAATGGTACAAGTAAGAAAGGTTGGTTATTTTATGCAATCTATATTGAAATCTATTAATGCAATTCTTTAATTCCATGAACGGTTGATAATTAGTCATTGAGGAAAGGTCAACTGAACTTCCAGATACCCCTAATTGAATAGTGATGAGAACTCATCAGCATATTTCCTAAATCTAGGCATAGTGAGATTCTACTTGCTTTAAGGATACTCTATGGTAAAGACATATTCTCCAGAATCTCTCTCTCATTGCAGGACTGATTTTTCATCATCTGTAGTGATGGAAAGAACACAAAGGAGACAAATTAGGACATATCCATGAGCCAGACATCACCCCAGCTACTCATGTTCCGCAGTGAGCTCGTAGCAACTTAGCCATACCTAACTATGAGTACATGAGAAACATAAGTGTACTCCGGAAAGAAAAATGAAAGCCAGCTTTCTCTATTGCAGTGACCTCTGCTAAAAGCCCATGCCCAGAGCATAAAATGAAAATTTAAAAGTTGAGCACACACACACACACACACACACACACACACACACACACACACACACACGCACAAACAAAAATACCCAAGGATGCAGAAGTATTGGACCACATAGTAAATATAAGTCATATAGAGGGATTATTACAACTTCCTTTTTTTCCTTTTTTCTTTCTTTTTCTTATTGGATATTTTATTTATTTACAGTTTAAATGTTATTCCCTTTTCCGGTCTCCCACCCCCAAAGCCCTCTATTCCATCCCTTCTCCCCCTACTTCTATGAATGTATTCCCTCAAGCACCCACCCATTCCTGCCTCCATGTCCTGTCATTCCCCTACATTGGGACATGGGGCCTTCATAGAACCAAGGTCCTCCCCTTCCATTGATGATCGACAAGGCCATCCTCTGCTACATGTGCAGCTGGTGCCATGGGTTTCTCCATGTATACTCTTTGGTTGGCAGTTTAGTCCCTGGGAATTTACAAAATCATACAGGATCATGTTACTCTAAGTTTTATTCTAAATTTGCTTTAAACTTCTATGCAATATGTTAATGTGTAGAACTAGGTAATTTGTAGGCAGAAAGTGCAAATTCTTCCTTTGTATGACCAATCGGGTCTGTTAAAATAATTTCCCTATTATTATGTTAAATACTAATAAAATAAAATCATGCATTTGTGGGGATTATTGATTTCTTCATTAAGTGACATTTTTCATACTATAATAATAATGAGACTTAAATGCTGTGCTGTTACACAAATGAAATGCACTATATGCATCATTTTTCCTGTTTGTAGTGGCCTTTCTCTTTAAATAGTTCTTCATTTGTTATAAAAAAAAGTATTATGATTTCTGCCTTAAAAAAGAATTGTAATTAATGAGTCATTTAGAAATTCATTTAAGAGGTTGAAGTGAAATATTTTATAGATGGTTAAAGCAGGACTGTATTGATTGGCTAATAAAATTTCCAATTACTTACTGATAAGGTGTCATCTCTCCAGTAATAGATATTTTCCATATGCAATTGTTAGGGCTGAATCTCTCAGCATCTATCTCATACTCTCTTATTAATTAAGCTTTCCTTGCATCACTACCATTTATTTCTCCAAGTCCCATGTTTTCCTCATCGTCTCCCTTGATCACATCTCTTTTGCTATGTGTCTAATATGCTTCATCTCTCAAAGCACTACACATTCTTGCAAGTATGTGTGTCAGTTATTAACAAGGTAGTTGCTTTTCTGAATGATTTCCAGTCCTACATCCATGGAAGGATGAGAGAAATGTCTGGTGAAACTATGTGCCACACTTATGAAATCTCAGCCTAATAAACCAATGGGAACATTCCTGGTGATGAGTGAAATTTATAAGCGTTATCTTCTAGGATCACAACTGTCTTGCAACCTAAAGTCATAACCGCTTTCCCTTGTAATTAACTGAAATTAGATTTAGCATAAACAGAGAAAGCAAGAGATAACATCAAATATCAGGGAAAATCCAAAGGGCAATAAATTATAACTGTGTTTTAGAGATTGAAGTAGAAATTCAAACAAATTAAATAGTTTAATGTTTATCTCTGTATGGTCTAGATTTACTGATTTCACAAAACTAACACATGACACCTAAATGCATTGTGATTTCATAGTTTGCTAACAAGCATAATGACAACATTATATTAAAAGGCTACACATTTGAAGTAGAGGGAGGCACTTTCTTAAAAAATAAGGCAGTGGAACAAGGTTGTAGGGAGTCAGTGATGCTATTTTTTATATATGTAACATTTTAAATGTCCACTGAACAATATTTAGAATGAATTATCTAGGTCAGAATTTATTTCTAAAACTTATATGCCTACAAAACTCATGAACTTTACCATATTTGCTTCCAGTAATATTCACTAAATATATGGTCACATTGTTTCATACCTAAAATTTTTAAAAATTTAAAGAATCATTACCATAGAGAAATTAAAAGTATATACACAAGTAGAAGGCATTTCTGAAAATAAATCCAGCAACATGTGCATCAAATTAAATCTTAGCTAATGACAAAAGCTATGAGACTAAGATCTTCTTTCTCTCAGGTAGAAGGGAACTTTTGTCATCTATGGAATCAAGACTTTCTCACTGATATAATCCCTTATTATTTGATGATAATTGCAATTATATTAGAAGAAAGTTATCCTTATATAATTATCCTTATGTAATGCACAGTTGTTCTTCATATGCTGTGGATTGTGTCTCCCACTGATGTAAATACAAACTTGAGCTCATAAGAGAGCAGAATTTTGGATTGAGGTGCAGATCAGAAGGAATAGTCAAGGACCTTGGAGTAGTAATCCAATTTTTTGGAAACAAAGTGCCAAAATTGGAAGTTGTGTGATACATTTATTGGGAACACACAAATAAATCTACTTATTCCAGAAAGGGAATAAATGATAGATCAAAATATGGATACTAGCAACATCCAACATGAGTTTTATTGGAGGTGCTTATAGGAGTACAGATGGAGTTACTTATAGAAACAAAAATGACTTAAAAGACAACATTGCCACCAAAATTTCACCCAGGATCGATAACAACTCATGGAATATGGAACCTGGGAGTACCCTGAACAATCTGTAAGCAGTTCAACATGTTAGAAAATATCTTTTGGGATAGTTCAGTTTATTACTGCTTCTTCCAGGTGGTTCAGATGGTCTTCTAGGCAGTTCACTTGTACTAACTTGTCTTGAGCATTCCTTAAAGTTTATATATGCTGGACAAGGAGTGTCCTAGTGAATATAAACAGTTTTAGAGACTTCCTGCAGCTTTAAAATTGTCTACTTCCTGATTTGAACAAGATTTCCTGCAGGAAGGAATGTTTCACCTTGAATGAACATCCTTTGTCATAAAGAGCTTCACTCCAAGACAAATGGTTTTATCACTGAAGAAATTGCTATAAAACAGAAATACAGATGTAAATGTGGCTTGATGATACAAGGCTTCTAAAGCTGTATTCAGAGTCTCCTTTTCCATTCATTGGTACAAACAGCAGCAAATTTCTGGTTAAGATAGGTTGGCTGAGAGCATTTTCTCAAAGATTCAGAATGTGTCAGTCATTACTATTCTTGCTTTGGTCATGCCATGAGTCTTTGATTAATGATTATAACTTTTGTTATCCATTTATCAAGTGTTGAATACTCAAGCAAAATATGCAGAATTAATATGCCTGAAATGTGAATTGAGGCAAAGAAACATTATTAAACATCACATCATTGAAAAATGAATAGGCTCATTTAAATCCAAATTAAGACTATCAATAGGAGGGCACCTTTTCAAGGGCAGAAGTCTCACAGTAGTCAGTCTTAAGACAATTAATATTGGGTATTTGAAAGGACAGTATTTACAATGCAAATGACTTAACGTTTGAGAATTATTTTCTTTGAAGTATGACTTTAACATATTCAATATCAAGAAAAAATGAGCTACCTGCTCATTTATCCCTTTTTGATATATGTATTTTCACTTCTGGGGAAATCTTTTAATAGCCTTGGACTTTAGTGAAGAGAATTCTAATATTATGTCTCATGTCAAAAGTATGCTAACTAGATGGCCATTGAAAATAGTAGTTATATACCAACGTTCATTGATGACATTGAGCCATTAGAAACTAGCAACACAGAAGCCTTGCCTCATAAGCTCTATTGAATATAAAACCGAATCTCTCCGTAGATGTCATTTAGTTGCATGAGTAGGAAATATGTCTGAAGCTGTTAAATCTGTATTAGAAGTCATACCTTAAGGGGTGGAGTGACTGCTTAGTAGTTAAATGTGCTTTCTTACTACCCTTCAGGAAGATATGAGTCATGTTTCCAGCATGCATGTAGAGTAGCTTATGACTGTAATTCAGATCCAGGGGATAAGATCTCCTCTTCTGGTCTCCACAGACACCTGCACTCATAGGAACATAGCCATACACAAACTGACAGATAGATGACTGACATGCAGGCAGACACATATACACATACATACATACATACATACATACATACATACACACACACACACACACACACACACAGAGAGAGAGAGAGAGAGAGAGAGAGAGAGAGAGAGAGAGAGAGAGAGAGAGAAATATTTTAAAAGCAAAGGCATAGTTTCACTTATAAAGCTTTACCTATTCCCAATTATGAGAGGTACAATATATATTTGTTCAGTGATCATATATGTGTATCTAAATTATTTATGATATGACAAGATGAAGATATTTAGATAAAGATATTTACACATACTAGCACAATTATCTGAAAAAAATTCTATCAACAGTTTTCAAATATTTTGTTCACAATTCACAATATATGTACTACTTAAGGAAGACAGATAATCTTTTCCATTCTCTTGTGTTATGGTTGTCCTTAATGCTTTAATTTTTCTCGTATACCATGGCAAGGCTAGAAATCAGACTGACCAAGTAGAGCTGTAAGTGAAAAGTACTGTTGTTTAGGAATGAGACAACTGTGTTTTTCATTTCCAAAGTGACTATGCAAACATGTGTTTATTTAAGCTTATGAAATTGCATCTCCTATGTGTGTTTCTGTGTATGTGATATACTATGTTAATTGTTATTGTTTTATCTCAACTGGCTTAATTAACAATGCTATCAAGACAATTGGCTACACTTTCAGCAAAAATATTAAGCTGTTTCACAACTTACTGTGAAATGGAAATTAAAATAACACAGATATACATTTATTTCTATGTTCTTTTTACTAACACCTGGTCTCTGCWAGAATGATTTTAATGTGTATAAACGATTTGCAGGGTAATTTGATAATATATATCAAAAGCTATAACAATATGTATAAACAATGAACCAAAAATTCAATTACTAGAAATTTATCCTAAGGAAATAATTAAGCATATGGTCAAAGTTTTCACATAATTAACTTCAAGGCTGTTCAGTTTACAGTTGTTGGTGTTAGTGAAAAAAATTGAAAAGACCAAAAATTTGCAGCAACACAGAAGTAATTAGAATACTACTAAACATTTTTAGGACAGAGAGTGAGAGAGTCACTGAAATGTCCTTCACAGTATGGACACTGGCTCCCGTTTTCAACCTTGACATGAAAAGTTGTATATGATGGAAACAGATAGCACAGGCTAGAACTGTGGGACTTGGAAAAAAAAACATGAGTAAATAGAATAAAATAACTTGTGTGCTCCATCAGGGGATTTTGTCAGATCCCAGAATGTTTGATTGCAGTTGCTAAAGGTTATATGGAAATGAATATAGAAGAAAGGCATCTCTAGAAGCAAACTTGTTCTTTTAAGAAAATATTTATTTTTATTATGTATATGTGTGTGGGAAGGTATGTGCACTTTGATACCAAGTGCCCACACATCTCAGTATTCCCCTTGGAGCTGGGATTACAGGCAGTTGTCAACCACCTGAAGTGGGTACTGGGAATTGAACTCAGATTCTCAGGAAGAACAGTATGAGCTACTAACCACTGAGTCCAGTCCCTCCCCACCCGCAGTCTTGTTCTTGTAGTCAGAAAGCTGGAAGAACGGAGGGGAGACGGTGCTCTGTTCCAACAGGAGCTTGAGGTTTTGTAGGAATTGAAGTGGGGAAAGGCATATTGGGGTTGGGGTTCTGTGGATAATTTTTGGCCTTAGTTTTGTCTCTTCAGTTTCATAGAGTGATTGTGTATGTTGGCAGTTATTGTTAAAAAGAGGGAGGGATAGATTCCAAGCAAGCATTTCCAAGACTGAGACATTTATCTTTTTATTACAGTCGATGAGAACAACAACCAGGAAAAGAAGAAGACGACGAAGAAGAAAGANGAAGAAGAAGAAGAAGAAGAAGAAGAAGAAGAAGAAGAAGAAGAAGAAGAAGAAGAAGAAGAAGAAGAAGAAGAAGAAGAAGAAGAAGAAGGTCTCTCTGGATACTTCCAGCTGCATAAGAGCTACCGAGAGCATTAACAAAAGGGAAAAGGAGAACATAGCAGGCTGAGGTAAGGAACTGAATCTAGTGTAGGATGGAACAGATGAAACATCCTTGAAGCAGAAGCTCAACTTGCTGTTTCATGGATCCTGCAATTCAACCCATAGATGGATTTCTCTGATGAAAGAACACATTAAAAAACAAACCAAAMCAAACAAACAAATAAACATACAACAACAAAACAAGAAATTGAATGTTCTATTCCTTAAGACTAATCTTGAGCCAAACATTGTAGGAGAAGTTCTGAGAAGGGCGAGGGGGGCACAAATTCTGTCCTTAGCCACAATCAGATACCTAAAAAAAATCAAGTGAATCCTTAAGGCTGATCTTGAAAAAAAGAAATTTAAGATTTTCTGAGTAAGGTGAGGAAGAGAGTGTAGGTTGTACAAAGCAGTCTGACGCTCGGCCTTTTGTAGTTCTGAGCCCTGAGAAAATGGTCATAACAGCGAAAAGAGGGATTCATTGATGGTTTTATAGTTCCCGACGCAGAGGTTACTGGATCTGCACTTAGGGGTTTGCGACACAGATATATCGTAACTGCTTCAAATGGATAAAAGGGAAACAGAGAAAGGGCAGCAGTTAGGGTGACTCTAAGAAGAATTCATCTGAGAAGCTATGACAAAACAACAGAAAACAATAATCCAGAATATAAGATAACCATTTGGCAATACTCTGTATTTTGGGAGCATACTATTTAAGGGATGGTAGTATCTATAAATACTAAAAATGAGACTGTTAGTACTAATATAATTGCTTCTGACAGCACAATTAAGAAAATAATTAGGGCAGTTTTGCCTTTGTTGCAGCAAAGAAAACCATTTAAAGCATCTTTGGCAGGCAAGACTGATAATTTTTGTCACTGTTATTGGTTACAGGATATAAGACTAAGAATTATGCAGCATTTTAATAGTCRGATATTCCTAAGTACATTTTGATTATATTATAGCCAGTTTTTGTAATAATGATCATTTTTATTAGATATATTCTTTATTTACTTTTCAAATTATTTGCCCTTTCCTGGTTCCCACCTCCCTGAAAGTTCCAAAAGCCCTCTCTCCTCCCCCTGTACCCCAATCAAACTCTTCCCACTTCCCTGTCCTGGTATTCCTCTACACTGCTGCATCTAGCCTTTCCAGGACCAGGGAGCTCTCCTTCCTTCTTCTTGGGCATTTGTGAATTGTGTCTTGGGTATTCCAAGCTTCTGGGCTAATATCCACCTATCAGTGAATGCATAACATGTGTGTTTATTTGTGATTAGGTTACCTCACTTACGATGATATTTTCCAGTTCTACCCATTTGCCTAAGCATTTCATAAATTCATTGTTTTTAATAGCTGAGTAGTATTCCATAGTGTAAATATACCACATTTTCTATATCCATTCCTCCTTTGGGAGACATTTGGGCTCTTTCTAGCTTCTGGCTATTATAAATAGGGCTACTATCAAGATAGTGGAGGATGTGTCCTTACTACATGCTGGAGAATCCTCTGGGTATATGCCCAGGAGTGGTATAACTGGGACCTCCAGTAGTAGCATGCCAGTTTGCTGAGGAACTGCCAGACTGATTTCCAGAGTGGTTGTAACAGCTTGCAATCCCACCAGCAGGGGAGGGGTGTTCCTCTTTCTCCACATCCTCACCAGTACCTGCTGTCTCCTGAGTTTTTGATCTTAGCCATTCTGACTGGTGTGGGGTGAAATCTCAGGGTTGTTTAATTTGCATTTCCCTGATGACCAATGATGCTGAACATTTCTCAAGGTGCTTCTCAACCATTCCATAGTCTTCAGGTGAATATTCTTTGTTTAGCTCTGTACCCCATTTTTAATAGGGTTATTTGGCTCTCTGTAGTTTAACTTCTTGAGTTCTTTGTATATATTGCATAATAGCCCTCTGTCAGATGTAGGGTTGGTAAAGATCTTTTCCCAATTTGTTGGTTGCTGTTTTGTCCTCTTAACAATGTCCTTTGCCTTACAGAAACTTTGTAATTTTATGAGGTCCCATTTGTCAATTTTTGATCTTAGAGCATAAGGTATTGGTGTTCTGTTCAGGAAAATTTCCCCTATGCCCATGTGCTGCAGGCTATTCCCTAGTTTCTTTTCTATTAGTTTCTGTGTGTCTGGTTTTATGTGGAGGTCCTTGACACACATGGACTTGAGCTTAGAACAAGGAGATAAGAATGGATCTATTTGCATTCTTCTGCATGCTAGATGCCAGTTGAACCAGCACCATTTGTTGAAAAGGCTATCTTTTTTTTTCCACTGCATGGTTTTAGCTCCTTTGTCGAAGATCAAGTGACCAGAGGTGTGTGGGTTCATTTCTGAGTCTTCAATTCTATTCCATTAATCTACCTGCCTGTCAATGTATCAATACTATGCATTTTTAACACAATTGCCCTGTAGTGCAGCTTGAGGTCCAGGATACTGATTCCCAAGAAGTTCGTTTACTGTTGAGAATAGTTTTAGCTATCCTGGGTTTTATGTTATTCCAGATAAATTTGAGAATTGCTCTATCTAACTCTATGAAGAATTGGGTTGCGATTTTGATGGAGATTGCACTGAATCTGTATATTGCTTTTGGCAAGATGTCTATTTTTACTATATTAATCCTATCAATCCACTAGCATGGAAGATTTTTCCATCTTCTGAGGTCTTCCTCAATTTCTTTCTTCAGAGACTTGAAGTTCCTGTCATATAGATCTTTCACTTGTTTGGTTAGAGTCACACCAAGATACTTTATATTGTTTGTGGCTTTTGTGAATTGTGTCATTTCCCTAATTCCTTTCTCAGCCTGCTTATCCTTTGAGTATAGGAAGGCTACTAATTTATTTGAGCTAATTTTATAACTGGCCACATTGCTGAAGTTGTGTATCAGCTGTAGGAGTTCTCTGGTGGAATTTTTTGGGTTGCTTACGTATACTATCATATCATCTACAAATAGCTATAATTTGACTTCTTCCTTTCCAATTTCTATCCATTTGACCTCCTTTTGTTATCTAATTGCTCCAGCCTGAACTTCAAGTACTATATTGAATAAATATGGAGATAGAGGGCAACCTTGTCTGGTTCCTGATTTCAGTGGGATTTCTTCAAGTTTCTCTCGATTTAGATTGATGTTGGCTACTGGTTTGCTGTATATTTCATTTACTATGTTTAGGTATGGGCCTTGAATTCCTGTTCTTTCCAAGACTTTTAGCATGAAAGGATGCTGAATTTTGTC
>BDUI01000050.1:228564-238760 GCA_002335545.1 Apodemus speciosus | reverse complement strand
GGGAAGGGGTGAATAGGGGAACAAGGGGAGGGAGAAAGACGTATGGGACATCTGGGGTGCGGGGAAACCAGAAAAAGGGAAATGAAATGTAAATAAAGAATATGTCCAATAAAAAAAAAAAAGAGGTCATGATTTTGAGAAGGGATGTGGGGAGTGTGGGAGTATTTGGAGGCGTGAGAGGACTGGAAATGATACAAACAATGAATTCATATAAAGTAAATTTTGAAAAAAGCATAAGATGCAAACATCTGAAGTCAATCTCTGATTTTGACAGGCACACATATACATACGTGCTTACAACACACACAGAGACACAACACATACAAACAAAATATAACCAGGGCTAGCTAAAAATATTACCCAACATATTTATTACTTATGCAAATAAGATAATGAAAGAAAAGACTCAGTAACTTAGAAAAAAATCACAAAAGCAAGTCTTTATCTTTATAAAAATTTAAATTACCAGAACAAACTGTATAAATATAAACCTTTTGACACATAAATACAAACCTGTTTGATACATAATGTTTGTATCAATATTTTGATGTATCAAGCAGTGACTGCATTGCAATGTAGAAACGATTATAGCTATAATACATTGAATAGTACGTTAATGTAAACTATACAGAAAACTACATGTTTCCAGAGCAAAATTTCATCAATTCTAGTCAATAACTCAGTAAAATACTTTAGAAATTTGAATCACAAAATATAMTCTCTATGTGAAATGCACAGATGCTGCCATAACACAGAAGAGATGACAAGGCATTTCTTAAGATCATGTTAAGAGCACAAGGAACCATAATTATCTGCGTTAGTACAGAGACATATAATATAAGGGACTATGAGCATAAAATGAAGACAAAAACTACTGTCACAAAGGAAATAACGCCAATAGCTCAATCCTATGGAGAAAAGACTGTAACAGTGAATAAATTAATGGGGAAATCTCTCAGCCATGTTATTTTCACTTGGCAGCAAACTTAAGAAAGATTAGTTAAGAAATCAGCAGTAGGGGGTTGGATAGCTGTTTTAATGGATAAAAATTCTTGCTATGCAAGCCCAGAACTCTGAGATCATATTCCTAGCACTCAAATAAAAAGCCATGTGTGACCACACACATAAACAACTCTTAGCCCAGTACTACAGTATATAGAGACAGTGATTGTTCTGTCATGTTGTCTGCCAACCTCTCTCCCGATTCAACTGCAGATGCTGATTGGAGGGAATAAGGTGAGAAGTGATATAGCAGGACATCCTACATCCTTCTGAAGCATCTGCTTATATGCACCACTCCCAAACATACAAATAAATGTACATATACCACACATTCACAGCAAAATAAAGAAATTRTCAATGGACATGTGACAAGAAAACATCCACTGGATATAACAACAATAAAATAGCCAGTGGAGGCCGGGCAGTTGTGGTGCATGCCTGTAATCCCAGCACTTGGAAGGCAGAGGCAAGTGGATTTCTGAGTTCGAGGTCAGCCTGGTCTACAGAGTGAGTTCCAGGACAGCCAGGACTACACAGAGAAACCCTGTCTCGAAAAACCAAAAAAAAAAAAAAAAATCCAGTGGATTTTTTTGTCAGTTTGATTAAAAATAAGTTACAGAGAATGGGATGGGTATTTTAAAACAGTGAGGGTGGTTGCATTGTGCCGTTTAAGATGATTATAAACAGACACATCAGTAGTAGCTGGTAGAGGTGTAATTTAATTCATAATATGTATATGAAAATAAAACCACTCACATAAAATAAGACATGATCTACATTCACATGCACAGGCAGATATGGGTACAAATATTGATAAGTATATGAATCATATAAGAGTATTCACTAGAATACATGACTCATGCTGACATATAAGTAGCTAGTGTTACATACTGTAAATACCATGAACAATGTGGTCCAGGGAGCAATATTCCTAGTCTTGTGATTGATAGCCAAAGGGTCAGAGTCCTGATGAGGAAACCTGCCTGACATTCTTCTCTATACATTCGTAAAAAAAAAGGTGAAAAGATTTGGATGGAATATCCAATGAAATAATAGATCCCAAATATATTTTCTGACATGGAGAAATTGGTTTTCCTAGAACTGTACATTACTAGTGTTTATTGCTTGATATTAACAGCACCTACTTCATTGGAGGTGGAGAGCTGCTCAAGGGATGCTGTCGTCAACATTTACTCTGAGGATGAAGAAAACAGACTTTCATGGTACCCAGCTCTGCCTCTGTTCACAGTATCCTAATAGTAGTATTTATTTGTGGAAAAAGGCAAGAGATGCTATTGGGAGACTATGTGAGAGGTAGTGTGGGAAACACCTAAAAACAAACCTTAACTTCATTCATTTCATACTCTGTTTCTCTGAGGATAAATGTGACAGAAGAACTAAATCTTCCTATCACATATCATTCAAAATTAATTTGAAATAAGATATAATTGCCTCAATATGAAAGAGATAAAAGAATGCTGTACTTTCAACTGACAAAGGACATTAGTTCAAAGAGAGCCAAAACACTGGGAGAAAGACTACTCCAATGTAAGGAAACAAACAAACAAACAAAAAAAAACCTAAGCTTTCCCTGAGTAATTTACATGGACAGATTCTTTTGTTCATCTGAACTAAAATTATTAATCAAAATTATATAATACCATAAGTTCACATTCTTAATAAAGCAATTAGTCACTGTGTAAATAGTCCAAGCCTATGTAAATGACTTGTAAATTCATGTTAAATATTTGGCTTCTTGCCAATGGAGACTCCACAGTTGAGAGGAGATGACAGAAAATAGGCCCCAAATAGATAATCAAATTGCGGCCTTTTTGCATCTGAGCAAAAAAGTAGCAGGGTTGTTTATTAAACCTGGAAGGCTCTAAAGCTTCTGCTGGTTTGCTCTAAAAGTTGTGTGTAAGGTCAAATGTTTGCAAACATAGGTCCAGTGCTTCAGACCCGTGGCTCAGCAATTTAGGCAGCTCCTGTTGTCTTCCTGCCACACCAGTCCTCAGATACACATAACACCTTGTTTTCCTTGACATTCTTCTTCTGAAAGGGAATCTAATTAATCCATAGCTGCTGCATTTTGCGGGTAGAATATCTGTTTTGCTTCATGAGCCCAGCAGTTGTGACAATGGGACTGTCACCTTGCTCAGCAAATGGGGGAATCTCACAAACACCATGAAAGAAACCCAATTAAAAAAAAATAGTATAAACCTTACAGCAAATGTTCTGCTGATTTAGACACCCAGCTAGATTTTCTCCTAAGTTTTGCCTGCATCTTTGACAACTACTCTTTCTGTACCCTTCAAATATACTATGTCCTTTCTTTCCTTTTTTTCTAGATGTTGGCTTATAAATGGTTTACTGTATGGAGGCAAAGACACTGAAATCCTCTAATGATTCCAATTCTGAAGGCTCAAGCTTGGCAAATTATTTAACAGACAAAATGTGATAAACTGATACTCACCTATTTCATTAATAAGTCTTTAGCAATACAAAAATAGCAATGATATGCTATGGCAAATGCCACTGCTGATTGCTTCCCTCCAATTTCCTGCATAGGGTTATAACACATAATTTTTCTTTTTCCAGTGACATTCCCTGATAAGCTTACTTAGCAATGTGTCTGTTCCTTATATCTGATTATAAAATCCTGGCTTATCTCCCTGAAACTTGTTCTTTGCTTTTTGGTGTCTTTTAAACCCTGTGCCTTCAATCATCCCACTCATAATGACAGTTGGCCTCATATCTTCCTTCTGCCCTTCCAGAACTCTTCTCATTCCCTAGCACACAGAAACCCTATGTGTGTGGACTATAACAAGGATGTGCTTTCTGGGAAGCACTGGTAATTTACAAGTTGTAAAAGAAACCAGAAAATGATAAGGCCAAGTTTTAGTTTCTATGAATCCCTCCTTGGATATCCTTGGTTTCACTCAAGGTTGTCATGTCAAATCAGTGCCTCTTTCAGTTGGTCTTCTATACATGGCCACTTACTCTACGGTTATTCTAATTCTTCTCTTCATCCATTCAATACAGCAGTTGAACAGGTCCTTCAGTCTGTAACTTTGCTTCTTCCATTCATGTCTCACTGATATTTATGTAAACAACTCCCTTTCAGTGTAACATTTCTCAAATGTAATGATTTCCTCAAAATTCCATTTATATTTCAAACTAAAGTGAGTGGTATTCATTCTTTTACCTATGTTCATCTTTGGGCTCATTTGTCTGTATTTAGGTGGAGACTAGACCAAGTAGCACAATTTCTGGGGACAGAGAGAGCAGGATGGACATTTGTCCTTTTCCATGTTGCCTCAGAGTACCAATACATTTCCTTTCGGACAGGTAATAATACATTTTATGTAAAGTAATGGAAATAAATACTTGGAGAAATTCTTTCTTATCAGGCTAGAATAGAATAAGACAGAAGCAGGTATTCTTAAAAACTGCACTGGTGCATGGTTGTACCTGGTACAGACAAAATTGTAACAGACAAAGTTATCCATTGGAGTTACACCTCACATTTCATTAAGGACAGGGTAGAACTCATGGGTTATAATTTTGGAACCTTGGTAATCACAGCTTTATGAGGGCTGGCAATTAGTCATTTTCAGTGAATCTCAAGGGTATTGTAGTGTTAAGTCAAATCCAAGAACTCACTACCCCAAACTAATACAGGGGAAAATGAAACTCTTAGATGTATTGTTAGGTCAGATTCTAGCAAAAGTAATCTCTTCATCTGTTCTCCTTTAATACTCATATCATATGAAGGTGTTACTATTTAGATCTAAAGCAATGGTTCTCAACCTGTGGATATCAATCCTCATAGGGGTCGCAAATATATCCTGTATATCAGATATTTAAATTAAGGTTCATAATAGCAGAAAATGTAGTAGGAACAAATTAATCTTATGTCTGGGTATCAACATAACATGATGAACTAAATTAAAAGGTCACAGCATTACAAAGGTTGAGAACCACTGATCTAGAGTATTCCTCAGTGTCTCCTGTGATAAAGAGCTTGGTCTGCACTCAGTAGCATGACAGGTTCATGGCAGAGCCTTTGGAAGGTGTTGGGGATTGGTCTTATACACTGTGTACTTAGATTCAGATTTCTGTCCACTAAGATCTGATTTCTGTGCCCAGACATCTATCTATAGTCCACACAATGGCATGGCCAAGTATCTTCTGTCTCAAAGTTATGTAAAACTTGTTTTCCATCATCTCTGATGATTAAAAAAGAACTAATTTAGTCTATGACTGGAAAGAAGAGATAGAAAGACTGAACTTCTGATTTCAGCCAGGTGTCCCAGATAAAGTAGAGAAGACCCATGAGGAGAGACAAAGAGGAATGGAGAAATTATGTGGTGCGACCAGGAGGATTTGCCATAAGGTCCCAATGAGAGAGTTGTCATAAGGACAAACATGAACCAGAGTGAGGCAGGGGAAGACAAGATCGGTAAGTAACAGGGCATTTGTCTAGGTATTAGCAGCTTTAGAGGTTTAGAATAGTTTAGAATGTGCCCAGAACAGCACCAACAACTTATTAATAAAAATATAGGTCTCTGTGTCATCAACTTGGGAGCTAAAACTGTCAAGAGAGGGCATAGAAATTGTCCTTAAGTTATTTGGGAGCAAAAGGGGTACAGAACAAGCCCAAATTACATTTATAGGAAGGTGGGTCCTTGTGGAAGGAAAGTAGACTGGAAGCATGCCTTCCAAATAGATGCCAGGATGTATGTTGCTCTCTCTCTCTCTCTCTCTCTCTCTCTCTCTCTCTCTCTCTCTCTCTCTCTCCTCTCCTTTCTGACAACATTGACATGAAGAGACTGTTCAATCTGCACATCTATAGTGATGTGCTTTGCCACCAGCTGCTAGAGAACCAAGACAAGATCAAATATGTGACCACCGACTAAAAACTAAAACTGAACCGAAACATTACCATCTTCCTATAAAGTTGGAGTTTTCAACTTAGTGACAGAAAGCTAACTAGCACACATGGTGAGACCAGTAAAGAATAACAGTTGCAGATCTTTCAAGGGAGGAAGAGAAAACGGGAAACAGGAGTAATTGGTTCCAAAAAGTTCTGAAACAAAGGTGGATAATTTGATGTTTTCTTTTAATTTTTTATTGGATATTTTACTTATTTACATTTCAGATGTTATTCCTTTTCCCAGTTTTCCCACCAGAAATCCCTTATCCCATGCCAAGAAATCTCTGGCTTTCCAGGCTCAGGACTCTGGTTTTTGTTTTTCTTTTTGTTTTTTTTCCACCTCCAGAACCTCTTTTCCTTCTTATGACGGCAGTGAGTGTTTGACACAGAGTGGTGTTATTAGTTTGCTAGCTTCTAGTAGACTCTTAGGTAATCTGAAAATGGGATGCCAATCAGATGGGAATGTTTCCGTTCAGTTTTAGTTTTAGTTTTTCTTTTTCTCTGAACCCAGAGTCTGAGTCTAAGCTAGCAACAATTTTTCTAGAAAAAACATCTCAATATCTTTGGGGTGGAAGGTATTTTTAATGAATTTGACTGGATCTCACTCCATTAGACAAAATTGAAAATTCCAACTCACCTACATTTCAGACAAGTTAGCTATACTTCTTAGTTACATCATCACTGTATTTATTTACCTATATTTATATTTTTACTTATTAAAAGCTCCTATGCTTAAAGAATGATCCAGAGGGGTAAGTAACCTAAAGAATGAAGAAAGAGTATATCCAACATACGTCACTGCTATGCAAACTAATCTACCCTAAATCTTTCATATGGGTGACTGCTAACCTCCAAGAAGCCAAGGTTCAATCCCAGGCAAGAAGTCTTGTTGTAGCCCCAAGCCCAACAAGGAAATGCAAAGGAATCAATTCAAAGTTAGACTGGTCTGTCACATTTTGCCTTGCCTGAGGGGACCCATGGAAAGGCTCTTGCCGAGGCCTGCTACTCCCTCCTTTCTGACTCCCTGACCAATGCTCTTCAAGCTTTACAACCCAATGGCATATATTAATCTACAGGCCAGAGTGTAAAGAAACCTATCTCTCCCTGAGTATCTCTGTCTCCTCTGTGGCTGACCTCAAATCACAGCAATTTTTTATTCACCCATTTCCTTACGCTTCATTTATAGAACTTAAAAAATGGTAATAACTTTTGATAGTTTGTCTATCTAAAGAGGCTGGAAGCCTTAAAAATGCTAATCAAATTTCAGTTCCTTTTCAACAGTCCTTCCCTTAGTTTATGCTCCCAATGCGTTTTTCTACCAGCAGAATTAACGAGGTACGCCGAAACTCCAACACTGTCCAAATGAGCTCATTTTCATCTCATGCGCATCTCTTGTGAGGTGTATATGCCAGGGCAAGGTGCAGTTCTTTGAAGTATTTAAAAGTTATGAATTGAAGGGTTTTCTTTTGCTCTGCCTCTGATAACCTGTTCCTCATCATTGCCTCCTCTACAACTATTGGCAGTATGCTGCTTTGAAGGAGACATGCTTCTTGTTCCCCATCATCTTGGGCATCTGAACACTTGATTCCCTGTTGATGGGGCTGCTTTGGAAAGTTTAGATGGAGGAAGTCCTTCACTGGGAGTCCTTGAGGATAAAAAGCCTCACCTACATCCAGTTTGCTTGCTCTTCATTGTGTTTGTGATTGAGATATGAGCTCTCAGCTTCTTATTCCTGTTCAACCATGACAGCTGATGCTGCCACTCTTCCTGTCATGATAGACTCTCATCTCTCCAGAACTGTAATCTAAAATAAGCTTTCTTCTTGAAGTTGCCTTGTCATGATGTTTTATCACATCAGCAGGAAAAAAGAAAAAAAGGAAGAAGAAAGAAACCTAACACAGGAAGCATCTATAGCATCTATTTAGAGTCTGTTCAAGGGACTGAGAATTTCTCTCTAATATCTGATCTTGTGTTCTGTGTAAATGCAAGACTGCCAATGGTTTCATTTTTAAGAATAGCGGCAACTCATTCTGATCCCATGATGTAGATGAGGTTTCTAGTACTGTGGAATAAAGCCTGAGATGGATATTCATACAGCTCACTTGTGGCCCTTAGATCAATAGCTCAGAAGTTAAGGTACAGACAGTCAGCCTCTGCTCAGAAGCTGGCTATGATCAAATCCAGGCATTGACTAGGAGGGAGTCTCCTTTTATTTACTCCATGGATCCCTTCTCAGGCTCATTCAAACTTCAATCCCTATTTTCTTGTTGATTCTCATTCAAATATTATCATCAATCAGAAACCTTCATTGTTCTGCCCCATTTTGTATTGTAAACCACTTGCAACATAGCTCTTCTCATCTTCAAAGCCATACAGATAATTCATTATTTTCTTCATCTTCCCATAGAACAGGTTCAGTATTTTTTAGCTTTGTCTGGTTGAGACAATCTTCGCACAGGTAATTTTCAAGCATGTAGGAAGTATTTACTTCCTTACCAGGGGCATCAGAGGTCACCTCACTTTGGTGTTGGTTTAAAGTTTAGACCTTATCATCTAAGCTAATTCTAGGTAACTGAAACTTTTGCATACTTTGCTGTGAAAGTGCTCTTTTGGGAAAGGGGAAGATATAATAAAATTTCCCAAATGTTAAAACTTAGGAAGATGTAGAAGATGGCCATAATAGAAAACTGAAGTGGACACTTCTACTATTTTGCAAAGTTAGTTATGCCAAATGGCATTTTGCTGGGGCACACAAGTGAAAGGATGGCTTGCTAAAGCAGACACATGAAAGACGGTTTTCCTGAAACAGACACAGGTGAAAGGATGTTTGAATACAGTAGACACTTCTTGATTAAGGAGTATAAATATAACCCCACCGACAGTGGGAGACAAGCACTGAGTCTTGGTTTGGTTTGACCCACCTTGGTATTCACTAAAGAAACACATGTGGTTCACCTTACATAGCATTGTGGAGCTCAACTTATGATAATGTGCCACAACTGAGAGAAGAAACTTTTCTAAGAACTGTTTTGGAGTTTCCTGAGGCAGTTTGTCACTTCTGCAGTCTCACCTCAGGCTGGATGGCAAGCCTGGCAGTTTCTTCAGGATTAAACTATAGTTAGCAGTTTGTGCCCAATGTCTGCTTGCTGAAAGACCTGGACTGTAGCTGATGGTTTGTGCCAGTTTTCTGTCTGCCTAGATAACTGCTCTGCAGCTGCTAAGTCCTATTTGCTGTTTGCTACAGGGCTGAACTACTGACAAGATCATCAAGCTAGACTCCCCAAAACTAGTGCTTAACAGGTCCAGTTACCCCATATCCTAGTAACTTTTCTCTTTCACTACTTCTGCTGGGTGTTGCAAAAAATATTATGCCTACAGAAAACTCTATTCCAAATGTAGGAAAAGGGAAACTTGTGCTTCAGGTACCCATTGGTATAATGATCAGCTGAGTTTGCAGATGAGTGGGTTTCTTAGCTATCTTACGTTAGTACCCTACTATGTTAAGTACCCTGTAGCACATTTGGGTAAGTCCCTAAACAAATTGAAGAAAAACCGTTGTCTTCAAGTTTCGTAAACTCTAATTCACTTCCTTCAATAAATTTATCATCTCAAATATTTTTTGAGCTAGCCTTTCCTGCTTTTAGTTCTTTGTTACGCATATATGGATATATGTTAAGCATGGATAAAACTGCTATAGTCACAGAGCACAGACTGCATATTAGAAGGATGGAAACTTGTCTTGGTTTTGGAAGCTAGAAGTAAAAGATAACTGTCATACTAAGTTGGTCATTCCTTGTCACTGCAAGGCTGGCTTTGCTCCATGAAGGAAGATATAGAAAAGAATAGATACAACTTTACTTGTAAGCCATTAGATGATAGCTTATATCCAGTGGAAAAACATGAAAGAAAAGAGTCTAGGAACAAATCAATTGATAATGTATCTAAATATCATGGAGTATTTGACTAATAATAAATAAATGAGAGTAAGGCTAATATTTTATTATAAAGCCCAAAAAGCACAGGAAACAGGAGATTTGAAAGATAGCTCTTTGTTTCAACTTGATTGATTTCAGCCCTGAGTTTGATGATTTCCTGTCTTCTACTCCTCCTGGGTGAATTAGCTTCTTTTTTTTCCAGAGGTTTCAGGTGTGCCATTAAGTTCCTAGTATATGCTCTCTCCTGTTTCTTTTTGGAAGCACTCAGGGCTATAAGTTTTCCTCATAGCACTGCTTTCATTGTGTCCCATAGATTTGGGTAT
>BDUI01000050.1:187739-202385 GCA_002335545.1 Apodemus speciosus | reverse complement strand
GTCTGGTGTAATTCTGATAGGTCTTCCTTTATATGTTACTTGGCCTTTTTCTCTTACTGCCTTTAATATTCTTTCTTTGTTTAGTACATTTGGGGTTTTAATTATTATGTGAAGGGAGCTATTTCTGTTCTGGTCCAGTCTGTTTGGAGTTCTGTATGCTTCTTGTATATTCATGGGCATCTCTTTCTTTAGGTTGGAGAAGTTTTCTTCCATAATTTTGTTGAAGATATTTGCTGTCCCATTATGAGAGTAATGTTACTCTCATCTATACCTATAATCCTCAGGTTCAGTCTTCTCATTGTGTCCTGGATTTCCTGGATGTTTTGGGTTACAACTTTTTTGCATTTTGCATTTTCTTTGACTGTTGAATCAATAGTCTCTATGGTATCTTCAGCATCTGAGATTCTTTCTTCTATCTCTTGTGTTCTATTGTTGATATTTGCATCTGTGGCCCCTGATTTTTCCCAAGGTTTTCTATCTCCAAAGTTGTCTCCCTTTGCGATTTCTTAGTTGTTTCTACTTCTGTTTCTAGATCCTGAATGGTTTTGCTCAGATCTTTTGCTTGCTTGTTTGTGTTTTCCTGTAATTATTTAAGAGATTTTTGTGTTTCCTCTTTCATGACGTCTGCCTGTTGACCCACATTCTCCTGTATTTCTTTAAGTGATTTTTGCATTTCCTCCTTATTGGCTTCTATCTTTTGATCCATTTTCTCCTGAAGGGCTTTTACTGATTTTTGTGTTTGCCTTGTAAGTGCTTCTAACTTTTGATCTATTGTCTCCTGTATTTCTTTAAGATATTTATATGTGTCCTTCTTCTGTTCCTCTAGTAGCATCATGACTAGTGATTTTAGATCTATATCTTGTTTTTCTGTTGTGCTGGGGTATCCAGGACTTACTGCTGTTGGAGAATTTGTTTCGGATGCTGCCATATGGCCTTGATTTCTGTTAGTAACATTCCTACTTTTGCCTTTTGCCATCTGATTATCTCAGGCGTTAGTTGGTCCTGTAGTCACTGGCTGGCACTTGAACCCCCTGTGGGCCCGTAAGGCTATTTCCCCATCACTGGATGGCTGGATTTCCCCTGGCACAGATTGCTGATGTGCTGCTCTCCTCTTGAGTGCTGTTGGACCCCTGGTGTATCTTGCTCCAAGCAATGTTATACCTGGTTGTCCCTGTGGACCTGATGCTGCTTGTCTGTTCTTCCAGGGAGCGAAGATGGTGGCTGGGAGCTCCTCCAAGTGCTGACCACCCTGCAGGGCACAAGACCCAGGCCTGGCTTGCACACAGATGAACTACCTCTCTGCCCAGATCCTGCATGCAAGTTGCAGCCTGGCGGCCTGAGTCCCCAGAGATCTTAAATAACTCGGGTACCTGAGCCAGCTTGCTCAGACCCAGCAGCAACAAAGATGGCAGCGGGCAGTGCAGGATCCTCTGCAGGGCCCAGAGCCCACACCTGGCTGGTCCGCAGGCACTGCTGCTCTGCTTAGCTCCTGTTTGCAGTAGCTGTCTGGCGGCTTGAGTCCCCAGAGATCTTAAACTCGGGATAACTCGGGTACCTGAGTCAGCTTGCTCAGACCTAGCAGCAGCAAAGATGGCGGCGGGGAGTGCAGGATCCCCCACAGGGCCCAGAACCCATGCCTGGTTGGCCCACAGGAACCGCTGCTCTGCCTAGCTTCTGAGCGTAGATCACTGCCTGGCAGTAAGTAGATATTAATACCTTTAAAAATTCTCAGAAAATGTGAGGGGCTAAAAATACTGAGAATCTAAGCAAGTGAAATTTAGATAGTAGAAAACTTAAAAAATAAAGTTTCAGCCTGAGGTAAGTTCACCAGCATGGTAGATAAGGACAAAGACCTCTGACAGCACACAACAATCAACATTAAGACACTTATTCATTGAAAAGTTTAAAAATTGACAGTGAGAGGTGCACACCTCCCACTGCACTTCAGTAGTGGGGGTAGGTGGATTTCTGTGAGTTTCATGACAACCTTGTCTACATAGCAAATTACACAACCAGGTCTATATAGAAAGATAGATCTTAAATAAAATAGAAATGACTGTGAGCTAAATTGATCAAGAAACAAAAACACAAATTATCTCCAACTAAAATGTAAAAAGCTCTCATAAAAACAGATATCTGCTATTTCCATAATTTTTCTGTTTAGTTTCTTTCTGAGTGATCTGTCCATTCTGAGAATAGGATTTTCAAGTCTCCCACTGTTAATGTATAAGTTTCAATGTGTGATTAAATTTTAGAATTATTTCTTTTATGAATATGAGTACCCTTACTTTTAAGACATACATAACCATAATTGAGTTGTCATCTTGGTGCATTGTTATTTTAATGAGTATGAAATGTCCTTCATCTCTTTGGATTAATTTTAGTTGGAAGTCTACATTGCTACATATTAGAATGGCTCTTCCAGATTGCTTCTTGGTTCTTTTTGCTTGGAAAATATTTTTCCAGCCATTATTCTGAAGTAATGTCTATCTTTGATCTTTTTGTATGCAACAGAATGATGGATACAGTTTTCACATTCATTCTGATAGTGTTGATTTATTGGGAAATTGATTCCATTGATGTTGACAGATATTAAAGACCAATAATTGTTCATTCCTGCCATTTTAATGTTGTTGGTAGTAGAGAGTATGTGTGTTTCCATTCTTTTGTCTTAATGGTGTAAGATTATTATTTCCTGTGTTTTATTGTATGTAGTTAACCTTCTTGGGTTAGAGTTGTAAAATTTGCAGGCAAACAGACAGAACTAGAAAAGATAATTCTGAGTGCAATTACCCAGACCCAGAAAGACAAACATAGTATGTACTCACTTATAAATGGTTATTAGTTGTAAAGTATAGGATAACAATGGTATCAACCACAGAGTCAAAGAAGCTAAGTAGCAAGTGGGTCCAAGGAGGCACGCTTTTACCTCACTGAGAAAGGGAAATAGATTTGACATTGGGGGTGGATGGAAAGAGGGAACTGGATTGAGGAAGGGGTAGGGATGGGAACAGGAGGGATTAAGTGGAGGGAGATAGAGGGAGAGAGTGCTACGAGAGACAACTGAATTGGAGTCAGCATCTTTGGGATGAACTAGAAACCTAAAGCAATGGAAAGTCCACAGAATCTATGAGGGTGACCCTAATAATGTGGGTATGATGCCTGAACCAGCCATCTCCTGTAACCCGGCTGGACCCCCAGTGGAGAGATTGGAACACCAAACAGCCTCCATACCTTTGGCCTACAAATTTTCTTGACTACAGAATGTTCAGAGGTAGGTGATGGAACAGAATTTGAGGGAAGGGTCAACCAATGACTGGCCCAGCATGAGATCCATCGCATAAGAGTAAGCCCACCCCTACCTGATGATAACGGATGAAACTGCTGATGATATTCTGCTATACTTGCAGATAGGAGCTAAAAATAAATTTCAACACAGGAGTCTTGACCCAGCAACTGTAGAAAACTCATACAGAGACCCGCAGACCAACATTGAGTAGAGCTTGGGGACTCCTGAGGAAAAGGGAGAGGAATGATTAGAGAGCCATGGAGGTCAAGAACACCATAAGAAAAATCTATAGTCAACTAACGTGGGTCCATGGGGCCTCATAGAGACTGAATTGCCAACTAGAGAGCATGAATGGGACAGACCTTGGCCCTCTGCACGTATGGAGTAGTTGTGCAGCTCGGTCTTCATGCAGGACTTCTGAAGCAAGAGCATGGGCTGTCTCTGACTATATTACCTGCCTTCAGATTGTGTTTCCCAAATGGAATAGCTTGCCTAGCCACAGCAGAAGAGTCTCTGGCTTGCTATGCCAGGGCTGGTTAATGTCCATGGGAAGATTGAGGAGGGGTAGATGTGTAGATAGGAAAATGAGAAGGAGAGACTGAGTGTATAGGAAGAAGGGGAAACTGAAATAAGAATTTAAAGTTAATAAATTACTCAATAAAAATAGTAAAGCATAAAAACATATATATGAAGAAATATCTCCTTTATACTAATAATTCAATGACTACTTCTATGTATTGACCAAATCTTTTGAAAAATACAACTTGATAAAATCAAAGAAGTAGATAAAAATTTAAAAATAAAAAAAAATGTCTCTGAATCCCTTTGCAAGAGAAACCCAAAACATGAAATATAAAATTGGTAAGTTTATCAGCAGTCCAGATATTTAAAGAATACTATCAAAGTTCTATAAATACTTGCAGATCATGGAGAGTATGGAAGTGCACCCAACATATCTGAGATGATAAAATTAAAACCCTGGTAAAATGTCTGGAGAGAAAACTACATGAAGGCAGATGCCTTTAATTCCAGCACTTGGGAGGCAGAGGCAGACAGATTTCACTGAATTAAAATACAACCTATCTACAGAGTGAGGTCTAGGGCAGCTAATGCTAAAACAGTTAAACTTTGTCCTGAAAAGAAAAGAAAACAGAAAAAGAAAACTACTTGAGCAAGTACAATGTTCCTTATAAAGTTGTACATGTGCCACATGATAAAGTACACTCAAGCTTTGTACATACATATGTATCTTCATTATTACATAAGTGTGTATGTGAGATATATGTATATATCTTATATGTGTGACGCTAATGGAAGACACACAATTTATCTAGGATATAGTCAAGAACACCCACACACATCCAAAAGCATGGTATACTGTAGAAACAGAAATAATTCTCAGAAAATTAAAAATACAAGGAACATCTCAACCATTAAAGTTGCCATGGAACACATGCTAGGTCATGAAAATATTTGATACTAGTGTTTCTACTATTCCAGCAAGTAAGAAAAGATCTTAAAATGCAAAAATGGGAAAGAACCAACACGGTGTAATTTGAAGACTACAAATGCATGATTATAACACAAAGCAGCTGAAGAAATTTTTATGATTTCCAAAACTGATTAGGAGAAGTTGTCAGGATTTTGATATGCACATCAGTTTTACACACACATGCATACACAAACACACCAACACCACAAGGCTGTAAACAGAATTTTAAAGTATTTTTAAAGTAGCACAAATTTCATAAAATTTAGAAATAGATGATATGAAAATATCTTAAAGTACAAATAAGAAACATAAATTATAGATGACTCAACAATGTAAAATAATGTTATTGACTGGGCAAGGCAGTATTGTTAATAGGCCGTTTCTCTACATGTTTATTTTTAAGGAATTGACAAAGTTGTAATATATAGAAAGGATCCAGAGAAGTAAAATGACCCTGAAAATGCTGGATACTAACAGAGTTAAATACTCTCTTGCTATCAGATTATGATGTTCAGGATGACATGGTGCTGACTGAAGGACAGGAAATTAGAAAAAGACAAACTTGTATATATTTATAACCCTGTATATAAATTAGTAATTAATATTCAGGAAGTCACAAAATTAATTAGTACAACAGCCTTTTCAACAAACAGCTGAAATAGCGGAGTGAAAAAAAAAAGGTGCAAACCCTGTCAGCTAACTTTATTGCATAAAAGATAAATTACAGTAAGTCTTTGATTTATGTCCAAAACGCCACCAACAACAAATCTATGGCAAAATACTAAGCAAGGGAATCTCCTGTGAAGGCTAGCATGTTCTGTATTGGCATGTTCAACACAGCTACTGCAGGTCCCCTGTGTCTGTCAGACTCTTGCAGTGTGGCTAGTTTTGGTAAGGCAGTCAGTTTTCCACAGTTTGCAGCTAATATCGTATCAGACATACTTCATTAGACGTTCATAGTGAGCATCACATTTCAAATATAAAAAGGGAGAGTTTGCCGAATCACCGAATTGCATAAAAGTCTCTTAAAGCAAACAGTAGAAATCCTGCACATTGTGTCACATGCATACACATTGACCATCACCAAGTTTAAAACTTCAAATGATATGTTGGGGCAGAGGACCAGATGATGACATAATACATAAACGAGGTAAAGTTTTATGTTGAGGGTGGGACAAGTGACGTAAAGGGTACTTCAGCTGAGACCTTACAAGAGTGGCCACAAACAATCAGAAAGGGGCAAACTACTCATCATTTTATATGACTTCAAGCCACCTATAGTGATAACTGCAAGGATGTGGTGCTGCTTATGTCAGGATTGTCAGTACCTGGATCACAAGGGTTAAACTTTTTTTTTATTTAGGTATATTCTTTATTTACACTTCAAATGTTGTCCCTTTTCCTGGTTTCCCCCCACCCCTGAAAATCCCATAAGCCGTCTCCCCTTCCCCAATCAACCCACCCCGCTTCCCTGTCTTGGTATTCCTCTACACTATGATACATATCAAGTCTTTCCAGGACCAAGGGCCTCTCCCCTATTTGTCCTACAAGATCATCCTCTGCTGCTGATGTGTCTGGGGCCATAGGTAACTCCATATGTACTCTTTGGTTGATGGCTGGGAGCTCTGGGAGTACTGGGTGGCTCATATTGTTGTTCCTCCTATGGTGCTACAAACCCCTTCAGCTCCTTGAGTCCTCTCTCTAGCGCCCCCCCCCCCCATTGGGGACCCTGTGCTCAGTTCAATGGCTGGCAGAGAGTGCCCCCCTCTGTATTTGTCATGCACTAGGAGAGCCTCCAAGGTGATAACTATATCCGGTTCTGGTCAGCCAGCACTGTAGGCACCCACAATAGTGCCTGGGTTTTGTAACTGTATATAGGATGCATTCCTGGGGAGGAAGAACAAAGTATGGATCCTTGGATCCTTTGGAGAAAGGGGAAAAAACCCACAGAAGGAGATACAAAGACAAAAGGTTGGGCAGAGTCTGAGGGAAAGACCATCCAGGGTTAAACTTTTCTTGCTCTCTCTCAAGGGCAGACAAGCCCAGAACTTACAGAACCTGTCACRTCTACCACAGTGTATATGCTAACCAAGACTTCATCACTGTCATGATTTCTTGAGAAATCCCACCTTAAAAGATGAAACTATTATTTTCACTTACGTTTTCAAAGTATAAGCCAAATCCATTCCAAGATTAGCTGGATCCAGTGCATGAGGCATGAATCCAGGTGAATTGTGGAGCATCTAGATGCTGCCATATAATGATGCTTAGGGGGTAGACCTAGGCAATAAAGGAAGGGACCAAGGCCCAAAATAGCACCCTATGGACAGGCCTACAGTGATCTACTTCCTCTGACTTTAGCCCAATCTTATCCCTTAATATCACCTACCCAGAAGGATATTAAATTATGAACCCCTCAGTAGGATGTCAAAGATCATATAATTCAAACATGGCCTATGGTGGTTTGAATATGCTTGGCTCAGAGAGTAAAATTATTAGGAAGTGTGGCCTTATCGGAATAGGTGTGGCCTTATTGGAGGAAGTGTGTCACTGTGGGTGTGGATTTTATCAGCCCCCCTCCTAGCTTCTCAGAAGTCAGTCTCTCCTGGTTGCCTTTGGATCAAGATTCAGAACTCTCAGCTCCTTCTCTAGTGCCTTTGCCTGCCTGGATGCTGTCCTGATGATAATGGATTGAACTTCTGAACTTGTAAGCTAGCCCCAATTAAATGTCTCTTATAGAGTTGCCTTGGTCATGGTGTCTCTTCACCGCAATGGAAACCCTAACTAAGACACTGCCTCAGATCTTCATGTTTTGTTGAGTCTCATTCAATATAAAACATAAGCAAATTCAGTCTCCTTCTAAATTACAGTTTGTTAATCACATGAATTTAAGTTGCAGCAATGAACTAATTTAAGTAAATTAAAGAAATAACTAGCACGTGCTACAAAAGCCCAACATCAACCCCTATCTCTCTCTCTCTCTCTCTCTCTCACACACACACACACACACACACACACACACAAACACACACACACACAGAGAGAGAGACAGAGACAGAGACACAGAGACAGAGAGACAAAGAGACAAAGAAAGACAGAGCTAAAAAGCTGCTACATCAGAGGCACTTAGTCAAATGAAGTATAAGTGAATTTGAATAAAAATTAGACCCTTGAAATGAGTTAAGTTATTTGTATATTCTTAAAGGTTAGAAGCTTCAAAAGGTCAACATTTGGTTTATGTTGGAGACAGTTAAATAGTGCGTGACACAGGTAGAGAGGGCAGGAGGGTGATGCTAGAAAGGATGCTGTCGTTAATTTTCTACATTGAGTTACTAGAGTGCTTTTGAAAAAAATGTAAGGAAGACTAAAGATGTTTATTATATAAACAACAACAACAACAACAAAACAACAGAACAGCCAAAGACATAAAAGGAGATAAAAATATGCGAAGAAAGGAAACTCCAAAACAACACGGGAATGGGCAGTCAGATAACAAATGCTAGCTAAATACTGAGTTGGCAGATTTAAAAAAAAAACTGTTGGAGAGAACCCACATCTGAAAATAAATTAAATTCCACATGATATGTCAAAACAGAATAAAAAACAAAACCCAGCAGCTTCAGTTAACTACTATTGACAGCAATAGTACTGTAGTACTTACTATAAATTGTGGGTATGGTAGAGCCCTTATTACAACCCAGTACCCAAGAGAGGATAAGAGTTCAGATCAACCTGGCCCAGAGTGAACCCTTGGCGGGTTTTGTTGTTGTTGTTGTTGTTTGTTTGTGTGTTTGAGGCAAGTTTCCATACTTTAGTAGGCCTGAAGCTCATCATGTAGCCCACTCCTGCCTTCTTTGCCTGGTAATCCTCTTCTCTCACCCTGCCAGGTGCAGGGATTGCAGTATGAGAAACTACACCGGGCACTGGAGACAAAAGAGCAGCACACCCCTAAACAAAACAGTAAGACTTCCCCCTTCATGGACACATAATTTACCAGAAACTTAACTGACACTTAAACATGGCACACCTGACTTTTCCAGGGGTCTTCAGTGTCTGGTTCCTTTCTGGAGCGCCATAAGAAACTCAGTTTGCAGGACACCTCTAGCTCCTGCACACAGCCTACACTCTTCTCATCCAAATATCAGCTGAATCCCTATGTCCTCTTCATTCTTCTAATTTTCTTTGTTCTATCTTTTTTGTTGTTCAAATACTGTATGACATAATTAGTCTAAGGACTTTTCCCTTTGACATAAGGAAGTTGTCAAGATTGTAATAGACAATCCCTCAGGATACTGGTTAGTGAGGTGAAACTCAAGTGTCCATGTAAAAGTCACATGATGAAATATGGAAAGATTTTTCAAGATCAATAACAAAGCAAAGCTCGTTGGCATTACATTTAGGCAACCTTGTACTAAATGTAGCAACCTATTCAATAAGAAAGAAAAGATATATTGGTGGAATTCAAATCTAAAAGAAATAGGTGAAAATTATCTGTGTTTGTAAAAATTTTTTAAGTATCTAAAAGAGAAAGTAAATATTATTAAAATTAATGAGAGTAGTTATTACAAGGCAACAAAAATATATAACAATAAAACTGTGCTTTCGTGCACCAAAAATAAACACTTTTATGAGAAAATTAAAACCATGATAACATTCTAAAATCTCACAGATAATTACTGATGATAAGCCTAACAATATCTTAAAAGAGCCATAATGTTATAAATTATTACTGAAAGTAAGAAAAAGTTAACAGTAGTAGCAGACTTCAAATTTATAAGTAGATTTATATGCCCCTACTAGTTTCACCTATTTTTAAAACAACTTTAAGTAAAAACACTAATCAGAAATTCCAGCAGAATATTCACTGTAGGAATTGCCTAGCTCATTCTAAAATTTATATGAAAACATCAATCATCAAAGAAATCATTGAAGAAAGGCAAAGCCACTTAATGTTTCACTTAACAATTTTTGAAGGCTTAACAACCAAAGTTAGATGTGGAAGTGAAACATCAAGGCAAGTGTATTATATATTTAAGATATTCATATACTTCAGAATTATATGGGCTATCCTCAATAAATCAGAAAAACTTCCAAACGTATGTAAAGTTAAATAAAAAATATAAAATCCATATATTCTTGGTATCACCTAAATATCCTGGTTTGCTTTATAATCAGGAATTACAATTGTTGTCCACCAGAACTTATTGTTGAAATGTATCCCCAGAATAAAAAATATAATTCTTCTTCTAGTCCTCATCCAACTTCTCTATTATATTGAATAATATTTGCTATGGATTGGATCAAGGACATGCAATCATGAGTATAATCTCCACACTCCCAAAAATATGCAGTCGTGAAATTGAATTAAAAATGGATCTTCTCGGTCTTAGTTTCAGAATCTTAGGTTCCTCATCTTTTTTTGTGAGGACCTAATTATGTTTTGGAGACTCCGAGATCCTAACTTGGCTGCTGATTTGGAGAGGCAGAAATAGGGTATAATGGGACTTGCTAAATAAGAAAAATTATAATGCATGTGGAGAATTTATTGGAGTTTGATACTCCTGGCTATTGCTATAAATCTCAACTTTTAGTTTCTTGTGGGAGAGGTCACAGGTAAAGCAAAAGTGGGAGGAGGCCCTTGTATGTCAGCCTGAGCCTTTGGTACTTTTCAAAGTTCAGTGATTTCTGAGCAGGAGTCCACAGAGAAAGAGCAGATTGCCCTTTTGGAAAGATTGCCCTGGTCAGGTTACCACTGACAGATTAGAAAGACCTGATGGAAGCAAAGTTTAACCTGATAGGGAATAGCGCATGTACAAGTGATACTTAAGACTTCACTAAATTAGAAGCACAAGAAAAGAAGTAAAAGTATCTATGGTAAAAGTTCGGGAGAGAGTATTGATATGAAAAACACCAGGAGTTGAAAGTACAATGTGATAGAAAGAGAAAGTTAACTAAGGATTTTTGATTTTTCATCAGAAGGTTTCAGGACATGGCCAGTTCAGGACAAGGAATCTCTGATGTTCAATTTCCCTGGGGACCATTTTAATTTTAGATTGATTCAACCTGAAAGGTTCAGGAACTCTTTATATGAAAAGCATCCAGGAAGCAATGTTTGGTAGATAAAAGGCACATGACTATAGGATTCTGTTTTAAAATTCATGACCAAAAGCAACTTGGACAGGAAAGTGTTTTTTTTTTCTTTTTGTAATTCCAAGTCACACTTCTTCAATGAGGAAGTAAGAGCAGGCATTTATTTAAATCTGAACTGAAAGAGGCCATGGAGAACATGGCTTAGTGGCTTACTCTCTCTAGATACTGCTCAGTTAATTTATACAACCCAAGACCATTTGCCTGAGAATGGCATTACGCAGTGGGCTGTGGCCTCCCTCCCTCATCAATCTTCAATCAAGATAATCTCTCACAGACTGACAAACAGGCTAATCTTCCCTGGGTAGTTCTTCAGAGAGACTGAAGTTCAGATTCTTTCTTTCCAAGTAGCTCTTGGTTGCATCAAGTGACAAAAACTAAACAGGAGAATGGTAAATTGGCTTTTCCTATCTAATTTCTTTTTGTCATTAAGTGCTTTAGCTAATTACCATACTCTCTTTTAAAAGACACATCATCTATTAGCTGGTTTCCATTCCATTATTCTTCTGTTTCCGTATATTCTCAGGAGCAGGTTCTACTGCTTTCTGTAATTCTTTCTCTCTCACCTATTCTCTTTTTCTAATTCTTCTTTTAGAAAAACATTCCCTCTTCTCTTTTATTAGTTTTTTAATCTATGTRCTCTCTACTAAAACTGTTGATGATATTATTTTTATGATTCTTTTCTGCTCCCATGCAGTTTCAATCTTTTTTTATGTAAAAGTGATATATTCAACCACAGACTTAAAAGATATGTTATATGATTGCTTAGCATTCTAAAGTTTTACAATACTGGGATCGCTCACATTTCTTGTATCTAAAGCTAAGCTAATAATCATGTCTCAAACCTTCAGCAACTCCTGATTACTTGATCCAAATGACTAGCCTAATGTTTGCCTAGCACTCTAAATAGACATCTCAACATTCATCATTTATACCTGTTTCTGTGTTCCCATGAATCATTAAACTCCTATCATCCTTTCTTTAAACCATTGATTGGCTTAATATCAGATATCAACACATTTGAAATAGCTCTCATAACTACTCTCTGAACTACACTGTTCACTTTTGTGATTCCCGAAATGTAGTTATTGTACAAACATCAGCTTCATCTGAAAATTTGCTAGAGACAATTTGTCTGAGACACTCACAGGGTGAAGTCCCCTAATTGGGGGTTTTATAGACACACTATCTGATCCCAGCTACCACTGCTTCTAAGGACATAGCATTAAAGTATTGCTGGATGGGATTCAGGACACTTAACTTCAGGTGAATTTCTATAAGAGAATTTATCTGCTCATACCTATAAGTTGGATGGATTTAACTACCTAATCTTTAGGGTAACTAAATGTGCATTTCTAAATGCTTTCTACATGAAAGTTCTACATGCTAAGAGTTTGCATGGCTTAACCTGTTAAATACTAAAATAATACTTGAGTACTTTTAATAATCCATACAATATATATGAATAAACAAAAGGATGTAGAGATTCTTTCTTCAAATTACAAGGTACCATGTAGGTGTTTGATGCCAATCAAAGCTGATGTCAGTGAACAGCTGATAGGAATAAAGGGCTACTAGGAGCAGATTATGGTACTAGACAATACGGCTCAGATACGGATATCTGACAGGGGCCAATATGTACAATGATGGACATATGAGCAGGTGTAATTGTTAGCCACTTTACGCTGAGCTCCATCCAGACACTCAGACTCAATGCAAAATGGCTGATTCAGATGTTCAGGGAACTTAATAGTAAACATCAATATAACAGGCTCTTCTTTAAGCTCAAAATAACACTTTTATGTGAGCCTTTTATAAATGTGGTCATGGGGTTAGAGCCTGTCTGTGTGTTTGTCTCTAGCTGTGCATGCTTACAATATGCAGTCTTTGTGAGGGTCTATGTGTGGTTAAGCCCACTTATTTGTGGCCTCTGTGTGGTAGCCTTTCTCAGAGAGAATGAAATATGTCTTATCTGCCTTTGACAACTCACATTTTCTGCAACTTCCTAGCTTCTGGCAACTCATTCCTTTTCCTGGCATCAGAGCTTGAACCTCACATCATCTTATTATCCTGAGCACTCTCCTATCGCCACAGCATTTTGTTCAGTGGGAAAAGAGGCAGAATCCACTCAAGCTTCTCATCCCAGCAAAGCACTCTCTAAAGCATAGGCTTCACACATATATGGTATTAGAATTCATGCCAAGTCAAATACCTCCTGTTTTGATAGGGCACTCAACTGTTCAACTCTGAAAATTGGACCGTGGATGCTGAGTAGCACCAGGAGGTTGATTTCCATTGCATTTCCCACAGGTAAAGGCACTTGAGGGAATTTCTTTGAATAAATATGCAATGCTGCATATTTAAAAAGAGCATTTAATCTCTTCTTGTAATTAGCCTGCAGATGTGTATTTCAGGATTGAGTGAGTAAATGAGTTTAAAGAGTTTGCTAATTTTTGTGGAGAACCAAGGGCAAATCTGTTATTTTCAGAGGTTAAAATATAACACAGGCACGAGAACAGTTTTGCAGCTCAAATAAAAGGATAAAGGGTGAACTGTCCAGAAATAAATCTACAAAGAGAAATATAATTTCTCCTGTACTATTCCTTTCTTTGTTGAAAACAGTCTTCCTCTGTTTCCTGTCATGACATCATAGACATGCTAACCCATTTCCCACTAAGAATCTCCTTTGTTTTCTAGTCTAACTGCCATTCTGTACTGACTCTAAGCCAAAGGATTATTTAGGTTGGTGTGGTTTCTATTGTTTTCCTAATAAGGCCCCATGGAGAATTCTGTTTAATGATGCTCATTTTTATCCTATAAAAATAATTTATTAATTTTCTACTGTTTTTCTAACAAATTCATGGTTAATGACTGAAGACTGCAAATGTATTGGTCACAGAATTCTTTTAGCTTTGAAATCTAGCAGATTCCATGTGGCTGAATTTTTACAGTACATTGAGGCAGAAAGTCAGTTAATAGAACTAAAAGCTGCTTAAAATTATCCAGGGCAAATTCTAATAGTCTGAAATAATACAAGAGTGGAAGATAAATGGAAGGTGAGGAGTATTTCATGCAATAATCTACAACTTTTGGATTTGTAACAATGTACTTATTAAAGATATGTTAACAAATCATGTGATGTGCTCAGTTTCTGATAAWGTTAAACGACCAGATTCCACTGTATTTTGCTTCCATCACATTGTAAGTCTTTCACATGAAGAACATCCCATGTAACATTTTAATTTCTCTAAATACTCTGCAACTTGGTGATTTAGAATGTACTGTTACTTTGATTTGCATTTCTCTAATGACTAATGATGTTGAACATTTCTTAAGGTGCTTCTCGGCCATCAGAGGTTCTTCAGGTGAAAATTCTTTGTTTAGCTCTGGAGCCCATTTTTTAATAGGGTTATTTGGTTTTCTAGGGTCTAACTTTTTGAGTTCTTTGTATATATTGAATATTAGCCCTCTGTCAGATGTACGGTTGGTGAACATCTTTTCCCAATTTGTTGGTTGCCAATTTGTCCTTTGCCTTTGCCTTACAGAAACTTTGTAATTTTATGAGGTCCCATTTGTCAATTCTTGATCTTAGAGCATAAGCTATTGGTGTTCTTTTCAGGAACTTTCCCCCTGTGCCCATGTCCTCCAGGGTCTTCCCCAGTTTCTTTTCTATTAGTTTCAGTGTGTCTGGCTTTATGTGGAGGTCCTTGATCCACTT
>BDUI01000050.1:163004-187064 GCA_002335545.1 Apodemus speciosus | reverse complement strand
GGCTAAGATTAAAAACTCAGGAGACAGCAGGTGCTGGGGAGGATGTGGAGAAGGAGGAACACTCCTCCACTGCTGGTGGGATTGCAAGCTGGTACAACTACTCTGGAAATCAGTCTGGCGGTTCCTCAGAAAACTGGGCATGACACTTCTGGAGGACCCTGCTATGGCACTCCTGAGCATATACCCAGAGGATTCCCCAGCATGTAATAAGGATACATGCTTCACTATGTTCATAGCAGCCCTTTTTATAATGGCCAGAAGCTGGAAAGAACCCAGATGTCCCTCAATGGTGGAATGGATAAAAAAATGTAGTATATATACACAATGGAGTACTATTCAGCCATTAGAAACAATGAATTCATGAAATTCTTAGACAAATAGATGGAGTTGGAGAACATCATCCTAAGTGAGGTAACCCAATCTCAGAAGAACACTCATGGTATGCACTCACTGATAAGCAGATATTAGCATAGAAACATAGAATGCCCAAGACACAATCCACATATCAAATGATGTCCATGAAGAAGGAAGGAGTGGACCCTGGTTCTGGAAAGGCTCAGTGCAGCAGTGTAGGGGAATACCAGAACAAGGAAATGGGAAGGGTTGGAGGGGGGAACAGGGGGAGGGAAGAGGGCTTATGGATCTTTCAGGGAGGGGGGAGCCAGGAAAGGAGAAATAATTTGAAATGTAAATAAAGAATATATCGAAAAAAAAGAACATACTGTTACCATTGTGGCTAATGTACCCATTTCTCTATATAGAAAATTTACAAAAAGTATCAGCCCAAATTCCTTGTCCTCTATGAATCTTTTTGTATTAGGTTATACATTTATTTTTCTCAAGTTTTCCCAAGGCATATGGGTCATATTCATATCACATGACTCACAGGCAACTGATGATAGAGAGTTGGAATTATCTTTATGTTCCTTACTATATTGGATATTACTCCATACAAATAGAATCTATGAGTGAGTAGGTAGGTCATAGTTAGATAGATAGATAGATAGATAGATGATTGATAGACAAATAGATACATAGATGATAGACAGACAGACAGACAGTATTGGCTCATATAAACATTCATTCACTAATCTCCTGATGGGATTATTGCAGACTGGAATGCCATTGACAACGAGAGCTCAAGGAACCATGCATCCAGTTTAAAGAATGAATGTTCTATTGGCTGATTTGAAAATTACAAGGGGTTTGGTTCTATGACATAGCTGAAAATGCTAATGGGGAGCCAAAAGGTCAGACACTGGTTTTTATAGAATATATTTGTAGAATAAACAAGGGAAATCCACATAAGCTGATTGCCTACATTTATTAATTTTTAATATGCATAAACCTTACTTCAACCCTTTCAATAGTCAGCTTTATTGCCTTGCTTTGTCTTGATTAAATCAAGCCAATTCAAGGGGTTCTGGAATCGTTTGACTTATTTGTTATTCTTCCTCATTCATTCATTCATTCACTCATTCATACATATCCTACCTCTCTCTTTCAATATGTTAACAACTACTTAACTCACAGAAGGAAAATATAAAGACTCTTAAAACCAGTCATTACTGTAATGCCTTATGCAGCCTGAAAACTCTCAGAAAAGTGTTTTCAAGCTACAATAACTCTCTTTAAATAAAACTGGCTTTTGTAGATTTGATTTACAATGAAGCAATTGGCATGCATTATGAACCTGAGATTTAAGGACATAATTATAACCTGGAGTAGACATTTGGGAATATAAATAAAATGGATAGAGAGGTAAAATCTATGAACTGAACATTAATATGCTAAGTTAATACCCTATTATATAAAGGGAACTGCCAACCCCGACAACAGAGCTCTAAACAATGAGCCCTTGAATCTTCCTATAGATTTGTGGAATAAAAATACAGTAATATCACCACAGGGCTATATCAGAATATTGTAGCAACTAAATAGTCTTCGTCTGAACATTATAAAGTACTTGAGTTCATTATACAAAGCCAATAATACTAATTAATTTTAAAAGTGAATTGTTTTATGAACAGCTGGTAGTTTTCCAGGAATATTTATTTATACTGCATAGTACTGAAAGATTTAAAAAATCCATCTATGAATTCCTTGCAATGTAAATTTATAGAAAAAATTTTTGCTACATAAACAAAAATATAGTGTATATATTATAAATTTTCATTGGACCAGTTGTTTTTCTTGATAATCCTGTAGGATATATCAACTAAATTTGTTGTTTAGCTCATCTTCATATGAACCAATACTTGCTCTTCACCTGCTTCTCTATGTGTAGCAGGCTGCTGTAGTCAGTAAGGAATCAGGGCTGCAGCTGTCCCAGTGTCTATACATTGACTTCCTATACCTGAAGCTAGTATACCAGTGATCCTTCTTTTAGAAGAAAAAAAATTTAAAAAGAAATGAGGGATAAATTGGAGGATTAAGCAGTGCAGAATGGGATTCATGTGGTCTTGTTCTAGATGCTGTTTCTACATGAAAAAATAACTCATTCTTCTTTCTAATTCACAAGTTTTAGATCTTTAAATTCAGTTTTGAATTATTTCTTTCTAATTGATCTCTATCTCTCAGCTCTCTGCTTCTATGCAGTATGCTATAATCATTTCAGAAACCCTTGAGGTGCTGTCAGTACTAACGTGTGGCTGATAAGGTTCACCATGACATCAGTGGCAATTAAAGTGGAAGTTCATTTGACTAACAAATCAGGAGCCTCTGAGTGTTTCCATCTCCCAGATTTTCCCCTAGAACCTCTAATAGGTTCCCCATGAATAATGAAATGGAGTTGACAATTGACATAGAAATAGTCTTCAAGACCCCATCTTACTTCTTTGTCCAGTATCTGCTCCGAATGTCAGTAGCAATATCATTTGAACTATAGTAAATATGATCAAAAAATTTCTTCATACAGAAGACAATGAGAGATTCTTTGGAGAAGTTTTGTGATGAAAGGCTTGGCTTAAGCAGCAATGAATTTTCACCTTAGTTTCTCCTAGTTTCCCAGTGGAGGGCACTATGAGAGAAACAAATTTGCTCTTGAAGAGCATTGTCTGTTTATCTCTACCTATACTAAGTGTTTACAGTGTTGTACTGTTACCAGCCCTTAATGTGGACAGTTCCTTCCAGAACATCTGTTCTCAAAGTCTAACCCTCCAGCACTAGCTCTCATTGCTAAGATGGATAGTAATGATCCCTGAATGGAGTGCTATTTATTTCTTCATCCATTGTTGCTGGAAATCCACTAGATTGAACTACATTGTTTTATATCTTTAAGAACAAATCATATGACAGAAGACTGGTATGATGCTAAAACAGACAGATTTGATTTCTTTTATTTTAAAAATATCATAACTAAATGGTATTTTCCCATTCTTATTGTATATTAAGAAGATCAGAGGTAAAGGAATAATGGAAGTGGCATAGTCTGACATCTGGACTCCCAAGTAACTTTATCTACAATATTCTTAAAATATGCTCATTCAGCTGAACAACGTATAGTGAAATTATATTGTTTTATAAATGTGCACACATTGAAAGGACTTTCTTGTGTTTACACAGTGAATTGTAATTTATCTTTTTTTTTTACCCATATCATCTCCCTGACTCATCATTACCATGAAGGGAAACAGGATTATAATTTATTTACAGAATATGGGAATTGGAAAATGTATACAATTAAATAAAGTTAATTCGACCTCCTATACTACTTCAAATATTCTTAAAAGAATTCCCCATAACTACTTTCTTTCCTTATGGTTCTCACATTTTAATTTAAATGCAATAAAGAACACTTAAGAAAAAAAATAGCAAACTTTATTTTATACCTCCAAAGATCCAAGTATTGAAAGTTCAATTAAAACTGTTACCTAATTATTAGCAATTATTAGTTTACTTCTCCTCAAGTTTCTAAGGTTTTACTATTATTCATTCTCTTATGAAATTTTATTTGTGGAGTTGAATAGACAAAAGACAGAAGTAGAAAAGTATGAGTTTCCAGCAGAGTGTTCTGTGGGCAAGAAGAGATCCTGTTTGGGCCATGATGGAGTTAGGAGGGGATGGAGGAATAATATTCCTAACTGAACATAGGATGAATATTGCTGATGACTAATTGCTAAGCACAAGAAAAATATCTGTGTCCGTAATAGTTTGTCTCTCATATGTAAACACATACAATTCATCCCTTATATTCTGTCAAACTGCTTAAATTGTAAGTTCCTAAGACTTGAAATTTTACCATGTATTGGTTTAATGGTCATTATAAATTTATATATGCCATTGACCTGGATATGAATGCTGATATTTAATCAAATCCTTTGGTGATTCATGCTGCAGCTATTATATACTTAAACAGAAATTTTGTTTGTGGAGATGAATAGACCAAAGACAGAAGTAGAAAAGTATGAGTTTCCAGCACATTGTTCGGAGGGCAAGAAGAGATCCTGTTAGGGCCATGATAGAGCTAGGAGGGCATGGAGGAATGATATTCCTAACTGAACATAGGATGACTAATGCTCCTGATTTACTTTGGGCAAATTCTGGCATATAGAACTTAAATTTAGAGCCCAGCATTCCCTTCAAGAGACTGAAAAGCTAGAAGGGTAGCTAAATTATTGTGTAAAACCACATGACCTGAAACATGGAAAGAAACATTAAATAATAGTACCCTCTTAACACTCAATAACAGATACCAAACTATATTTTTAAATCACAGAAACAAACAATTCTTAAGTGACGTCTGTTCTCAGAAGCATGAGAACATCCCTCATTGTTGTCCTCTTTAGACATCTATGGAACATGAATCACCTTTCCTTCCAGCATATCCTTGACATATACATGACCCCCTGGTTTACCTGTCATCTGGTTGCCATCTTGATTATCAGACTGAATGAGTAAAGTTTCTCAGTGCTTGGGTTTGTTAACCCTTATATTATTTCATAATGGCCATTAATTTGAAGATTATCAATGCAATGAACACACTGGTTATAAGACAAGGAAAGACACCATAAATTCAGTATTATGTAACAATCAGAAGGACCTGTAAGAAAAAAACAAGAGAGTATTTAGGTTTCGATATAAGGTAGTTTCAGGACTTGAAAGATAACCACCAAGGATTAGAAGAATTAGCCAAATTTGTAAAGTTACTAAATTAGAGATTTAAATCAACAGAAGGTGTAGTAAATAAAATACATGAGTGAAGCACCTGTAGAGAAAGGAAATTCTGACTAAAATTGTGATGCCTTTTATTTCTTCATTATCTTTTTTATTCAATTTATATAAACTGTATGCCTACTATGTATAGATAGTATGCTGGTTATATATGAGGAGCCCCATCAGCCTGTCCAATGGAAATTAGGACTATGTTAAATAGATCATGGAGGAAAAGGGATAATACTGAGGCAATTTCTAGATGTCTTTGAAAACAAAACTGAACCTATTGAATTTCACTCATTAGGAACTGAGAAACCATTCCACCATTTCTTTTCTCTTAAGTAAGAACAAATCCATCTCAAGAATATTAACCCAGTATTGCTCCTGTCTAAAGGAAATAGAGGGACAAAGACTGGAGCAGAGACTGAAGGACAGGCCATTCAGAGACTGCCCCACCTGGGGTTCCATCCCACATGCAGACACCTAACCCAGATACTATGGCTGATACAAGTAAGCACTTGCCGAAAGGAGCCTAGTATAGCTGTCTCCTGAGATGCTTTGCCAGAGCCTGACAAATACTGAGGTAGATGCTTGCAGACAACCATTGGACTGAGCATGGGTTCCCCAATGGAGGAGTTAGGGGAAGGACTGAAAGTGCTGAAGGGGTTTGCAACCCCATAGAAAGAACAACCAGATGTCAAGCAACCAGATCCCCCAGCGCTCCCAAGGACAAAACCACCAACTAAAGAGTACACATGGAGAAACCCATGTTTCCTGCTGCATATGTAGCAGAGGATTGCCGTTTCTGGAATCAATGGGAAGGGAGGTCCTTGGTCCTGTAAAGGCTCGATCCCTCAGTATAGGGGAATTCTAGGGTGGCAAGGCAGGTGTGCGGTGGTTGGGTGGAGGAGCACCCTCACAGAAGCAAGGTTGAGGGGGGATTGTATAGGGAGTTTGTGGAGGTAAAAATGGGACAAGGGTAACATTTGAAATGTAAATAAATAAAATAACCAATAAAAAAGAACAGACAATTTTTAGGGATGTACTTGTGTTAAATCCTATTTTATAAGTTAGTTTTAGTTGAAAATATATCCAATGAATACATGTTATTTTCTTCTGTAATTTTAATGCTTTTAGTCTTTACATGGCATTTACAGAGAAGATTTTAGTCAAAATGAATATTGCTAAGAGGAACCTAAAACACCCTAAACAAGCTGTATTAACTAGTGAAATACATTGCCTCTGATCCAACCAATTAGCATTTGGTTTTATGTTGTTTTTTTCTAAACAGCTCTCTGAATGATTGCAGTTACAGATGGTTGAATCATTACTATCACATGCCTACAATGGCTGTTATTACAGAGGAGGAGATACTTTAGATCTTTAAAAATAATAGAAAATAAGAAATGAACTAAAAGTACTAAGCATAGCATTTGATATGTTGATTATTGGTGATAATAGAATTGTAAATTATTATATTAATCTTTGGGAGGTATGGATTGCCTAGGAACGAATGCTACATCAACTTTGCTCATAGTCTATTAGGTAATTCATCCCTGAAAGTTCATTTAGCAGAGCTAGGTGTCATGTGTTTTCAGACCATAGGTACCATGAAAAGATACTAAATATATAAGAAAAAATGCAACTCAATCCCCAAATCAGCCAATTTTGACAATTTTGGCCAACTGTCTCAATTTGCTCAAAGCTGCTCTGTAGACACTTGATGCCAAAACTTAGCAGAAATAAACCACTTTATGAGAGCAAAATGAAAGAATTCCAGAAATACATGTAGGCCATTTTGCACGCATCAGTAAGAATGAGCAACAGTGACATTTTTTCAATCTAAAATGTGCTGGGCTGAGGTCACTGTACAGCTTTTGGGGTTACAGTAAGATTCATAGAATACTATATAGGAATATACAAACACACTTTAGATTAAAGGATCATATGAGAAATAATTTCACATTTAAACTGAAACTTTAGAACTATTAAGGATGAGTTACCTTTTTCTAATTATAAGAAAAATTTAGAATTTCAAACAAAGTTATTGTAATGAAAAGCCAGTTTTATTCTGAATTTAAGTCAGTATAATTCACCTAGTTCCAGACACACAGTACTGAGGCAGATAGAGATTTGTTATTGTTTTTGTTTTGTTTTTTAAATAATTTTTAGACATCCAACCGATTCTTGGTAGGCTTTTTCTCTGTTTTGGACTCTGCTGGTCTTGGTTTTAATATTGGAAATGATACCTAGAAAAGTTTCTGCAAACATGAAGATTCTAAGATTAAGATGAATACAGAGCTGTGAGGAACTGAGCAGCAGAACCCAAGTACAAGAGTACAGATATAGTTGAAGATTTGGGTAACAGAGATGGAAAGAAATGAGTGTCTTAGTTATCTTCCTATTGTAAAGAGAAACATGACAAAAGCAACTTGTCAAACACCACCTTTGACACCACAGGAGGGCTAACTGGAGCTGGGACTGATCACTTAGCAGACTTTTCTCTGAGGGCATAAAGCTTCACTCACTGGCCTAATACTCCCTGTGACTGGCAAGAAACTCTCTGAACTCTTTACAGACTTTGGAAACTTTAGAGAAGTGATGAGATAAAGCGGGGAATCATACCAACACACACACACACACACACACACACACACACACACACACATACACACACACAGAGACACTGGGTGGGTGAAGCATGAAGCAACTTAAGCTTCAATAACTTCAAATATACACAGACAGATAAAAGAGAGACAGAGAGACAAACAGACAGACAACAAAGCTCCAACTACTTTATATTCAAATGTACACGTACACATATTTGGTGGGTAGAACAAACTAGTTAAATCCAGTCAGGAATATTGTAAAATAGAAACAATATCATTTTATGAAACATCATCTTCACATTAATTGACAGGAAAATTACCCAGTAGAGTGGGCTCTCTCCCAAGAAGCTCACGTGTCCAGATCTTCCTACATCATATCCATCAGGAACTTTGTAAAGAAAGCATTCAGTATGGGGTTTAAATTTCTGGAGGGTTAGAGTCTATGGCTATAATGGTAGGGAGCATGACAGCAGGAAGATTGGCATGCTAGAGCAGTAGCTGAGAGCTTACATCCTATTTTAAAAGCACAAACAGAGAGAGCTAACTAGAAATGGTGTGAGCTTTTGAAATCTCAAAGCTTACACCAGTGACAACCAGAGACAGGGAGGGAAATTCTCCTCTCAGAGAAGGGGATGGTCAATGGAGTGAAGAACGCTGGGAGGAAGGATGGGAAGGGGAGCAACATTTGGGACACAAATAAATAAAATAATTAACTAAAGGAACAGGAATTCAAGGCCCATACCTAAACATAGTAAAAGCAATATATCAAACCAGTAGCCAACATCAAACTAAATGGAGGGAAACTTGAAGTAATCCCACTAAAATCAAGGACTAGACAAGGCTGCCCCCTCTCTCCATATTTATTCATTATAGCACTTGAAGTTCTAGCTAGATAAATTAGGCAACAAAAGGAGGTCAAAGGGATAAAATTGGAAAGTCAAATTATCATTATTGGCAGATGATATTATAGTATACTTAAGGGACCCAAAAATCTCAGCCAGACAACTCCTACAGCTGATAAACAACTCAGCAATGTGGCCGGATATAAAATTAACTCAAACAAATCAGTAGCCTTCCTATACTCAAAGGTTAAAGAGGCTGAGAAAGACATTAGGGAACCAACACCCTTCACAATAGTCACAAACAAGATAAAATATCTTGGTGTGATTCTCACCAAACAAGTGAAAGATCTGAATAACAAGAACTTCAAGTCTCTGAAGAAAGAAATCGAAGATCTCAGAGGATAGAAATATCTCCCGTGCTCATGGATTAGCAGGATAAATATAGTAAAAATGGCCATCTTGTCAAAAGCAATATACAGATTCATTGCAATCCCCATCAAATTTCCAAATCAATTATTCATAGAGTTAGAAAGAGCAATTCTCCAATTCATCTGGAATAACAAAAATCCAGAATAGATAAAACTATTCTCAACAATAAAAGAACTTCTGAGGGAATTGGTATCCCAGACCTCAAGCAGTACTATAGAGCAGTAGTGACAAAAACTGTATGGCATTGATACAGTGACAGGTGCATAGAACAATGGAATATAATTAAAGACCAGAAATGAACCCCAACAGCTATGCTCACTTAATCTTTGACAGCTCATTAAAACATTCAGAGGAAAAAGCATAGTATTTTCAACAAACATTACTGGTTCAACTGGAGGATAGCATGCAGAAAAGTGCAAATCCATCCATTGTTAACTCATCCAAGTTACTGAGCTTCTATGAAGCTCAAGTCCTAGTAGATCAATCGTTTCCACATAAAACCAGATACACTTAAACTAATAGAAAAGTAAGTGGAGAAGAGCCTTGAGCACATGGGCACAGGGGAAAAATTTCCTGAGCAGAACACCAATAGCTTATGGTCTAAGATCAAGAATCGACAAATGGAACCTCATAAAATTGTAAAGCTTCTGTAAGGTAAAGGGCACTGCCAATAGGTCAAATCGGAAAAAAATCCTTACCAACCCTACATCTGATAGAGGGCTAATATCCAATATATACAAAAAATTCAAGAAGTTAGACTCCAGAGAACCAAATAACCTTATTAAAAATGGGGTATAGAGCTAAACAAAGAATTCTTATCTGAGGAATACCAAATGGCTGAGAAGCACCTAAAAAATGTTCAACATCCTTAGTTATCAATGAAATGTAAATCAAAACAACCATGAGATTCCACCTCACACCAGTTAGAATGGTTAAGATAAAACACCCAGTGGGTAGCAAATGCTGGAGAGGATGTGGAGAAAGAGGAACACTCCTCCACTGCTGGTGAGATTGCAAGCTGGTATAACCACTCTGGAAATCAGTTTGGTGGTTCCTCAGAAAATTGGGCATAATACTACCAGAGGACCCTGCTGTAACACTCATGGAAATATGCCCAGAGGATTCTCCAGCATGCAATAAGGACACATGCTCTACTGTGTTCATACCATTCTCATTTATAATATCTAGAAGCTGGAAAGAACCCAGATATCCCTCAACAGAGGAATGGACAAAGAAAATGTGGCACATTTACACAATGGAATACTACTCAGCTATTAACAACAGTGAATTCATGTAATACTTAAGCAAATAGATGGAACTAGAAAATATCATCCTGAGTGAGGTAACCTAATTAGAAAAAACACACATGGTATGTACTCATTGATAAGTGGATATTAGTCCAGAAGCTTAGAATACCCAAAATAAAAACTTACAGACCAAATGAAGCTCAAGAAGAAGGAAGAACAAAGTATGGATACTCTGGTCCTTTATGAAGTGGGAACAAAATACTCACAGGAGAAGATACAGGGACAAAGTGTGGAGCAGAGACTGTGGGAAAGACCATCCAGTGACTGCCCCTCCTAGGGATCCATCCCGTATACAGTTACAAACACAGACACTATTGTTGATGCCAAGAAGTGCTTGCTGACAAGAGCCTGATATAGCTGTCACCTGGGAGGCTCTGCTAGTGCATGACAAATACAGAGAGGGACACTCTCAGTCAACCATTCAACTGATCAAGGGTCCCCAATGGAGGAGCTAGAGAAAAGACTCAAAGAGCTGAAGAGGTTTGCAGTGCCATAAGAGGTAAAACAAATTGAACTACCTAGTACCCCCAGAGCACCCAGGGACTAAACCACCAACCAAAGAGTACACATGGAGGGACCCTGGCTCCATATGCATATGCCACAGAGTATGGCCTTATTGGACATCAAAGGGAGGAGAGGCCCTTAGTCCTGAGAAAGCTAGATACCCTGGTATAGGGGAATGTCAGAACAGTGAAGCAGAGTGGATGGATTGGTGAGCAGGGGGAGGGAGGATAGGTTAGGGGTTTTTTCAGGGGGGGAGACCAGGAAAGGAGACATCTTTTGAAAAGTAAACAAAGAATATATCTAATAAAAATTGTTTCTATACAAAAAAAATAGCTGTTTAAAGAGCAGCTACTGACATATTAATTTCCAACATTATTAACCTCAGACTATTTAAATCACACTACAGCCAGGGATGTCCTTAGCAATGAATTAGAACCTTTTCCAAGGACAGAATCAGTAAAACAAGTAAATGAAAACCACAAAATAACATCAAGAGCAAGAACAACAAACAAAAATACATGTGTTTGGGTTTAATTTAGAGTAGACTCAATAAGGGGAAACTGTCTGGATATTAGTAACTAACAGTGACAGTCTGTGTTAATTGTTTAACCTCCATGAAAAAGTAGAAAGAAGAAACCCACTGAATTTTTTTGTCCACGAATGAAATATTTTGCTATATCCTACATGTTCCTTACCTTTCTAGATGCCCATCTCTGTGATCACTTGAGAAGATAGAAAGCCTACTAACAGTGCATACAATATGAGAAGAAGGTCTAGGCAGCTATGATTGCTATGCTTGCTTGATTCCATGAAATTAGAAGGCCACAGTAGATTACATTTCTCATTTTTTTTCTGTTTGAATCTTGTGTTTGGCATTAAGAACCTTTATTCTTCCTCATAGTGCTAACTGCCATATTTTTTTGTCCACCTTTTGTCTTTATTTCTTACACATGGATGTATGGGCTCTTTTCTATTTTTGTTGGCTAGAAATTATGGAATCTTTAAGTAGCAATGGATTTTGAACATAGTTTATCTTGGCCATTATGCCTTGTCTCAGCTAGACACTATGCATGATGTGGGGATATCAGCAAGGTGAAGCTCAAGACTATTTATGAGCCTCTGGTTTCAACCTGCAACTTCTCAGGGCCCTTCTTTGGGCACTTATTCCCTTTAGAAAGATGATGCTGTCTGTGTTTCAAAGCTCACAAGTGCCCTGCATGAGATAACACACAGATGTGAGTCACTAGCTGTGGTTTTATCACCAAGACTGATTTTGTGAGTAGTGGAAAGTTTTATAGTAAATATGTCCAATGCTGTTTAGAGGGAGTTGGCCACTCAGCCCTTGGAGTTTCCGTGTCACAAATTTTAAATATGATTTAACAAGCAATAATCTCATACAAAACAAATGGGAAATAGAATGCTATTTTCTATTCATAAATTATATTTCTGTCTCTGGAAGTAGATGCAATTTATACACATGCATGTATATGTGTATGCACACACACACGCACACACACACACACACACACACACACACACCATATCATTAGTCTATGTGATTCATGAGATATTCTGTGGCACTTGAATATTGAAAATTATTCTCGACTATCAGAAGCCAAGCTTTGGTGTAAGTTGCAATACTATAGGCTATTTAGTGAGCATCTTGCATTCCCTAACAACCAGAAAGAATGATAGTCCTAGATTTTGAAGGTTAATGATGGTAAAAGAATGCAAACATAAAATTATCTATTCTGTAAAGGAGTGGTCAAGTGTATTTTTCTTAACATCCACAGTGAAATTACAATGAAGCATTATTGCCATGCTTGAGAGTCGATAAAAAAAAAAAACAGCTGTGTGACATATTTGTTATATCCTGCACATATAGGATTTGGAATGTTTTCAATAATGTTATTGAATCAAGTCATGATTCCCATTTTAAAGAAAATAAAACATTGATTAATATCAGCTAGTAATGTGCCCATCATATCTACTATATTACAGAGGATTAAAGTTAAGCTGAAACACTGAAACTAATAGAAAAGAAACTGGGCAAGGGCCTTGAACACATGGGCACAGGGAAAAATTTCCTGAACAGAACATCAATAGCTTATGCTTTAAAATCAAGAATTGACAAATGGAATCTCATAAAATTACAAAGTTTCTGTAAGGCAAAAGACGCTGTCAAAAGGATAAAACGGCAACCAACAAATTGGGAAAAGATCTTTACCAACCCTATATCCAACAGAAAGCTAATATCCAAGATATACAAAGAGCTCAAGAAGTTAGACTCCAGAGAACCAAATAACCCTATTAAAAATGGTGTACAGAGCTAAGCAAATAATTTTCACCTGAGGAATATCGAATGGCGAAGCACCTAAAGAAACGTTCAACATCCTTAGTCATCAGGGAAATGCAAATCAAAACATCCCTGAGATTTCACCTCACACCAGTCAGAATGGCTAAGATCAAAAACTCAGGAGAAATGAGGTGCTGGCAAGGATGTGGAGAAAAACGAACACTCCTCTATTGCTGGTGGGGTTGCAAGCTGGTACAACCACTGTGGAAATCAGTCTGGTGATTCCTCAGAAAACTGGGCATGATACTAATGGAGGACCCTGCTATACCACTCCTGGGCATATACCCAGAGGATTCCCCAGCATGTAATAAGGATACATGATCCACTATGTTCATAGCAGCCCTATTTATAATAGCCAGAAGCTGAAAAGGGCCCAGATGTCCTTCAATGGAGGAATGGATACAGAAAATGTGGTATATTTACACTATGGAATACTAGTCAGCTATTAAAAACAATGAATTCATATAATTCTTATACAAGTGGCTGGAACTGGAGAATGTCTTCCTGTTTGAGGTGACCTAATCTCAAAAGAACACACATGATATGCACTCACTGATAAGTGAATATTAGCTCAGAAGCTCAGAATGCCCAGAAAACAATTCCCATATCAAATGATGCCCAAGAAGAAGGAAGGAGAGGCCCCTGGTCCTGAAAAGGCTCAGTTCAGCAGTGTAGGGGAATACCAGGACAGGGAAGTGGGAAGGAGGTAATTGGGGAACAGGGAGAGGGAAGAGGTCTTATGGGATTTTTGGGGACATGGGATCCAGGAAAGGGGAAATCATTTGAAATATAAATAAAGAATATATCGAATAAAAAAGGAAATAAAATAAAATAAAGCTCAAAGTTCAGGCAATCTCCTATAAAACTTTATTTAAGAAAGTCAAAACCAAAACAAACAAAAGCGCATATTGACAGATATTCACACAAACCAAAACAAATATTTATGTAGCTCACTTGTGTTATTTGTGTTGTTCAAAAACTCCTGAGTATAGAGCCTTCCTGGTGTATGTTTCATATACTCACTGACACTTTATTGGAGAAAACTGATCTGAATTTTTTCTTCAAAGAAATCAATTACAAATAGTTTCTTGTTTAGAGGTGAAACTTTGTTTATACTTCTGCTCTGTGCTGGAATTTGGGATTGTTTGAACCTGAACAGGTCTGAGAATGCTGTCACATTCTGAGTTCTTATTTCAATTAGTATGGGTTTTGGAGGACTCTCTTTTTTTTTGGAGTCATCAACCACCTCTAGCTCTTACCTTCTTTCTACCTCTTCTTCTACCTTTAACCCTGAGCTCTTAGGGAAGGGGTATGATAAAGACATACTAGTTAGAGGTCCCAACTACAATGTCTCTTACTCTCTGAACATTGTTACATTGTGAATCTCTGCTATCTATCTTATACTGCAAAATGAATATTTCTTGACAAGTGTTAAGTGAAACACTCTTTAAGCATAGCAAAAACTCATTAGGAGTCATCTTATTGCTGTGATAGTTTAACAAAATAATAGTAGCAGGATTTTCCTAAGTCCTGTAATTTATCTAGTGAGTGTTTTATTTTGATGCATATGATGTCTAGCTATGTTATTTTTCTCTCCACTATATGATTACTTCATTTAACACACACAAACACATATAATGTGCATATATATCTTATTTCTATCATCTATTTATATCTTTATCTCTCTATCTCTATCTATATCTATATCATCTACATCCATATCCATATTCATCTATATCTATATCTATATTCTACAATAATAGTTTTCCTTATGGCATTTGAAAGAGGCTTTAGAATTAATTCCCCTCTCATATTTCCTCCATTACCCTACTCGCAATTGTTCTCCATTAACCCTTTTCTTCTAATTACTTTTTATCTCTTTATAATACAAACTTTTACTTCTATAAATCTTACAGTGTATTCAAGAGTAAAGCACAGGTCATAAAAATCTACCCTATGTTCCTTTTGATTGAACTGTTACTCTCAGATTTCCATTTCAGTGGGCCTAGATGAACGAATGTTAGCTGCAGCTTTCTTTTCTTTTTTTTTTTGTTTTTGTTTTTTTCATATTTTATAGATATATTTATATATATATTTTAATAATTTATATAATACATATGCTGTATTTTAAGCCATATATACACATATTACATGCTGTATTTTAAGGGTTTTTTTTCTTTTTTTTTATTGGATATATTCTTTATTTACATTTCAGCTTTCTAAGCACGTGTTTAATACAATTCTTCCTGCCCCTAATTTATGCTTATCTCCACTCTAAATATGGCAACAATAGCATAAGACCACAAGACTGGACACATAGCATAAGTTCTACCAGCTACTGGGCTGTCATCCAGATGTGGACACTTCCATATTGTTTCACTCTGACTCTGTCTAGGCACTGAAACACCTACTTTTGCTGTAGCCCTGTCCTGAGCATCCCATTGCACTGAATTGATTATCACATGATAAAGTAGTTTTCTTCAGGTGACAGTGAAGAAGTCAAAGTCCTCTCTTTTTTTTCTTAAAATTTAAAATGAAATTCAGGGCATATGATTAAATATCATCTAATGATACCAGTTTCCTGCTAATTGCTGTGGACTGGAGAATGATACAGACATGAGAATTAACACAAAGATTAAATCATGAGAAATTGTAACATTATGCTATTATAATGGGCACTTTTAGTTTTTCAATTCAATTCAGTTAAAAAAAAAGTAAATGAAAGGTTGCTTGTGGGATGAAATAAAATAGTTTCTATCACTATAAAATCTAATTGTCTACCCCCAAAAAATTGAGAATTGTATGAAGCTGAGTGAGTGTGTTCGGTCTATAGTCCATATTCCATATACGTGTATGCCACTAGGTTTCCTTTTAATCAGAAAAGGCAATTTTATAACACAGTGTAAATTCCTCCCTATTCAAACTATACCATGCATATAATTACTCAAGTATTATGACTGTAAAAGTAGACCAAAGAAGATATTTTAAAAATATGTTATGGAAATTCTGATTTTAAGAATATGTATGTGTAGCATAATTTTATTTATTTATGATTAAAAAACCTTAGCATTAAGAGAAAGAAGAAATATAAACTAAATTAGAAAGTTCTAAGAAGGCAGTCCAGCTGAAGACCTTGGGGCTAAAGAATGATATGGTGCTTAAGACCCCATGCATCTTTGGTAGATTTAGAGGTAGGAGCATGACGAGGAAAACAAGGAGAAGCACAGTATTTTTGTCCTGACTTTCTAAATTATATTTGAATAGTAAAGAAAAAAGAAAATTCATCTATGTATCTACACATATACATTTGTGTATGTGTCTGTATCTGTACACATGCCTGTCTTGGCAAAGGCCAGAGGAAGGTGTCATATCCATTGGATCTGGGGTTATAGGCAGTTATGAGCTGCCCCATGGTTGTTGCAAATTCAAAGACAGGGAAGCATCCTTAAGCTATAAGGCACATTTGCAGCCTCCCAAATTGCATTTGCTATATTTAATGTTTGCTGATAAAATGATGATGCCCATGAGTACATGTAATACATCGAGGTTACAAGGAATTTAGGAGAAGAAATCAAAGACATAGATGATCGTCACTCTGCCAGCTGGCAGAAAACACAAAAACCAAAAATAAAAGAGGACTCTAGTCCTAATACATCAATAGTTAAAGGACATTTAAAAGACGTAAACACATTAGCTAAGAGATAAACACTTGTCTCCATAAATATAGAAGAATTTGGATAAAAAATTCAGCAAGTGATTAAAGTAAAACTAATTATACTTTAGATAAAAATTATCTAATTTATATGAATTAAATATTGACCAATATTCAATTCAGAAAATTAGCTTTTTTTCAAGTTCCCACAAGAAATATTACAAGAAAGACTAAATTCTGAACCATAGAACAACATTGACAGACTTAGAAGAGCTGAAATTATGGGAAGCGGGATGGTCTGAACACAATAAAACTCAATAGAAAATAAGAAACAAACCCCATTCATCTGAGTTCTCTCTCAGAAACAATCAAGGAGGATGGGTGTTGATTAACTGCCTAGAAAGTATTATACACAAGAGAAAGCAAAATAAGCACACAAATTTCACAAGAAGCACATACAGTGTTTTGACAGTTTCTCTTCCACATAGCAAATTTGTCTCTAAAATAACAATAGCCAACATACAATTCAGCTAGGTTTCTGTTGCAGACTAAGCACTTGCTTCTCTTGTAGATGACCAGAGTTCTGTTCTCAGCAACTTTATGAGGCAATTCACACCTGCTTGTAACTCCAAGTCCAGCTGATATGATGAGCTCCTCATCTCTCTAATTGCTTTAAAAGCTGTTACTAAAGCAGTCCTCAGAGTAATAGTAGAAGAAACAATGCTGTCACCTTCAGTTATGTAGGATAAAAATGATACATGGAAAGGTTAAGTTCCTGTTGGTTCATGCCCTGTTTTAAAATTCAAGTTTTTAAAAAGGATTCTATAACGTCTTAATGAAAGTCTGTGTTTGTACTTAAAAAAAGCTTTGCCTTTTTCTATGGCTACAAAACTTTGTGTTGTGTAGGTGAGGGTACTGTGACTTGTGAAAATGATTGTCCATTTATACTATATCATCTTTATTAAAATATTATGCATATAATGGCATTGATTTTGCACATGTTTAAAATGCAGAGTAAATTTTCCAGAAGTAGAATGTCTATGCCAAAGCATATGCATATTCTAATTTAGACAGACATCTGACAAACTGCTTCCAGTTTGAATTTATCAATGCACACTTACACCAGGAATGGAAAGGGAGAAGAAATGGTTAAAGGATATAAAACAAATTAATATTATTACACTTCTTTTAATACTTGGATTGTTTCCAGATTCACATTGTTTTACTTTGCTTTGCATCAAGGTAGCATGAACAAAGCATCACTGCATCTTCTTTGAGTGTTTTCCTTATTCAATCTATTTTGCTGCTGTTTCCTACTCATTCCCATACTTTTAAAAGCAGAATTTACTTTTAAGTTATTCACATTTGCCCTTTGAAATCAAAACAATAACTCTTTGAAATCACCATATACCACTACCTTGTGGTCTGCACAGTATGAAAATAAAGCACATAAGGCAGAGAAGATAGACAGAGATGATTTCTTTGTCTTTCATGGAATATGGATGGAGAGAGGTGGTCTAAAAGTGCTCAGCATCATACATTGGACAGTATCTCATCTCATAAAGGTGGAATCCATGTTAACATCGGACTCTACATCCCTTCCTTTTTTCCCTTCAGGTGAATGGATGTTGCAGTTCTTTGCAAACAAGAGGTTGTACATATATCCATAAAAAGACAAGTGCCCCTGGTACCCATTGGCTGTTAACTGGTGTGTAAAGTCAAGAGTGTCCCATTTGGAATCAACTTCAGAAATTGCTAATTGAAAGGAGTACCAGCTGTTGATCCCACTTTCGAGATTGTCCCCTGTCATCACTTGATTCAAGCAATGCTTGCACTGAGAACATGAGCTTTGTCATGCAGGCACTGTGACAAGGTCAGATGTGTCTTTGCTTCCCGATATTGTTCCTTTATTACCCAAAGAAAGGATTTTTCAAGCTTATAAAGATTTTCTTGAAAATGTGTATGTGTGTGAGTGTTTGTGTGTGTATGTATGTGTGTGTGTGTGTGTGTGTGTGTGTGTGTGTGTGTGTGTCTGTGTGTGTGTGTCTGTGTGTGTGTGTTTGGGGAGGGTACTCCATGTGTGCATATTGAACCATTTCTCTGAACCTTGAAAGCAGTTAACATCATTATGAAACTTCAGGACAGGCTCCAGGGAAATCCAAATGAATTTTGTTTTATCAGCCAATGGGCATTTCTGGAAGACCATTCATCTCCCTTTAGTCTAGAGCCTCAGGTCATTCTTTATGAAGGCATATTACGCAGTGAAATTGGAATTGCTTTTGTCCTGTTCCATCATGGTTCAAATTTACTAGTATCTGCTTTGAGAGAACTGGTAAAAAAAATCCAATGATTCATTTCTTTTTTTTTTTTTCTTTCTTTTTATTGGATATATTTTTTATTTACATTTCATTTCCCTTTTCCTGGTTTCCCCACCCCCCCAATGTCCCATATGTCTTTTTCCCTCCCCCTGTTCCCCTATTCACCCCTTCCCACTTCCCTGTTTTGGTATTCCCCTACACTGCTGCATTGGGCCTTTCCAGAACCTGGGTCCACTCTTTCCTTCTTGTTCTTGTTGAACCATCATGGTTCAAATTTACCAGTATCTGCTTTGAGAGAACTGGTAAAAAAAAAAAAAATCCAATGATTCATTTCTTAAAAAAGGATGTGAATGAATTATTTCTTTTTAGTTGTTAGCCATGCATAATATGACAAAATTCTTGAAAAGTGGCAATTGATTAAGTCACAGATATTAATTGGAAAGGTATGTATTCTTCTAAAACATGAAAAAATGCTGACCTGTGAAAAATAAATCTCAATGTCTAAGAAACCACCTAGTGACTAACTGAAAATCTTTATGCAACAATGGTAAGGGAATAAAACTGCTCCAAGCTTGAAATTGTTCTTCCTCCCTTTGCAGTATTTTTCCCTCTTCTCTGCTTCTCACAGTATCACAGAGGTGATGCAGAACAGGAATCAAGAGTTATGGGGGTTCTGGCCAAAGTCCTAGGCGTGGGTCATTCATGTATCTGCCAGCTGCTCTAAGTACTTGTTATTATGGGTTCACTACTTTCTGCTGTAGGTGGAGAATGTTCCTTAGCCTGTATGTTCTACCCTGCTTGGGAGTAAATAGAGAAAACTCATAATCACAAATAGAGAAATGTAAATACAAATCTGATACATCAGATCTTAGACTTAGAGGGTTCACTCTGGTCCAGACCTCTTGAAACTATATCTTCATCTAGATCTTCCTGCTATTCTTTTCTGCTTTAGGGACAAGAAATACTTCAATAAATACTTCATAGTCCACTGTGTTTTGTTTTTCTTTAGTTCTGCCTCCAAGGAATCAGAGTTGGTACCCATGCTTCAAATTAGTAGGCAGTTTTAAAGTAGAAAAGGTGGAAAAGGGAAGGGAAGAGAAAGGAAGGGGAGAAGATGGAGGCAATCTTTGAAAGGACTCCATAAGGCTGCAAAGGAGGATTCCCCTTGGTTTCTATGGGAATATCAACACCTCATTGTCCCTATATGCCCCCAGTTGTCTGTTGGGGCCTGGGGTAGAGGTGATTCACTTCCTCTGGATCAAGAGCCTTTGTCTGTGAGTGCTGAAGTAATAAAACCTGTACTTAAAAGCTCTGCAGCAAAGCCATCTCTTTCTCTTTTGATGACTTAACTAAGACCCAACACATATCTTTTCTTTGTCATTTTTCCAGATTATTTTGCTGTCTGTCTCTGATAGTAAGTTATACCTGGTAGATTCTGAAACTAGTCAATGGTGCTTGAGGCATGAACAGTAATTTTGCATAGTACTGAACACATCCTAAAAATGTCTGAAATGGCCTATGTTACTTTCAATGTACCAAATTGCTGAAATTTCACATATGGTGCTTTCATCCCTGGTGATAGCTATTCTTCCTAGGGATGCTATGTAGACCTGAATAAGGAACTTTAAAAGCTGACTTGAAATCTTCTGCATTGGTCTGAGAAATGTTCTGTGTGGGAGCTGGCAGGCAAATTCTGTGAAGTTGTGAAGTTAGGGTAAACTACAAAGATTGTATTTATACTACTTGGAGACTATAATATAAAAACCTTTCAGCAAAAAACAAAAACAAAAACAAAACAAACAAACAAACAAACAAAAAAACCACAGGCAGACCTTTAAAGAAGAGCTATTACCAACACTCCTCAAACTATTCCATAAATTAGAAACAGAAGGATCACTACCTAATTTATTCTATGAAGCCACAATTACTCTGATACCCAAACCACACAAGGACCCAAAAAAGACAAAGAACTTCAGACCAATTTCGCTGATGTATATATATCAGTGCAAAAATACTCAATACAATTCTTGCAAACCAAATCCTAAAACACATCAAAACCATCATTCAACATGGTCAAGAAGGCTTCATCACAGGCATGCAATGTTGGTTTAATATACAAATATCCCTTAATGTAATCCATCATATAAACACACTCAAAGAAAAAAATCACATGATCATCTCAGATGCTGAAAAAGCACATGGCAAAATACAACACCTCTTCATGTTAAAGGTATTGAAGAGATCAGGAATTCATGGCCCATACCTAAACATAATAAAAAAATATACAGTAAACAAACAGCCAATATCAAATTAAATGGGGAGATACTTGAAACAATCCCAGTACAATCAGGGACAAGACAAAGATGCCCAATTTCCTCATATCTATTCAATACAGTACTGGAAGTTCTAGCTAGAGCAATAAGGAGAGAGAGAGAGAGAGAGAGAGAGAGAGAGAGAGAGAGAGAGAGAGACAGAGACAGAGACAGAGACAGACAAAGAGAGAGGGAGAGTGAGAGGGAGAGGGAGAACAACAAAAACAGAAAAAAGTAGAAACAGAGAGAAACAGAGACAGAGACAGAGAGACAGAGACAGAGAGACAGAAAGAGACAGAAAGAGACAGAGAGAAAGAGACAGAGAGATACGGAGAGGGAGAGGGAGAATGGGGGTGGAGTAGTGCACAGTTCTTTTATAGGCTGCCATACCTGGCTCCCAACTGGCAGGCTATGAAGCCAGGTGATGGTGCAAGCTGTTACTAGGTCACTGCTGGGAGGAAGCTAGAGGAATTGTCTGTAAGCCAACAGAGACATTGGAAATTGAGGGTAACAAACTCTCCTGTGTAGCAGCTTACTCATCCTGAATTTTTTATAACCACATTTGCCAAAGGCAACTCTATCCCACAGAGATATTTAAGGCAAGCAGAGTCAGAGCTGACCCCAGTTTATAAAGCAAGTTATCCTGTGGAGTGGGCATTGGTGTGCGGAAGTGCAGAGAGCAGTGAAAAGCTGTGAATACTCACATGTATTTCTAAGCTCTAGCTTTACAATCAGATACCTTAATCATAGTTTATTTTTGTAATTATAACAACTCTCAGTGAACAGAAAAAAAATCACAGAGCAGAGTATACACAGACGAGGGGAAATCCAGGAAGGGAAATCCATAATAATGATAATGGCAAGAGCAGAAAAAGTGACTGTTTGTATTGACAAATTAGGGCATTTAAATGGACCTGATTCAATGTGGTCACTTGACTTTGCAAAGAAATACTCTTAATGGAAATTCTTTGCTAAAAGCCATGTGTATGTGACCATTATCATTGTTCTGACTCTATTTTTCACTTGTCCCTAATTTTAACTGATGAGCCAAAGAAGGTAAAAGAAATAGAATTAATAAATGAACATGGTGAAGGGAGGGTAGCTTGCTTCTAATCTTGGCTAATAGAAAACAAAAACAGGAAGATTAAATATTTGAGAGCAGGATGCAAGACCCTGTCTCTAAAAATGAGAAACCAGTAAAACACAGTGTTTCCAAGAAACGAAGTCTGGTGAGGTTGTGAAGAGATGGTAAATACTGCTAGTGGGAAAGAAACCTCATGCAAGAACTGCGAAAAGTTTAGGCTGTTTTTTAGAAATAGAAAACAGAGCTGCCATATGACTCAGGCATCCCTCTCCTAAGTATATAGTTAGAGGAAGTCGTTACTATACAAAAACCTTCAAGTCTATTGACTCACTGTTGCCTCACAAAAGCAGGAATGTGAAATCCATACAAGTGCTGAAAAACAGACGAATATACAAAGAAAATATGAATTCACAATGGAGTATTACTTAGAAGAAAGTAAACTAAAATATGTCATGTTCAGGAAAATCAATGGAACTGCAAGATATCATGTTAAATAAAATAAATCAAACAAAGAAAGGTAAGAATCATGCATGCTGTCACATATAGAAGTAAAACAGAACAATTGGCCTGAAGACAGTAAAAAGGCATTCCTAAAATGTAAAGGAGAAACTGGCTAAAACACTGGTTGATTTTCCAGTAGACACTGGTTCAATTCCCAGAACCTACATGGTAGCGAACGATCATCTAACTCCAGTCCCAGACGATCCAACACCCTATTTTGACCTCCACATGCACATGATAGACATATATGCAAGCAAACAAACAGACATAAGATAATATAAAATATTCAGATGGAAATGGAGAGGGCAAAGTAAAGAGAGGGCAGAAAGAAAGCTGACCTAAGGACAAGGGAGGAAACAGATACTAAGGAACAGAACACCACCAACAGCAAAGATAAGACCAAATATTAGCACCAGGAACTACAGCCTTCCTAATCCCAGATGATAGACAATAAAAAACATCTAAGACAGAATATCTCCAGTAAAGCCTAACAAACCTGCCACTGCAAGCCTTAAATATTTCAAAAATATTTGGAGCACAAGAAAGTGAACTTAAAACAGTCTTCATGAATAGAAAATATAGAAATCTGTGAAAACACAAACAAGTAGTGGAAGAAAATAATAAATCTGTTCAAGACCTGAAAAAAGAAAGCAGAATCAATAAAGAAAACCCAAACTGAGGGAAATCTAAGCTTTAGCAACAGAGCAGGGTATAAAATACAAGAGTAACCAACAAATAACTGATCTGACTTAAGACCAACTCCATGAGATGGAACCCATGCCTGACACTGCTTGGGTGACCAGAAATCTGAGAATTGATAGCACAAAAGAAAAGGAAAGGACAGGACAAGTAAGGGCAGGGAAAGGGCAGGACAATACAGGACAGGGAAGGGAAGGGAAGGAAAGGAAAGGAAAGGAAAGGAAAGGAAAGGAAAGGAAAGGAAAGGAAAGGAAAGGAAAGGAAAGGAAAGGAAAGGAAAATGAAATGTAGTG
>BDUI01000050.1:127983-141604 GCA_002335545.1 Apodemus speciosus | reverse complement strand
GTCTCATTTGTCAATTCTTGATCTTAGAGCATAAGCTATTGGTGTTTTGTTCAGGAACTTTCCCCCTGTGCCCATGTCCTCAAGGGTCTTCCCCAGTTTCTTTTCTATTAGTTTCAGTGTGTCGGGTTTTATGTGGAGGTCTTTGATCCACGTGGAGTTGAGCTTAGTACAAGGAGATAAGAATGGATCAATTCTCATTCTTCTGCATGTTGACCTCCCAGCCATACTATTCCTGGGCTTATATCCAGAAGATATTAGCCCTCTGTCAGATGTGGGCTAATGCTTTGACATAATTCAGCTCCCCAAATCACATGGGAATTTTCATGTCCAGATGCAGAGGGTTCCTGTCACCAATTGGTTTTTGATTGATAATAAAGAACCATTAGCCAGTGGCTGGGCAAGGCAAAGAAAGAGGGACTTTTAGGATTCCTAGTCAAGAAACACAGGGGAGAGAAGGGAGAATTCTACCATGAGAAGTGCATAGGACTGACCATACTGTGAAAAAGAGGAGGGTGAGATGTCTGAAATGTAAGTCCAAAGGGAAGCAGCCCCATGGGAGGGCTGCCTGGTAGGAAGCAGGGCAGCAAAGATAAAATACAGATTTAGAAAGTGTTAACTCAGGAATACCAAATACTGGAAGGAAGTGTCTTAGGTTCTTGCCCAACCATTGAGGTAGTAAGGCATATTAAAAATATCACTGTGGTGTGTCTTCAGTTCACAAATTCAGAGCTCTTGGTCCATTACAGAGACCCAGTAAGAACTCAGTGATGATAAACAAATCAGCAGTTCACAAATGTCTACTCATCCAAGATAGGGAAATAATGACCAATATATAGATAGCACCCCAACATCAAGCACAATGAGTTTTATTGGTGTTTCTTACAGGGAAATGGGTGAGAGACTACTAACAGAAGTAAAAATTGCTCAAAGACAGCTATGTCACTAAATCCCACCCCAGCATGGATGACAACGCACATGAGTTAGAAATCTAGAGCACAGAGGACGCCTGCAGGCAGCTCAACAGATTGGAAGGTAATGTTTTCTTGTGACTTGATTGGTTTGAGACTCTAATAGGCAGCTTGTCTGCCTTCTGCTTTTTTAAGACTACTTGGTTAGTCTGAGTCTTCTTTGAATCTTGGCTTGTTTGAGAGTGACTCTTAGCTGTCTTTACTATCTATATATTTTAGATAGGAGGAGCCTTGTGCATCTAGTCAGATTTAGGAACTTCCTAAAGGTGTTTTAAATTTACCTACTGTCACACTAATCTACTCACAAAACTTTTGACCCCAAAATTGTCTTGTCTAAAGGAAATGCAGTGAAAAAAAATGGAGCAGAGCCTGAGGGAAAGGCCATTCAATAACTGGCCCAACTTGAGACCCATCCTATATGCATGAAAAAAATCCCTGACACTATTAATAATATTCTGCAATGCTTGCAAACAGGAGCCTAATTCTCCTCTGAGAGCTCCACCCAGTAGTTGACTTAAGCAGATGCAAAGTTGTACAGCCAGACATTGGACAAAGCTCCAGAAGTCTTGTGGAAGAGTTGTGGGGGAAGGCATGAGGGCCCTAGAGGGAATAGGAACTCTATAGGGAAAGCAACAGAGTGAACTAACCTGGACATTGTGGGGCTTTTAGATGTTGCTGCCTGCAGCTACTGTGAACTCGGTTCCTGGAACAGAAGCTGAGGGTTGGATGGGAATCGGCAAAAAGAACAAGGGCCAGGACGATAGTTTACAGATCGAGGCCGAAACTTTAATGGAGGTCTGACAATTTAACAGTTTGGGTGAACCCCTCCTCCCCTACTCCTGGGTGAGTTCCAAGAACTGATCTGGCTGTTTGTTGGGTGTTGGCTCCACTCCTCAGGCAGCTGGGTGGGTCAACTGCTTAATTCAGGAATTCGTAGATCTGGAGGAACTTCACCTTCATGCTGACCACTCCACCCTAGGTAGAGCAGGATTCTGAACAAAGGCTGGGAGAGGAAGTTCACCTTGATCAATGTCAAGTTCCTACCAGGTGGCATGACACACCGTTATTCCCTCCCTTTTTATTAATTTGAAAATGAGGAGGCAGAAAACAAGTGGATAAACATCCATCATAAGATGGTGGGCCTTAACCAGAAAGAGAAAGCATTGATCATAATTCCTCTTAAAGATTGTATGACGTCTTTTGCAGGGGAGGGGTAATAAACTCCCTTATTATTTTAAGGACAGATGTCGACATTAAATCCCTATGCAATTAGGTGCACTTCCTGAGGACTCAGAGGCAGAAATTCACCTCCCCATGCAGTGCCTTGCCTCACACCTCTCACTGGTGCCCATGTTTACTCAATTAGCAAACACACATAGATCTGAGTACTATGTGGCTCCCTTTTTGGAGTTTTACTTGTATAAGTTTTGAAGCCAGGGTGTCTGCAAGTGTCTTTAACTGACACGCAATCTTTCTATCCAGGTGAGCCTAGGTGGAGACAGCCAGTCTGCTTAAAAAACAAGGTCAAGAGTTAAAAGTGGAACAGGATTAACTTGTCTGCAGATGTCCCTGAGGTATCCAATTCAGTTGCAAGTTTGCAACTTAAAAGACACAAGGCCTGGCCTCTGGGGTGAGGGAGGTAGCTTTGTGTATCAAGAGATAATCTGTTACTTCTCAGGAAAAGTGGAGGCTATATTTTAAATTAACTCAGCTAGCTCTAGATGATTGTTAGCCATCTTCATAATTGGAATCTCCAATATTGGATTTATTTCTAGACCAGTTTATAGTTGAATAAGCTGATCACATTAAAGGAAAGAGAAGAGTCATTATAACAATTCTTTAAATTAATTTTTTCTAAGCTAGATTAACAGTCTCCATGCTCTGTCCCACAAAGTCTAAAAGCTTGAAGCAAGGCAATTTATCTAATCTGGGACATTTGATGATTAAAGTAAGTCAAGAACATATACCTAATATAGCTCTTATGTTACCATTGTCTGGGCACTCAGCAAGCCCACAGTCAGCATATCTTCAGCACCACTCCAATCACGCTGGCAGCTAACATGCTTCTGCAGCATTCTGTGGAAAAAACATAGACATTCCTTCTTCCCCAATATTAAGTCAGGATCATGGCATATGTCAATAAGTGAATTCCTTCATTTTACCTAGGCTTCAGTATGCCTAGTTACAAGATGCCATACACACTCAGCAAGGAGTTCCTTGGCATCCAAACTTTATCATTTTTTTTAAAACATGCAAGCATAATTTAAATAATATGCACGGGGATACAATTCCCCCTATCTTCTCTCTTCCAAGAAGACATTGTTTTATTAATTTAAGTTGGAACGCCAAGTATGTACCATAATGTAGGCAATAACTATACAATTATTGAAAATAAACATAGCATTTTTAGTTGCTTTTTCTGTTAGAGCAGTTGCAACTAGAAAATCTAAAAATGAATCATTAGTCACATGCACATATTTTAATTTTCCAAAATCAGAAATATGAGTAACATCCATTTGCCATAATTGATTAGGTACAAATCCTCTAGGATTAACATCATTGTGTGGTGCAGGTAGAAAATGAGGACATTCAGGGCAAGTCTTTACAATTTGACGTGCACATTCTCTAGAAATACCAAATTGCTGTCTCAAGCTATTACTATTTTGAAGACATAAAGAATATTGTTTGGCTAATTGTTCCTGTGTAAGACCTATGACCTTCCTGGTATATAAATCTGCTGAGGCATTCATTGCTCTCACTAAGGGGTTCTGGCAATCCAGTATGAGCTCTAAAGTGGCCTACAAAATAGGGAACTATATGTGCTCTTAAAGTGAGTTGTATTTGCATGAATAATTGCAAAATTTGAGAATTAGCAGTATGTAAAAAAGGAACAGTTTCAAGTAATTGCAAGCCATGAGCTATATATTGACTATCAGTATACAAATTAAAAGCTTGGTTTTTCAGTATTTCAAAAACAGCAGCCACAGCACATAGTTAGATTATTTGTGCTGAAGCAGGGGGATACTCAAGAGAATGAACATGTGATTCAATCACATATGCAGCCTTCCCATTAGATGAGCCATCTGTAAATACAGTGAGTGCATTCTCTATGGGCTGCATGCGTAAATTCACAGGGAATACAAAGGCATGCAAAGAGGCAAATTGTAACAATTTGTCTTTTGGGTAATGATTACCAATTTTGCCTAGAAAATTTGCACATGCAATAGGCCAAATATCAGTATTTTGCAATAACCAATTTAATTGTTGTTTGGAATAAGGGATAAATATTTCATCAAGTTCTTTCCCCAAATATTTCCTCAATTGTATCCTACAATTCTGTATTAACACAGCAACAGTTCGTAATAAAGAGTTAAAACTTTCTTTGGAGATGAAGAAAGATGAATCCACATTAGTGGTTCCTTCTGCCAAAGGACTGCTGTTGGTGTGTGACTTGTAGCAAGAATGCAAGCAGCTAATAATTGATCATAGTCTATATAATGTATCTGTTGTTGGTTAATAGCTTCCTCTACTTTCTGCAAAGCTATTTGTCCCTCATCAGTTAATTGACTAGGGGAATTAGGATTTGCATCCCCCTTGAGGGTATCAAACAGAGGTATAAGTTCTTCTATAATAAGTTTAAGATGATGTTTTAGCCAATTAGCATCTCCTAACTTTTGAAAATCACTTAAAGTAAATAAATTATCTTTTCTTATTTGAATGTTCTGTGCTACAGTTTGTTTAGGATATAACTGATATCCCAAATATTGAAAATGATATTGCCTTTGAATCTTTTCTAGAGCAACTACTACTCCCCAAAATTTTAAAGCCCATTGTAAGAGCAAAGGCCTTTAATGAAACTCCATGAATAATATACACTGAAAGATTCAAAGTCCTGGCTTCTTGTATTGAAGCAGAGACAAAAGGTTTTTTTTTTTTTCTCACATATGGTGAAGCTATTAGCCATTCCTTGAGGCAAAACTTTCTAATGATATCATTTCACAAACTCTTTACCATCATCATGATGCAAAGGAATAATATAAAAACAATTCTCCAAATCCATAATAACTCCATGAGGTAGGCAGGCTAGATTTTAATGATTTCATAAGTTCCATAGCCTCATTCACCTCTCATAAATATTAAATTTGAACTTTATTTTGAATAACACCTTGATAGATCTGCAATAATGCTGCTTTGGCCTAAGAGGAATTCGCTGAAGTTGAGGTGAGGACCCCCCAAAAAACTTCCCTAGGCAAAGACGGTCATGCAAGCCTCTGAGGCTCCACGGAGCTTTGCAACTTCAAATGTAAATATTTCTTTATCTGAGACTATTGCCTGAGGCCAGGCCCAAAGATTACCCCTCCTGTGGTGAGGACAGACTCCAGGGAAGCAATTCTACTACCTGTCTATGTCTTTAATTATTTGAACAATCTTTCCTAAAATGATTTATGCCCCATACTTAAATCATTCCTTATCACCTCAGTACTGTGAAAGCATTACTTGTACTCTAGGCCCCTGCAAGGCAGCAGTTGTAGCCAGACCCTGATTGTATGAGGATCCAATTTCTGTACAAAGTCTGTCTTTGCTTTGTATGGCTGGATTGCTGTGTGGCAGACTACATTAGCATTCTCATAAGCCAAAATTGTAACAAAAAGAAACCCCTGCTTGAGGGTCTCAATTGAAAATTCTACTAGCTGTTTTTTTAAGTCTATCCACACATTCCTGAAGCAGTTCATCAGGAGCCTGTTTGATACCAAATAAATTTCCACTGAGATCTCCTTTTTAATCTTGGAGGGTTAATTTTTGCTTCTACCACTGTACCAATAAACTTGTGAAAAAAGTTCACTGGCCTATAGCTGTTTTTAACCTTTAACACTCTGGAAATCAACTTAATTATGAAATGTGTTAAGAATCATGAACCTTCACTCAGCAGTCAATGGTACACTGACAATTTTTATTGTAACTCTTAATTTTCTCTTGCAATTTTAGAGCATAACTACAACTTTGGAAGCAAAACCCAATTTTAAACAATCTATTTTCTTTAAAGTAAATGACAAACATATTACTTTCACACTGCAAAGTTAGTCTGCCAGTTCTTATGTCTTTCACACTGCAAAGTTAGTCTGCCCATTCTTATGTTTAAATATATGACAGTATAACTAATTGAAGAGACATTATTTTAAATCTTATTCCTTATAAGTCTAATTTCTAGGTTAAGATTTACACAAAACACTATGCCAATTTAGAAGCATCCCAGAGGCCTGCATTCTATGAGTCGCAACATGCCATGTGCTCAAGATGGCCATAACCTCGAGCCATCAGCTCCAAACTTGCCTCTTATTGCCAACTCTACACCATTTAAATCATGCACAATAATTCACAAGCCAACACTCCATAATCAAAACATGCAGAACATACTTATTCTTTTAAGACCAATTACAAAAAGGGGAACAAAGCATGAGTTGCATTAGGCCACGTGTCACTGGTTAAACTAACCTTTTCTTTATAACATTATACCTTTTAAATTATGTCCAATGACTTATAAGCCAATACTCTATATAGTCAAGACATGCAAAATATACTTATACCTTTAACACCAATTATAAACAAGAATTAAAATGATTACACGAATCACATAAACTTAAACCAAACAATTTTTTCCTTTTTCTAACTGTAATTTCCAGAGAATAAAAAGCACTTTGAACCAAAAACCACAATTGTAGAGATTTTTCTTTAGGAGAAATAACCATTAACCCACTTGTCCTAGAGTTGAGGCTGCTGGTCCTTTTAAAAAGCAGCTTTTTCTCTAACTATGTTTGACTCCTAGCTGAGTGCGGGACACCTTAAATAAGCCTCTGCTGTGTAAACTGCAGCTAGATTAAGAGATAGACCACTAGCAGATGAAATTTTTACCAAATTTTCTTTTTAACATGAAACAATTACAATCATTCACACAACACCACAAATAGCATATAAACATACATGTAGACACAGGGTGTACCAAGGACAGACAACGATACACAGAAAGGGAAGCATGATTGTTAAGCTTTTCCTATTTTCCTCCCTTAAAAACAAGGTAAGAGCATAAATTTGCCAATCTCTAGAAGATACTGCACCCAATGTTAGATCTGTTTTCCCAAATCTCCAAATAAACATCAAAATGTCAAAATAGGCTTTGATTCTTAGATGAGACTAAGTTAATCCCATCTCAATTTACTTCTGAAGTTAGAGAACTTGTGGATGGCTATAGTTTTTGCTAACTTGTACTATTTTGTTTTATTTTGTTTTAATTTAGTTTTCAAACTTATGGCTGGAGTTATAACAAATGACTACAGAGATGTGAGGATGACACTAGTATTGGGACTGTGGAGGATGAATGGCTGTCACAACAGGATTGTGGATGCAGGGTGGGCAATGATGCTGAAGGTAAATGTTCACATTCATATGGTGTGAGCTTTATGTTCTCACAGAGTATTCACAGTTCCTGATCTGCTACTAATTATAAGAGAAACTACAATACTTAATACTCGTTCTATTTCTACTAATGACACTGGTCAGTTTCACTATTCCAGGCTCATTGTTTTCTGGTTTGAATAACCTCATGGCACAAAGAGTCTCTGAATTTCTACACAGTGACAATTTGTGCCCTTTTAAAATTAAAATTCACAATAGTATGCATATTGTCACTTTTCTTTTTTAGATACAAAGCCTTGTTAAAATTCTATGGATTGACTAATTTTATTTCACTACTGTCACATTTATTATTTCCTATTTCATCAAAAACAATTTTGCCTAAATTTTTAATAATTCTATTAAATAAATCTAACATGTAACAATAATTGAGATGTGTTTTGAGAAATACCTCAAAAAGAGAAATATATATCACATAGTGTTTTTCTCAAAACAAGATGGTATAGCTTCCTGCACAACTAGGCCGTATGGTACAGCTTAATATATGGATAAACTGCAGAATATAGCCTAATTCACAGCAACACAAAGGGCATGTTTATAGCCTAAGGAATTATACACATAATGTAGTACTTTATTGGTTTTATCAGCTATTAATCACCATTCACAATTATGTGTGTGCTGCACAATTTTACAACAGGTAATGCAATTGTTTTCTTTGTACCAGGATCACTACAAACATGAGAATTCATTATGATGCCATGCTACAATGACTATGACAATAGACAATAGAAAGTTTACTGCTGCCATATAATTTTATGAGATCATTCTCATATATGCACCTGTCCTACAATGCATGATTATGTATCATGACAGTGGGTATATGTAGGTATTTATTTTCAAAGCATGTTGAAATTACAGAACTTTATCCTGGTAACTCCTTTTCTGCATTGGGTCCTTTCTCTAGCTCCTCCTTTGGGGACATGGTACTCAGCTCAATGGCTGGTTGAGAGTGGTCCCCTCTGTAATTGTCATGTATGAGCAGGGCCTTCCAGGTGACAGCTATATCCAACTCCAGTCAGCAAGCACTTGTGGGTTTCCACAATAGTGCCTGGGTTTTGTAGCTGTATATGGATGGATCCCTAAGTGGGGAAGTCTCTGGAGTGTCTTTTCCTCAGACTCTGCTCCACACTTTGTCTCTGTATCTCCTTCTGTGGGTATTTTATTACCTCTTCCAAGAAGCACCAGAGTACACATACTTTGTTCTTCCTTCTTCTTGAGCTTCATTTGATATGTGAATTGTGTCTTGGGTATTCCAAGATTCTGGGCTAATATCCACCTATCAGTGAGTGCATACCATGTGTATTCTTTTGTGATTGTGTTACCTCACTCAGGATAACATTTTCCAGTTCCACCCATTTGCCTAATTTTAAGAATTCATTGTTTTTAATAGCTGAGTAGTATTCCATTGTGTAAATATACCACATTTTCTTGTATCCATTCCTCCATTGAGGGACATCTGGTTTCTTTTCCACCTTCTGGTTATTACAAATAGGGTAGCTATGAATATAGTGGAGCATATGTCCTCATTATATGCTGAAGAATCCTCTGGGTATATGCTCAGGAGAGGTATATCAGGGTCCTCTGGTAGTATTATGTCCAATTTTTCTGAGGAAGCATCAAACGGATTTCCAGAGTGGTTGTAACAACTAGCAATCCTACCAGCAGTGGAGGAGTGTTGCTATTTCTCAACATCCTCTCTAGTATTGCTGTCCCCTGAGTTTTTGATCTTGGCCATTCTGACTGCTATGCGGTGAAATCTAAGGGTTGTTTTGATTTGCATTTCCCTGATAACTAAGGATATTGAAAATTTCTTAGGTGCTTCTCAGCCATTCGATATTCCTCAGGTAAAAATCCTTTATTTAGCTCTGTACCCCATTTTTTAATTGGGTTATTTGGTTCTTTGGAGTCTAACTTCTTGAGTTCTTTGTATATATTGGATATACATGTATAGATCTTGTTAAAGATCTTATCCCAATTTGTTGGTTGCGTTTTGTTCAATTGACAGTGTCCTTTGACTTACAGAAACTTTATAATTTTATGAGGTCCCATTTGTCAATTCTTGATCTTAGAGCATAAGCTATTAGTGTTCTCTTCAGGAAACTTTCCCCTGTACCCATGTACTCAAGGCTCTTCCCCCATTTCTTTTCCATTAGTTTCAGTGTGTCTGGTTTTATGTGGAGGTCCTTGATCCACTTGGAGTTGAGCTTAGTACAAGGAAATAAGAGTGGATTGATTTGCATTCTTCTGCATGCTAACCTCCAGTAGAACCAGAACCATTTGTTGAAAAGGCTATCTTTTTTCCACTGGGTGGTTTTAGCTCCTTTGTCAAAGATCAAGTGATCATAGGTGTGTGGGTTCATTTCTGGGTCTTCAATTCTATTCCATTGATCTATCTGCCTGTCACTGTACCAATACCATGAAGTTAATACCATTGCTCTAGAGTATTGCTTGATTATAGAAAGACATCTGATTTGGTTGAGTTAATTTTATAACCAGACACATTGCTGAAGTTGTTTATCATCTATAGGAGTTCTCTGGTGGAGTGTTTTGGGTCACATAAGTATACTATTATATCATCTGTAAATAGTGATAGTTTGACTTCTTCCTTTCTAATTTATATCCCTTTGACCTCCTTTTGTTCTCTAATTGCTCTAGCTAGAACTTCAAGTACTATATTGAAAAGATATGGAGAGAGGGACAGCCTTGTCTAGTCCCTGATTTTAATGGGATTGCTTCAAGTTTCTCTCCATTTAGTTTAATGTTGGCTACTGATTTACTGTATATTGCTTTTACTATGTTTAGTAAAATGAACCTTGAATTCCTGATCTTTCCAGGACTTTTAACATAAAAGGATACTGAATTTTGTCATTTTTTCCCAGCATCTAATGAAATGACGATATGGTTTTTTCTTTGATTTTGTTTATGTAGTAGATTACATTGATGGATTTCGATATATTGAACCATCCCTGCATCCCTGGGATGAAGCCTACTTGATTATGGCGAATGATCATTTTGATGTGTTCTTGGATTCAGTTGGCAAGAATTTTATTGTTTTTGCATCAATATTTATAAGGGAAATTGGTCTGAAGTTCTTTTTCTTCGTTGGATCCTTGCGTGGTTTTGGTATCAGCATAATTGTGGCTTCATAGAACAAGTTGTTCCTTCTGTTTCTATTTTGTGGAATAGTTTGAAGAGTATTAGGAGTACGTCTTCTTTGAATGTCTGATAGAAATCTGCACTAAAACCATCTGGTCCTGTGTTCTTTTTGTTTGGGATATTTTCAATGACTGCTTCTATTTCTTTAGGGGTTATGGGACTGTTCAGATGACCTATCTAATCCTGATTTACTTTGGTATTTGGTATCTGTACATAAAATTGTCCATTTCATCCAGATTTTCCAGTTGTGTTCAGTATAGGCTTTTGTAGTAGGATCTGAGGATCTTTTTAATTTCCTCAGTTTCTGTTGTTATATTTCCCTTTTCATTTCTGAGTTTGTTAATTTGGATACTGTCTCTGTGCCCTTTGGTTTTTCTGGCTAGATGCTTTTCTATCTTGTTGATTTTCTCAAAGAACTAGCTGGTGGTTTTGTTGACTCTTGGTATAGTTCTTTTAGTGTATTAGCTTCTTTGTATTCTAGAGATTTCAGGTGTGCTGTTAAGCTGCTAGTGTATGCTCTCTCCAGCTTCTTTTTGGAGGCAGTCAGAGCTATGAGTTTTCCTCTTAGCACTGCTTTCATTGTATCCCATGAATTTGGATACGTTTTGCCTTCTCTTGTATTCTGTTGTTGATGTTTGCATCTATGACTCTTGATTTCTTTTCAAGTTTACTTTGTCCAGAGTTGTCTCCCTTTGTGATTTCTTGCTTCTGCTTCTGTTTTTACATCCTGGATGGTTTTGTTCAGTTCCTTCCCTTGTTTGTTTGTGTTTTCCTGTAATTCTTTAAGGGATTTTGTGTTTCCTCTTTAAGGGCTTCTACCTGTTGACTCATGCTCTCCTGTATTTCTTTAAGGGAGTTATTTATGTCCTTCTTCACATCCTCTATTAGCATCCTGAAATGTTTTTAAATCCAGATCTTGCTTTTGTCATGTGCTAGGGTATCCAGGACTTGCTGTTTTGGGAGAGCTTTGTTCAGATGGTGCCATGTTGCCTTGGTTTCTGTTGCTAATGTTCTTGTGTATGCCTTTAGCCATCTGTTTATCTCTGGTGTTAACTGGTGTTGCTGTATCTGTGCTCCTGCGAGACCCATTCTTTTTGTGTACGCAGGTATGAAGGTACTCCTGTGAGATCTGTTCTCTTGCTGTTGATTTTAGGTATGTTGCTCTGTGGCCCTTATCAGTTCTGGGTGTGGGCAGAAGTCTGAAGGCTCCTGTCCCAGGCTGTTCTTAGGCTCTTGTGTCCTCAGGCTTTCAGCCTACTTCCTCTGAGCCTCAGGGGTGGTCCCCCCTGTGTTGACTGTTCTCTCTGCATTCCTGAGTAGTTAGCTACCTCCATGTGCCACTTGGGTATGACATGTTGTGGCCTCTTCCTACTCCTGGGTGGTTACCTACCTCCCTGTGCCACTTGAGTTTGACACCCTGTGGCAGAGGGAGACAGAAACCAAAGGGCTTCTGCCAGATGTTTCCAGATGTGATCCACTGAGAGGCAGGGCAGGACTCACCTGTGCTGACTGTCCTCTCTGTGTGGCTTGGTGGTTAGCTACCTTCCTGTGCTACTTGGATATGGCACACGGTGTAGAGGATGGTCTCAAGCTGGAGACAAAAACTGGAAAAAGCCTTCTTTAGATTTTCAAGAGAGGGTTTTTCTGTCTACTAGTCATAGATGTCCTGTAGCTCACTCTGCAGACTAAGTTAACCATAAACACAAAAATTCACCTGCTTCTGCTTCCTATGTCCTGGGGTTAAAGTGTTGCATTACCACACTTCAGTCCAAATTGAACTTTTGTGGCACTATCATCTTTGTAAAACTGCAGAAGGTTTTCTTATCATGTGTGCTACATAAAACACTGAACTATAGTAGGCAGTCAAATATTTGGCTTTGAAATCATAACATTTCCTTTTGACAATGATTTAAAACTCTTATTTCAAGAATGTGAGTGGTGCATATTTATGTACTAGCCAGATCTGAGTCATTACTTCGAGAACCTGTTGTTCATAGAGAAATTTTAAAGAACTGCACATATTTTGGAGGGCAGTAAAATACATGGATATGTGAATGATCATTTGAGCTGCAGCAGAGAGTCCATCAGTATGTAAAAAGTGAAAAAGAAATGACATAAGAAGGAACTGGCGTAAATGTCTATAGCTCAAAGAGTACAAAAGAACAATTTTATAAGCTACTTGAGTTTCTCAGTATATCCATTGTTTTCTGGTGACATATATGTGCATAACTTGCAGGTGGGACATTTTTATAGATCAAAATCCATGTTCAATAAGTTGTACCAGTGCTGTCTTTAGCAATGAGGCTTTGATGTCAGTTTGTGGAAAGCAACTTATAGTCTTGGCAACATTTACACAATGGTGTGTTACTCAGCTGTTTTTTTTTTTTTCATAAAATTTGCAAATAAATGGACAGAACTAGAAAAAAGTCATCCCAACTTGGATAACCCAGACCCAGAAACATTAATACGGTATGTATGGTATGTATTTCTTATATGTTGATGTTAGCAATTATATCAATAATAACCAAGCTATAATCCATAGAACTACAGATCTTAGGCATAGAATAAATGAGTAGGGGCACAAATAGTTAACTTTAAGAAAGGAAAACAGAATAGATAGTTATGGATGCATAGGAGGTAAGGGTGGGCTGGAACAGGAGGATGAAATGGAAAAGGAGGGACAAAGCAGGGAATATAGAAAGAGACAACTAAAATTAGGAGCCATTTGAGGGACATTATGTGAATCCAATGCAAGAGAAGCTTCCCAAAATACTGACATATATGAAGGAAATCTAAATGAAATCCCCCAATAATGGGGTAGACAAGAGTTCCTTCTGGCCATCTAATGTCACCAAATAAAGCTTCCAGTAGGCAAAAGACACTGTCAAAAGGACAAATAGGCAATCAACAAATTGGGATAAGATCTTCACCAACCCCACATCTGACAGAGGGCTAATATCCAATGTATACAAAGAACTCAAGAAGTTAGACCCCAAATAACCCTATCAAAAATGGGGTACAGAGCTAAA
>BDUI01000050.1:107461-120158 GCA_002335545.1 Apodemus speciosus | reverse complement strand
CCAGTTTTCTGAGGAACCACCAGACTGATTTCCAGAGTGGTTGTACCAACTTGTATTCCCACCAGCAGTGGAGGAGTGTTCCTCTTTCTCCACATCCTCGCCAACACTTGATGTCTCCTGAGTTTTTAATCTTAGCCATTCTGACTGGTGTGAGGTAAAATCTCAGCATTGTTTTGATTTGCATTTCCCTAATGACTAATGATGTTGAACATTTCTTAAGATACTTCTCAGCCATTCGAAATTCTTCAGGTGAAAATTGTTTGTTTAGCTCTGTACCTGTCCCGACCTGCTGGACAGTCAACAGGGTCCCTGAACCACCTAGGAGAAGGCAAGAGACAAGAGACATGAAAGACGACGGACAGCAAGACAGTATTCTGATCAAGCTGTCAAATTTTATTTTTTACAAAAGGCAATTTAAAGAGAAGCAAGCAGGTATAGGGAGGGGCAAAGAGGGAACAATCTCACGGGGCTGGCATTACTTCTAAGAAATAGTTTCTCATAATATCTGGGAAACGCTAACTATTGCTATAGGAATTTTTGGTACAATAAAGGGGGTCATGAGGAGGTGAAGTGTAAAGGAGTTGGTATAGTAACCTGTCCTCAGATGAGCTTCAAAAGGAGGGGTTCTTGAGATCTATGGCTCAGGGCATGAGATTAAGGTGAGAATAACTCCTGGTATCAAGGTCTCCTGGCATTGAGATCTAGGTGGTGATGGTTCCTGGTATTGAAATCTCTTGGCATAGAGATCTTAAGTGAGAATGGCTCTTGGCATGTAACCCATTTTAATGGGGTTATTTGGCTTTCTGGATTCTAACTTCTTGAGGTCTTTGTATATATTGGAAGTTAGCCCTCTGTCGGATGTAGGGTTGGCGAAGATATTTTCCCAATTTTTTGGTTACTGTTTTGTCCTTTTGACAGCGTCCTTTGCCTTACAGAAATTTTATAATTTTATGAGGTCCCAGTTGTCAATTCTTGGTCTAAGCTATTGGTGCTCTGTTCAGGAACTTTTCCCCTGTTCCTATGTCCTCAAGGGTCTTTCCTAGTTTCTTTTCTATTAGTTTCAGTGTGTCTGGTTTTATGTGGAGTTCATTTTTCTATTGATCTGCAAAATATCTGCCTAATACAGTGGGGTAATGAGAAGGAATAATGAGGCTATGTAATAGTTACAGGAAAAGCATATTAGCAGCAAGAAATTCAAGGGTGAAATCACCGAAGGCCCTGAAACTCAGCTTACCCATTACAGCCTTTCCAAACAGTGGATTATCTCCAGAAAACTCACTTGCTAGCCTTAATCTCTCCTACATGGCTTCTGATAAGAATCTTCCTAATGCTGACTCTTCAATACGGTTCCTCATGTTATGGTAACCCTTAGCCATAAAATTAATTTTGGAAAATTAAATATGTCATAAGTGTAACTTTGGTACTATTATGACTCATAATATAAGTATCAGTGTTTTCCAATGGTCTAGATGACCCTTGTGAAAGGGTCTTTTTACCCACCCATTGACAACCACTGCTCTAGAAGCTGTAGATTTTATATTCAAACTCCATTGAATAAGATACTGCTGATAACACATCACCCAAACTTAATAGACTGAAATCAAAAGCCTTTACTATCTGCTCATAGTTCTGAGTGTCACAAAATTACCACTGATTATATTGGATATTCTTCTTGTTGCTGTGTCAAAACATCTCACACAAGCAACTTAAGGTGAAGAAATTATGTTGACTCATAATTCATAGTTTCATAGTTTCAATCCACAGTTCCTTCCTCCATTCATTCTGAACTTGTGGTAACAGAAGAATCCAGGCCAGGAAGGGACTATGGGTATAAAGGCAGTTTATCTGTAGAGACTAGAATGTGAGTAAGTCACAAAAGACAGATACAAGTTTCTAAAGTGCATGGTTGGTGGCTGCTTCTTCCAATAAGGGCCTACCTCCCAAGACACAACCATCAGTAAGAGATCAAACATTTTAACATATAAGCCTAAGGAGAAATTTCATGTTTCCACAATTACAGTGACTCAGATAGATAATTTTAATTTGAATTAAGTTGAGTTATTGGGTTATTATTTACCTGTCAGCTGTAGGAGAAGGTCCTGGGAAGTCTCAGCCTTGATTTTCATGGTAGACAAATGTATAGGTTATTCTCTATAAAAGCATTCATCGGAGCTGCCTATGGGTCTTTAGATGATGTCACTTGGATTTTCCCAGGAAAAATACCCTAAGAAAAATCTAGCCAGAAATGACAGAGCCCTCCAACACAACCATAGAGGCAACATATCATCTCCATGCCAATTATATAGGTCACACAGACCAGTCTTGAGACTCGGAGAAGACAAAGGCAAAATGGAGGTTTTAGAGCTGGGAATCATGCTCAGCTGTAGATGTGGCTCTATAAGCTGCATTTCCTAAAGTCCTTCCCATGGGAATAATTTCTATTTTTCTGGAGATTCACAAAACTAGCCAGAAAGTGGTCTATCCTAGATTCTGGGCAAAGGCTACACCAAAATCCTTTTCAAGATGAAGCTTTTTCCTTGGGCTTTGCTGGACCAGCTGAAGAAAAGTGGGACTCTGGTTAAATCACACCAGTCAGAATGGCTAAGATTAAAAACTCAAGAGACAGCAGATGTTGGTGAGGATGTGGAGAAAGAGAAATACTCTTCCACTGCTCGTGGGATTGCAAGAAGTTACAACCACTCTGGCAATCAGTCTGGCGGTTCCTAAGAAAATTGGGCATGACACTTCCAGAGGACTCTGTCATACCACTCCTGGGCACATACCCAGAGGATTCCCCTGCATGCAACAAAGACACATGCTCCACTATTTCATAGTAGCCTTATTTATAATAGCCAGAAGCTGGAAAGAACCCAGATGTCCCTCAATGGAGGAATGGATACAGAAAATGTGGTATAYTTATACAATGGAATACTACTCAGCAATTAAAAACAATGAATTCATGAAACTTGTAGGCAAATGGTTGGAACTGGAAAATATCCTAGGTGAGGTAACCCAATCACAAAAGACTACWCATGAAATGCAATCACTGATAAGTGGATATTAATTAACCCAGAAGCTTTGAATACTCAAGTCACAATTAGCAAATCATATGATTCCCAAGAAGAAGGAAGGAGAGGGCCCTGGTCTTGAAAAGACTTGATCCAGTATGGTAGGGGTGTACTAGAACAAAGAAATGGGGGAGGGTGTGATTGGGGATTGGGCAGAGGGAAGAGGACTTATGGAACATATAGTGAGGGAGGACTGGGAAAGGGGAAAGCCTATGGAATGTAAACAAAGAATATAGAAAATAAAAAAAGAATGTTTGGGAGGTGTGAGCTATACTCTTTAATGCTCCTGTTGTCTACCTAGATATTCTACTACCACACTTTCAATTTTTCTGARAATTTTAAGTTATAACTTAAGCTTTATTTCCCCTAGCAATGCCCAGATATGACCATTGTTTAGATGCTATTTTTTAAATTCACATCCTTGTTTCCTTGATTTCTAATGCCATCAAGACTCAGCTCCTTTGTACAAACAGTCCTTTCCAGAATATGTTACTTATTTCAGATTTTACTACATGCAGAAAGAATAAACTGGGTGGTAACTCCAAAGCTCTGAATGGGAATTTTCTTAGCCACATGTTCACACAACTTGTTATGAATACTTTGTATTACACATATTAGTGTAAGCAATAATATGGCAGAGATGGAAGGAATTTCTGTCACAACATAAAAACATTTCCAATCCTCCATTTTGCAAAATGATTTTCCTTCTTTTCTTTTTTTCTAATGTGTATGTTAGTGTATATTAGTTTGTGTGTGTGTGTGTGTCTGTGTGTGTGTGTGTCTGTGTGTCTATGTGTATTGGCATGTGTGTATGCAAAAAAGTAAAGGTTGACATCAGGTATTTTCCTCAATCAATTCACCTTGTTTTTTGAGACAAGATCTTCCATTGAAACTGGAGCTTCCAGATTTGCTAGATTAGCTGACTAGGTCTTAATGATACTCCATCTCTGCATCTTTAGCTCCAAGTTTACATGTATCACCAGTGTAACTCTTTCTGAAGAGCTTTTCTTCATTTTAGTTAATTCTTTTCAAGGACCATGGTGTGCCTATAACGTTGTCGCAAAATTAATCGAGCTTTTTTTTTAGCAGTTCCATCAAAGTGCTTCTAATAAAATATGGTAGACTAGCTCAGGAGTAGAACGCTGCCCTAACAAATCCAAGTCTAGCCTCAATCTACAGGAAAAAAAATTACAGTGCACAAAATATTCCTAGCTTCTGGTCAACACCTTGTTCTAAAGTCACTCCCATCATCTTAAAGTGTTTCTTGTGTATTCCAGTGTTGGAATTGAATCCAAAACCTGACACTGGCTCACTAAGCACAACAGTAAGTCATATCCTGAATCCGTGTATTAGATATCACAGCACCCCACTTTTCTCATCAAAACTCTGTATTAATGGCTACCGAACAATTATTTTAACCGCTTAAATATGAACATTATTAAATTGTATGTTTTCTAAAACTTAGGAACCTAGAGGTTCTTCTGTTAAGTGTTGATTATGCTGAAGGACTTGCTTCCTAGATACTTCAATTGTATGACAGGAAACTTAATTACTCAGCAGATGTACCTCTCCATACATTTTTTTTCAAAATATCCACATAACTTAGAATTGGATCTGCATGACGTGAGTAAGACAAGTAATATGGGGGAAAAATCACAGTGTTTTTCAAAACAGCCTTTGAAAATCTCATGAGTCAACTAGGCTTGGCAAGGTACCCAAATATTTGGTGACCTGTTTTTTTTTTTTTTTTTTTTAATGGAAGGTTTTCTGGATGAGACCAAATTTGAATTAATTGACTGTGAGTGGGCCTCAATCATTTCCAAGTCCTTGACTTGCAGTAGACCATGAAAGTTCAAACTGATTTCTCTTCACCCTACTTTCTGCATCTTGAGGGTTCATCACATAGATAATATTTCTCCAGGATTCTAATATGGTAAGCTAATATTAGAAGTGGCACACTATGAAATTAATCATATTCTATTCAGCACCCATACAAAACTTACCAAAGTAAGGAACAGAAGGCAGGGGCCATGTGAGACCATCTTGAAATATAACACAACTTAATGTTACTTGAATTTATATTTCTTACATCAATCTTTCCCTCAAAATACAAGCTTATAATCTCAATTTCATATTTAATATCTATACTTAAGTATAAATAAACATTTCAAATTTAATAGCATTCTTGACTCCGGACATCACTATAGTTTACTCTGTTAATCAGTTAGGACTCTTAATGACAGTTAAGTAGTCCTGATTGTTCCACTACACTGGACAAATTTTAGTTCTTCAATCTTACACTACAGCTTTGATCTATGAGTCCGTCAAACTCTGCATTTTAAAACATTCTGATACAAATCATCTTCATGTTGCCCAGGCAAAGTATCTATTATTGAACTTCAAGTCCACTATTATCTTATGCAAATAGAAGCAGAGGCTCTTATCCACTCTCTTCATTTTTTGCTACCAGAAAGAATGTGGTACATTTGCTAGCAAAGTTTGAAATGCAATGCTGTTAATATTTTAACACATTCCTTTTTATAGGTACATCAAAGAATGATTAATGGCTGGCATATGGTTTGAGGGAAGATGCTGATTTTTGTATCTTAATAAGGTCTTGAATGTGGCCCTTGGACTATCCAGTGAAGGAATCAACCTTTTAAAATAAACTTTTTTCCTTTCGCTTTTCTTTAGTCCCCCTTGTACTCTTTGTCAACTACTGTTTGGCAGTTTGAATGGGGAGGTGCCAGCATTTATCAAAGTAAAATGCACATACAAATGCATTTTAATGAGCAATATACACTAAAAAGCCTCCCTCTGAAATTATATGACCTGGCTTTACAATGCAATTTTAGCATTAAGACATTTTATCACAATAGAGTTATCAACTCTAATTTGTTTATTTCTTTTTTTCCACTATCAATTAGTTTTAGGCAAGACCAGTAAGTAAATTATTTGCTTTCTTAATAGTGCAGTAGAAAAATAATTATTGAAATGAGTAGGGTATGGGCCTCTGAGTTTTCAACAAATAGAATAAACAGGATGGAAAATATTTACATGCTCAACATGGGGATTGCATAAAGTCCTCCTTAGGGGCTGTTAATGTAATTGTAATCTGATAAGGCCCCTTAGAAGAAGTGAAATTTCATACTTCAAGAGATAGACTAAACCTGTCAAGGATATTACAGAATCAATAGAAGAAAGAATATTGCCTTATTTTAATTTCTTTTATACTTTTCCCTTTAGGTAACTTAGGTCAGCACATTTGCTATCTACGGATGTATAAAATTTTCTCTAAAACGATTAATCTTAGAACAATACTTATTATCATCTTCTTCTCTGGACAAGGATAAGAGAATACATTATATGTGTGGCTCTAGCTTAGCTACTGTTTGGCATTATCAGGCAGCTGTTGGCCTGCCCTGTAGTCATACAGCACGGGAGGTCATACTGGGTATCTTTCCAGCTCATTCTGGATGTTGGTAAAATGCCTTTGCCCATTATTACATAGGTTTCTTTATAGAGTTATTTTTAATGCAGCATTTGGCTTCCTGCAGAGAAAGTATATATGATGCAGGTTGGACTGAAAAAAAAAGAAGTGGAGTAGACAAGAAGATACAATGCACTGTGATCTTATTGTAAGTAAGCTTACAGATGGACTTGCTAATACAGATACTGTACTCTTTTCACTTATTCATTGGAGGTGTAGAAATAAGTCTCCTGCCAGGTGTGGTAGCAAATATTTTTAATACTAATGAGATAGAGTCATGTGGATCTCTGTGAGTTCAAGAGAGACTTAGTCCACATATGAGATGGTTTAAAAAATTATCATGGCTGGAGAAATGGCTCAGAAGTTGAGACACCTATACTTCTCTTACAAAGACCAGAATTTTGATCCCAGTGCCAACATCAGACATGCCACAATCACTGTGTTTTTAGAGGATTAGGTATGAATGTGTGTATTCATAGGAACAGATACACAGACAAACAGACCTGCACATACTTAACAATAACATCTTCTTAAAGAATAGGTGAGTCTCCAGCTACACCTGCAGCTCACACTGAAGCTAAGAAGAAAACTCTGTCCCTTGAAGGAAAAAAAATGTCAAATTATTAGTGACTGGCAAGACACCTAAGCCCATCTCCATGATGTCATCTACCACAGTTCATTCCTGATTCCTGCACCGCCCCTAACTTGTTCATCAAACCTTCTCAGGGGCAGGTATTTGGCAAAGAAAACCCTCTACCACTGGCTGGGCTATCCTCCTGGGCTTCAGTCTCACAGAAACTAAAGGGAGTATGAGGTTGTGGACTTCATTTAATATTTATTTATTTTTATTTTATGTGTATAACCATTTTACCTGCATGCATGTATGTCCATCAAATGAGTGCCTGGATCCTGAAGAGGTCAGAAGAGGGCATCAAATACTGTGGCACTGGAGTTTACAGATGGAACAGTCATGCAGGTGCTGTGGACCTAGCACAGGTCATGTTTAAGAGCAGCAAGTGCCTCTTAACTGGGTTATCTCCTCAGCACCAAACATTATTGTAACAGGGATTTTCTTGTGTTTTTCCAAAGCAAGCTCTAGAGCCAGACTCTAGTTTGCATCCTGGAACTATTTTTAGTTCCTATGCAATTAAAAACAAAAACAAAAACCAATGAAACAAATGAATGAATGAAATAAAACTTAAACTTTATATTTAAATTTTGAATCTGAAAACTACAGATTCAAAAATCATGTAGGAAGGTTGTTGAACGAATTTTATATTTTATTATTGAATGTATAGACTATGGTTTCCTAGATTCAGATGTAATAATCACATAAATATGATAATGACATTTTCCTATGATTATAATGACTTCTTTACTCTGATTATTGTTTTTAGTGAAATTATGCCTCCTGCTAGGGCCAGTGATCTATACAATGATATGTTTAAATAATAGGTACTTATTATACAGGCATAGATTTAGTTGAGTTCTGCTATATATGCTGTATGCTTAATAATGAACAATGTTAATAAATCTGGTAGCTTTTGGGGACTTCTCTATTTTGAGGCCTCTTCTTTGTCATTGACTGCCTTCTCCATTGCTTTAGTAAGAAAGGCTGAGAAGAGCCAACAACTATGGTTGTAGCTCAGCTCTTTCCTGGCATGTGTGAGACTCTGGGCTTGATTTCTAACATTGGATAAAGGAGAAAGGCAGCAATGGAGAGCTGACTCTTAGGATGCGGAACAGTTGCTGCTAGTGGTGTGTCATTGTTACCAGCAGATCTTTCTGCAATACTGCTACATATGGTTGCAAAGGGCAGCAAGTCTGTAGTCTGATAAATAGTATTGTTGATATTACTTTTTTTTTCAAAACAAGGAAAAATTAAAGAGGAGAAGTATTAAGTCAAGCTCTTAAGTCCTTATGTGCTTTTAGTGAGGTCTCAAATGTTACTTTTATCTTTCAATGTATATTAGTGACTTTCATCCCTGTGACAAAATAACATCTCAAAACAAATTAAACCTGAAAGGATCTCTTTGGGATGGTCTTCAAGGTTTCAGTCCTTGTTAACTTGGCTACCTCAGTTCTGGGCCCATGCACAGAGTCTTAGTTAGGGTTTTACTGCTGTGAACAGACACTATGACCAATGCAAGTTTTATAAAAGACAACATTTAATTGGGGCTGGCTTACAGGTTCCAAGGTACAGGTCAAGGTAGAAACATGGCAGCATCCAGGCAGATATAGTGCAGGAGGAGCTGAGAGTTCTATATCTTCACCTGAAGGCTGCTAGTGGAAGACTGACTTCCAGGCAACTACGGTGAGGGTCTTAAGCCCACACCCACAGTGACATACCTACTCCAACAAGGCCACACCTCCTAGTAGGGTCACTCTGTGGGCCAATCACATATCAACCATCACACACAGTATGCTAGAACATCATGGCACATAGCATGTGTTGGACCAAATGGCTCACCTCATAATGGATAAGATGAAGAGATACAGATAGGACTGTGTCAGGGACAAGATACATCCTTCAAAAACTTACTTTCTTTAGTAAGTTCCGACCTCCAAATTTTCACCATGCCCTATGAGTGCTCTTGAATTATGAATCCATTATCACATTAATCTACTGAGTAATACAGAATTTAAACAATACAAGCACCACTCAATGATTAGACTCACCAGATACAGTTGGGGATGAAGAACATATCACACACTATAATTATTGTAGAGAACTCTTGTTAAAACAACCACTCTATCACCTTTTCCATTTATCACATTTAAATCAGTTTTCATACTAAAGTGAGACTGTCATGTGGCAAACTTGATGATCAAATTTTAACATAAATGTTTTCCTAAGAGGCATGTAGGAAAATTTTCATATTTCAAAACCACAGCATGCAAATGTGTTTCAGGTTCAGCTTTAACAATAAGTTATGAAACAAGCTTGCTTCTATGTGGCAACCTTCTTACCTCCATCCACATATTCACTGTTTTAGACTAGTATATCTGTAGGGAGATGCACTATCTATACTCTCCTCTCCTTACCTGGGTGTCATATGAATTGTGACCAAAAATGTCATTTCTAAAAACAGACACAATACTTTCTTTCTTGGGTAATGTCTTCAGTAGGTCATACTCCATCTTCATTCCTCAATGTTAATTTAAGGTCCACTACAGTCTAGTTTCCTTCAATATTTTTAAAAGTTTTGACATTATCATCCTTGTGTTTTTAAGTTTATGTGCTTTTACACCCTGCTCTTTCAGAGTACCCAAGATCAATTCCTAGCACCAATGCCAAGTGGCTCAAAACCAACTGTAATTAACACCATAGGATCTTACACTCTGTTTTGACCCTCAAAGGCAACTGCACACACTTGACATAAATGCACACAGACACAAACAAATGTACATAGTTAATCTACAATGGCATATATATATATATATATATATATATATATAATGGAATATATATATATATATACATATATATCACAGTCTGCCTATAAGCATGAGCCCATAATTTAAACTGAATATCCCTTCCTAGATTTCTAGTATATTAAACTGGCATGACAAACACAGCATTTTGTGACACTGAAGCCAGTCTCAGTCAGTGGCCTCAAACTACTTTAGAATTTTCTTTCATTCATAGAAAATACGTAAATATCCACTAAACATAAGGTGAATATTTCCCAGTCTGATATCAAAGCTGTGAATTAATGACTCGAAATCTGAGAGAAGTGGCCTCCTAAATGGTAAATGCTCCATTTCTGTTTTCTTCAGCTTGATAAACTGATGGTTGAGCAGCACAATTAATAGCTGCTATTTTCGTAGTGCATGTGAAAGTCAATATTTTGTCTAGCTCCGTGGGTGGCATTAAGCCACAAAACACTACTTGCTTCGCATTATCCTGACACCAGTCAATGAAGCCATCAGGCAAATGAAACTGCTTTTGTGATAAAGCAGCACTGTAATTGAAAATTGTCGTTCTTTTTTTTTCTCCCCCAGGAAAACCCGAATCTTTCATTTCAATCTTTTTTTTATATCATCAGAAAGAAGAAATGAATATTTATAAAACAAGAAAGAAGGACACAGCCTGGGTGTTATTATTCCCAAAGAAGTATATATAATGAAGAAGAATAGTAAAACAACAAATCAACTAGATGCCCTAGTTGCTCCAGGAGCATGCCTGGATAGGCATTTTGTCAGCTCTAAAACAAATGTGCTGCAAGGATGTCAGAGAGAAATGTATGCTCGTATACATAGCATTACACTGCACAGACATGTGCACTATTACATTAGAGCCCTGAAGTTACTGGGGTGGGGCTGATGAGGACTTTCTGATCTAGCCTGAGGTCGGGATTAATGGTCTCATGTTGTCAATCAATTGGGCATAACCTTGGCCCACAGAATGGGATCGATGTTGCCCTAAAGGATTTGGAAACACAATTATGAATCAAGACAGGGAAAGGTGAGTAGATGTGTACCTTTGTTTTCTTTCTATAATAACAATGGATCATTCAAAAATATCAGAGTAAGCATAAATTCACAAGTTTGTCAAAATCAAATTAGAATATAATTAGAAAAGCAAAAATGAAAATGCTGAAGAAATTTTAGATGATCTAATCTGAAAATATMTATTAAAAATTAATAAAAGGTTTATTGACAACTAGAAAAACAGTTTTTCTAGACTTTCTAGTTTTCTAAAATCATAGAAAAACATGAAAGCCAAGAATATATATGAACACAGAAACACCTGATGCCAGAGTACAGCAAAGATTCTCTTGGCAGAAGATACACTTTTAAGGGAGTTCTGCTTAACAATCTCAGAGAAAAAGTGGAGAAAATTACATTTGAGAAATCTGGTAAATTCTGTTTTAAAGCGATTACTTAAAAGGCTAAAATTTGAGCACAGAAATTTCCAAAATGATTCCAATTTTAAAATATTGAAATCAGTAATAGGATATAAAATAACCCGAAGGGTATTTTAGATCCAATTAGTAATTTAATCTACAATCTCAAAGAAATTTTCATGCTATAGATAAGTAATGAGAAACGAAATAGAGACTTGGAAAACACACAGAGCACATTCTGTTTACATCCTGTGTTAATCTCACAAGGCTAATATGCTCATACTTCGATTAACATCATGACTGAGATAAAATCAATACATACAAAACTGGTTGTACAATAGACAGATTTAAAAATAAAACTCTTGTGTTGTTTTATTGAACTATTTCCACCCCTTCCCTTCCTYTGTCTAGCTCCTTCTGTACCCTCCCATCTGCCTCTTCAATTCACAACCAGTTCTTTAATTATCATTGTTACACACAAACACAATCACACACACGTACATATAGATATATTGATATATCTATATATAAATATATAGACATATGTATATGTATATATACATAGATATATACATATATTATGCATATATATGCATACCCACATACACACTCACTGAGTCCTTCTAAGATTTCTCAAATGAATAAGAGTTTAGAACTGACCACTTGAGATTAATAGCCTATCAATGAGTTCATTCCTGGAGTAAACTGACTTTCCCTTCCTCAACAGCCCCTCTTCATCTGAGCTGGGGGAGATGGGGGCTTGTGAAATTTCCCCTATCCATGTTGACATGTCAACAGATGAAGTCATTATTTAGGTCTTGCTTATGTAAGGGTGTTGTTGGGATCTCATGGGTAGCCATGTGTAGAAGAAACTAACTTGCAGTTGATTTTATTTTTAGATTTAAGTTTACCTCCCTTGGCAGAAAGCCCAAAGTTCTAGCACTATCATGTTGTTTATTTGGCTTTGTTTGCTAAAGCACTGTCACTGTAGGAAGACTTCAAAGCTTTGAATATGAATATAACATCTGGTTGAATTTCAATAGCATTTCAGCATGCAAATGCAAACAAATTTTTTGTACCTCAACCAAAAGTCTCAGATTGCGTTCTAATAAAGGATGACTTCCATATTCCAATTGTTGAATGAAATCACTTTGCTGCATCATATATCATCATCATCATCACCATCAATCTTAGAAAGAAGCCAGACGTGGTGGTATGTAATGTTATTGTTGGGTATGCAGGAATTAATCCAGCCTTAGTTATATGAGTCAAAAGCTGCGGGACTACCT
>BDUI01000050.1:97153-107372 GCA_002335545.1 Apodemus speciosus | reverse complement strand
AAGAGAGAGAGAAATAAGAGAGAGAGAAATAAGAGAGAGGGAAATAAGAGAGAGGGAAATAGAAAGAGGGAGAAATGGAGGGAGGACAGAGAGGAGATAGAGAAGGAGAGAGAAAGAGAGAGATTATTACAGTAACATTGAATGCTTACTAAGGGTCCAACATGGAGACCTACATTGAGCGGGTCAATTACCTCACTGCGCAGCCACCCTTGACACTCAGGATGTCTGATGAACTTAAAACCCTGAAGAGATAGGAGAAATCATTATCCTTTTAGTGAGATAAGAGTTTCCCTTCCCCTATGTTGTGTCCACATCCCGTTTCTTAAGTTTTTCAGCTTTTCCAAATTACTCAAAAAAGGTATTCTTCCTGTTCTTTCTACTTATGTTCTCATCACCCACCCCTAACACTTAGCTTCTCTCTCTTTCTAAAGGTCCCCTCTCTACAAGGTGGCTGTTTATCCTCCATATGGCTGCTTAACTAAAATGGCATGATCTTTTCTATTTTGCTTCTCCCTCCTCGTGCCAGCTGCCCAGACTCACAGCTACACTGGGATTTTCTTTTCTTTCTCTCTTTCTTTTTTTAATTTGAATAAAATTTCCCTTGAGTTTGTTTTGAGTTCATTCTGAAATCATTTTATTAATGAGACTTAGAAACCTGAGGGGACCCTGTTTTTTTCATTCACTTGTGCCAACTCTGCCCAGACTCCCCAACATCTCTGGTAAGAGGAGAAAATGCTACAAACTCAGATGAGAGCAATATTAAATAGTTATTAATCTATAACTTACCTTCTTTTTCACTTACCAGGTCTTGTAGGCTAGACAATGGGTAAAGTGTTTCCCATTCCATGTTGCATACAGAGGGAATTTTGTGATATTTACTTCCCAGATCATACAACAAGAACAAAAGCTGTTTCTTACTAGCCTGAGGGTTTCTGAATCATTTAGCTGATAGTCTGTGGCAGATTAGGCTACTTCTTCTACTTGGAAATACATGCTTAAAGTTCACAGATCTTTCTTGGGTTATCACAGCTGATTTTCTTTACTCTTGAAAATATTCTATCAATTTAATATACAAAACTCTGCTTTTCCATTCACCAATTAAGGGATACCCTGGTTGTTTTGAGGTGTTGTACTATTATAAATACAGGAGTTAGAAGTAAGTCCCTGTGTTCGATCGTGAAAGGTGCTCTAGGAGTGCATAGGTTATTATGGTCATAGGTCATCTATTATAGGTCAGCAGTGTTTTGTGAGGCCATTAAGTCCATAAGGGCTCTTCATTCATGAATGAGGCTTTAGCCTTTCTTACCATCACCTGATATAAGAAGAATCTTCAGTTTGCTCTTAGACTTCAAATCTTCTACAATTAAGAATTAAATTCCTGTTCTTTCTAAATTATCCAGTGTCAGGCATTCTGTTATTGTAATACAAATGAGTAGAGACGGCTATCAACTCTTTTTCATAGTGACTACTATTTGCATTTGTACTAGCAATGAACAAGAAAGAATCCCTTCAGTCTTTCTCTCTTGATTGTTTGGACTGCTAGATTTGGTTTTAGTCAATCTGATGGGTGTGTAATATTGCTTACTTGTTTTACCATGTAATTTTCTTAATAGCACACGTAGTACCTTCTCCTATTTTTATTTACTTCGGTGAGTTTACCAGAGGCCAACTCATAGGAGGCATGGTTCACAGGGTATTTCTATTGAAAAGTCCTGGGGCTTTTGGTTTAATCTCTGGCATTGTGAGATGTCTTTATGTCATTTGAACAATTAGAGGATAGATTATACTTTCTTTCCTCTCCGTACTTAAGATGTCAGTATTGGTTCCCACTCCTTCCATGAGGAGCCATGCTCACCAGAGTCCCAGAGTTAGAAGCTGCCCAGTCCTTAACTTGAACCTCTCACGAAGCAGCTGAATCTCTCCTTGCCTTGTGGGTAGTCTATGTTAGGGACCTCATTACCATGATGTTATATTAATACAATAACAATCTTAAATTGGTGACTTTTTTCTTGTTAAGTTTTAAGAATAAGTTTAAGAATATACATATGTTGGTCATGCATCTGCTTTTTGGGATATATATTCGAGAACTACCTTTGTGAGTCTGTACATGTCTTTACATTCTCTTAAGAGTTACTTTCTTCTTACAGAACTACTGAACTTTAATAAATTCCAATCCATTGATGTTTTATTTCATGAAGCATGCATTTGATTTTAATCGGAAAACTCATTCTCAAACCCAAGGTCACAAGTTTTCTCCTATAACTGCTTTATACAATGATTTACATTTAGAACTATAGTTTTAGTTCATTTTGGCAGAAAACATGGCAAAATCAAAAGATTGTTGTTGGGATTTTTTTCCAGGGACATCAAAGTTTTTATGAACAATTGATAAGCACTTACTACTCTCTACTAAATCACTGTTGCTCTTTCATTGAAGATTTGATGTCCACATTTCTGTGTGTCCCTCAGAGCTCCCTGCTTTCTTCTATCATGTGTGCCTGTACTTTCATTAAACAACTCTGTCTTGGTTATGATAACTCGGAGGAAGTCTTGAAATCAGGCAAGAAAATTCCTCAAACCTTTTTATTATATTTATTGAGATGATTGATTCTGAAGACTCAAGGGCTAAAATCAAGTGCTATGATGAGAGTTCAATCCATGGGACCATTGTGTAATAAAGAACCAGTTTCTAGAGACTATCCTCTGACATGATGGCATATGTGTGACTGCACTCATGTATATACATATGCATCACATGTATATACACATGATAGTACATCTAAATACTCGTGCAAATTAGCTTTCAAGGAGGCAATCATAGTTTTCCATCAGTGTTAGAAATTCAGTCCCAGGATCATTTGGCCTCAGTGTTTTTATGAATATAGAGACACAAGGTCCCTCAGGACATGAAGTGTATGATAGATCAAAAGTGGTGAGCATGTGGCTAGAGAATGAAATGGCTGTCTCACTGTTCCCTTCAGAGGCATGCCTCCAAAATCTGCCTGAAGGCACACCTCCTTTATTCTTACTTTAGGTTTATTTTTCACTTTTATTAAAAACAGACGTTTTCCAGCATCTGGCTGTTATAAAATGGGTGCTATGAACATAAAAGAGTATGTGTTCCAGTGATATGGTGAGGCATCCTTTGGGTATATGCCCACGCCTGGTATAGCTGGGTCTTAAGGTATAACTATTTGCAGTTTTCCAAGGAATCACCAGATTGATTTCCAGAGTGGTTGTGCCGGTTTGCAATCCCACTAGCAGTGGAAGAGTGCTCCTCTTTCTCCACATCCTTGCCAGCATGTGCTGTCACCTGAGTTTTTAATCTTAGCCATTCTGATTGGTATACGATAGAATCTCAGGCTTGTTTTGATCCTGTGGACTAAGGATGTTAAACATTTAAGTGCTTCTAGGCTACTCAAGATTCCTCACTTGAGAATTCTTTATTTAATTCTGTACCCTATTTTTAAATTGGGTTATTTGGTTTTCTGGAGTCTAACCTCTTGAGTTTGTTTTAATAACCAGAAGCTGGAAACAGCCCAGATGTCCTTCAACCAAAGAATCAATACAGAAAATGTGGTTACACAATGGAGTACTACTCAGTTATTATAAACATTGGCATCATGAATTTTGCAAGCAAATGGATGAAAATTAAAAAAAATCATCCTGAGTGAAATAACCCAGACCCCAAAGGACATACATGGAATACACTCACTGATAAGTGGTTATTAGCCATAATGTTCAGAATACTCATGCTACAACTCAAAACCACATAGCTTAACAAGAAGGAAAGCCCAAGTGTCTATACTTCAATCCCACTTAGAAAGGGAAACAAAATAGTCATAGTAGGCAGGGTGAGGGAGGGACATGGGTGAGAGGGGAGGGAGAAGTAAAAAGGGGGACAGTATCATATGGGGGTAGTCTGGAGAGAAGCCCAGAGGGCCAGGTGAATGAATAGAAATATGAAGCAGTGCGGGGTGCAGGCTGGGGAATCTCTAGAAAGTCACAGACACCAGGAATGTGAGAGGCTTCCAGAACCCAAAGCAAATGACCTTGCTGAAATGCCTAACAGTGGGGAGATAGAACCCAAAGAGACCACCTCAAGTAGATATACAGAACCCCTAGTGGAGGCACGGGGCCCGGCACCCTTCTTTAAAACTTGTTTGAGAATTGTTCCTGTCTAAAAGAAATGAAGGGACAAAAATGGAGCAGAGACTGAAGGAAATGTCATTGATATTTACCCAACTTAGGATTCATCCAATGCACAGGCACCAAATCCTGACACTAATATTGATGCCGTATTGTCCTTGCAAACAATAGCAAAACATGGTTGTCCTCTGAGAGGCTCTACCAGCAGCTGACTGAGGCAGACACAGATACTTACAGCCAACCATTGACCTGAGTTCGGGAACCTCTATGGAAAAGTTAGAGGGAAGATTAAAGGAGCTGAAGGGGGTTGTAATCAACCCCATAGGAAGAACAATAGTTTCTACTTACCAGATCCCTCAGAGCTCCAGAAACTAAGCCACCAACCCAAAGTATACATATGCAGGTCTGTCTTTCATGGCCCCCACTACACATGTAGCAGAGGACTGCATTGTGTGGTCTCAGTAAAAGGATGTGCTTAATTCTGTAGAAATGTGATGCCCTAGGGCAGGGGGGGTACTAGCAGGGGTGGGCGTAAGTGGGTGTTTGGGGGAGCACCCTCTCAGAAGCAAAGGTGAGTAGAACGGGGTGAAGAACTCATAGAGTGGGGACCAGGAAGTGAGGCATCATTTGGGATGTAAATAAACAAAATAATTTAAAAAACACAGACGATATTTTCTCACATCATATATCCTGATTACAGTTTCTTTCCATTCCACTTCTCCCAATTCCTCTCCACCTACTCTCCCGTTCTGCCTCGCAATACAAAATAAGCAGACTTTTAAGGGGCAATGATAAAAACATTCAAGCCATTTAATGATTATACAATTTAATATAATAAGAAAGAACAAACCATAACATCAGAATAGGGGTAAAAAGACCAGAAGGGAAAAAAAACGGCCAAGAAAAGCTACAAGGACACATATACATGTTAGGTCTCAGAAAACTGGGACAAGTTTTACTCAGTCTCTGTGGCTCCTCCCAGATTTCCCAGCATCCCTCTGTCCCTGTGGCTCCTCCCAGCTTTTCACAACATCACTCAGTCCCTGTGGCTCCTCCCAGATTTCCCAGCATCCCTCTGTCCCTGTGGCTCCTCCCAGCTTTCCCAGCATCACTCTGTCCCTGTGGCTCCTCCCAGCACTTCTCACCCTACCCCTTACCCTAAACCTCTCTCTTCTATCTGCTGGGCTCCCGTTTTCTTTCCGGAGCCTGACCTATATATAACTTAGCCAGGCCATCCAGACTCTAGTCCTCTTGGCCCAGGTCACCTCTTCATTTATGACTGCTCTCCCTCGCCCTCCCTCCGTTCATGGTCCAGTTTGGTCTGCCAGCCATGTTTATCCTGGACTCTTTGCTCTGCTTGCTTTCTCTATTGTGTCTACAATAAAAATCCTCTCCATACTTTAGGAGTGATTATATCTTCCTTTTTATTTCATTTTCTCATTGTGGCTTCCAGTTTTTTGGTTTTTTTGTTTGTTTGCTTTGAAATGGAATTCCTGAGGGTGTGAATGGGGGAATGAGTGGTTGTCCTTCAACAGGGATCCTATGTGTTACTATTTTCAGCTCTGTGGCACAAGACCAGCTCCGGATTCAGAGGGAAATCGGAAGCCGCTGTCCCAGGCTGCTCCTTGGTCCCTGTGTCCTGAGGGCTCGGGGTGGGTCACTCAGAGCAGAAGTGGTGATCTTATCTGGGCTCACAGGCATGTCTTCACACCTGGGAGACCAGCTCTCTCATGTAGGTATTTGGGTATGGGCTTCATCTCTATATCAGAAGGTGCCTAGCATTTCTCTCTGTGAGATTCTCTATGTACACTTTAAAGTACTGACTTCTCTAAAACACCCCTTCTTTGATCAGTCTCTTGGAACATAATTTTACTTTCATAAAGTTGCTGAGGTTTTATTTTTTCTTTTTTCCCAAAACTGTGGAAGATTCTTACATGTCAGAACTGAACCCTGAAGTCACCAGGAACAAAGGGGGGGGGGGCATTTTCAATAAATCTATTATGGAAACTATTTATTTACTCTAGAAGTTAAAAACAAACAGCCATGTATCACTTAATTGATATTCTGCCCCTTGAATTCAGCTGTGACATCTCAGCAGAACAGTAATACATCCTTTCAGAGCTACTTAAGACTGACCATCATCCACATACTGGCTACCAAAAGCTGTCCTTATATTGCTAGGAGGTGGTTTGCTTAGTTTAGCCATCTCAGGAAAGAGATCAACCCTGCTGGAAGGATCAAAACGGAGTTCATGTTCCCAGGCCCTGGAACCCAAGTACTGTCCTGCTTCTTCAGATATTTCACTTTTGTTTGTTAACTGGTAAAGGATGAACAGAGGGAACATGCTATTAGCACATTACTGAAGCCACTCAAGTCATAAATGCCTGTTTTGACTTAATAGGCTAAGTGCAGCTCATCCTCTCCTTTGTTCCTTTATCACTGCAGATTCCAGGTCAGTGTCCACGAGGGGACCTGACTACAAAATCTGACTCAAGAATTCTGAAACTCAGAAGGCCCAGTAACCAATGCCGACTTCTTTGTTTAACCCCTTGTGTCAAAATATGATTGGTCAGTGAAACAGTCCACCCCAGCTCCCCGTGCCTTGTGTTCCCATCCTGTAGCAATGCTGTACTTTTTTTTTTTTTCAGAGACAGGGTTCAGATCCTGAACAAGGCACTTCCTTACCCTCACAGAAAATGAAGCTTGCATATTTCATCTTCTGGTGCGTTTTCTCTGGCTTCAACCACAAAACCAACAATACCACTTGAAACAATCAAGTAAATGTTGTCTCAGGTCTTTTCTCTAGCTTTGAATCTTGTTTCTTTGATATATTTTACAGTAATTGAAAGGCTAGAGGCAGGCTGGCGTTCTGGCTTCCCCATCTATGTTAAGGATACATGTGTGTTACCAACTATGATTTAAATAAAAAAAATGTATACTTCACATTAGAAAAAAATGTCCTATATTTTAGATAGAATCTGAGTCCTATTGTGATTTGGGAAAAATATTGGTCTACGATTAATACTCAGGAAAAAAGATCCACATTTAAACAGGAGAGCTCCACTCATGCATAGAGTTGACCTAAGATTATACAATTAGCTTCTAGCCTAATTATCCTTCTGTTTTTATCCGATGAAATGCAGGTTTAAAGGATAAGTCCTCTTATCACCTAGACTTGCAGAATCTCATGCAAATCTGGAATGCTCTTCTGCTGACCTCTGGATTCCCAACAGTTACAGAATGATGGAATAGACTCTTGCACCACATACACTTCTCAAACAGCTAGTTCTCCAATAGACTTGTGTCAGTGGAATTGGGGGGATGAGTATGTTATAATCCCAATCTCTGGTTTAGAAAGAGAGCCCTGATAACACTCTTTCCAAAATGGTTGTTTTCAGGCTTTAAGTCCTCCTTTTTCCAATGTAGGATTCATATTCCAAGAACAAGGTCATTTGTTCATGGGGAAGAAGTCAATTACCCAATGACCACAGGTAGGATAATTTTAGGAGAGATAAAGCTAGCCTTGTAGATCATGGGTTTCCAATCATATCCTTATGGGTTCTTGGCAGAGTGTCACCCTCTGATTTTTTCAGTGATGGTACATGCTGTCCACTGAGCTGTTTGCTTTCCCATTTCTCTCTAACCTATAATTATGCCCCTAGAAACAATATCTTCCCAGCAATAAATTTACATTATGAATCAGACTCCAATTGGGAGCACCATTCATAAATGTTCTCTTCCTGTTTGACTCCAAGAAGCACGTACTTGACCTGCAAGTGATGGGAGGACACATTCAATTATATCTTCCCTGGTGTGCATCACTAATTACGTACCAGGATGGATCCTTATTGGCTCACAGGAGTCTACAAACAAATCTATAAGAGAAGATACTTTTCAGACTAAAGGAACCCTCATTGTTTGATTTCAATAACAGTGAAAATAAATTTAAGATAAAATTATATGCACCAAAATCAGAGAGATTTTAATAACATTTATTTAAATGAACTTTTAATTGCAACAATTTTATAAAAGGTATAAAAGACACAGAATGAGTTGAAAGAAAGTGTACCTTATATGAGTCACAAAATCAGGTATAACTGAAACATGATCTAATAGATACTAGAAGGATATTGTGGAGGGGACGAGAGAGTGCACGCAGAGCATTTATAAACACTAGTATTGTTACTCAAGAAAGAACATGCATAAATGCCTCCCATTTTCAGCCTCAGCAGACACACTTTTTTCCCAGTATTACAAGAAGAAGTCACACCTCCATGTGGCTCCCCGAAGATATCTGAGTGCCCACCCTGCGGCTTTCTCATTGATGATCTTTATACACCTTTCCTGAAGCTGCATCTCTACATTTGAACCTGAGATGCTATAATTATAGATTGCTCTTTTTCGTGAACTAATTCCCTAGATTTTTTTTCAAATTTTTTAAAACCAAAACACATTGTGGTACCCTTAGTATCTCCCCCAGTTCTTTCTTTCTCCTGTAAAGCAAAATCYGTGGAAAGCGTTTTCTGCTTACCTTTTTCCTTCTCCTCTGCTCTTTAAAATCTGTGTACCTACATACTCAGTCACATTCACCCTCCTCTGAAACATTTCAGGTCAAGGCTAGTAATGATTTGCACTTTGCTAAGAATTTGTGTTTAATTTTTCATTTATTTATAGGGGAGAGTCATGTAATCCACAGAGCCTGTGTAGAGGAAAGAGAAGTCTTCTTTAACTCTTTTTGTGTATATATACACACACACACATACACACGACACACACATACACATGTATTGGCATATATATTTGTGTGCATATATATTTGTGTGTATATATATTTGTGTGTATACATGTATGCATATATATACATATGTAAGTACACACACATGTATATTCTCTATATAGTCTATGAAATTGTCAGGACACTGCCAACAATGTTGTCTGAGGTTCATAAATTTTTCAGAGTGAAAATACTTGTGTAAGTGCCTAGGAATCTTATAAGTTTGATTAAAGCACCAAATGCAATTGATTTTCAATTAAAATCAATATGATTTTAATTATATCATTAAGTGTAAAATATTCCCAATTATTTGAAAAGGTGATTACATTCTTGCCTCCAGTCAGGTTTGGTTTCTTAAAAAATAGAGTATAGTAGTGATATAAATTATTATTGGAGGTAGTTTCGCGAATTATAATGAGTAATATTTCAGTACTTTCTAATTCATTCATCTTTGATTTTATTAATCTAATAAACATTGCAATGACATCTATAGTTTTTTTCCTTGCAGCAATATTGGCTGATCATTATAATTTCAGCACTTTGGGAGGATAGAGCAAGATGACTTTTTAAATTTTAGAGCAACCTGGGTTAAGTGAAACTTTGTCTAAAAACAAACAAACAAAACAAAACAAACAATCAAAACAAAAAACAAAATAAAGAAACAAACAGAAAACCAAACAAAAAAGACCACGAAACCCAACCAAAGAAACAAAAACCTAACCACACAGACACACACACACACACACACACACACACACACACACACACACACAAGCAAATAAGAAAATGTCTCTTAAATCTAAATTAATATAATGTGTGATTGTAGAATTCCAAATTATTATTGCATCATCATAAGTTTTACAGTTTATCTAAATTTGTGTATATAATATATGCAATTCTCTGCCATCAAAATTTAATTTGGATGGCTACAAGTTTTAAGATAATATGAGTGCCATTATGAGTTATATGTGACCTATGCCAGTTCCAAATTTTATTTTATTCTAAAGGTTTCTTAATTAGGTCTGAGCTGGTTTCTATCTCTCAAAACAGCCCATCTTACCCAGCCAATTATCTTGACTCAAATGTAGGACATTTTAACCTGCATTTACATAAATACAAATAAAAATGTCAAATCTTCTCTGTTCAATAGAAGTTCATTCCAGACAGCCTCTGAAGTTACTTACAAAAATCCAGGATCATTAGAATCCGAGTAACTAATTTTTTGTTTACAGCATCTATCAAACCTTGGAAAAGCCAGACACTATCATTGTTAAATCTTTTTTTTTTTTTTTTTTT
>BDUI01000050.1:65559-77958 GCA_002335545.1 Apodemus speciosus | reverse complement strand
ATATGCTCAGAGTGCAGATAAGGGAAGGCTGGGAATATCCCAAAGAGCCTGTTCCTATGACTTGACTCCCTGAATGTCAAGTCTAACTTGAGAGCAGCTTTCTTTCATAGTGTTACTGTTGTATAGAACCAATCTACTTGTTATGCTTGGAGTAGTTTTAACCAGTGCCTAGACTCTTCAAAGCCAACACTGCCATGGAGTCAGAGTGAAGACAAAACAAACAATCTCATAAAACTTCTTATCCCACATGAAAACTTCATACCCACAGAACTTGCATTGTTCAAAGAGCTCTACTTTGTCTCCTTTTGTATTCATTTTACTGTGTGCCCTCACCAAATTCCTCCATCCTCCTGGACAATTCTGTCATGGTTTCAGGTTTGTTTAATTATAGGTAAGAGCTGTATAAAATTTGCTAGGCCTGCTCTTTTCTGAAAAGAAGAGAAGGAGCAGATGGGAAGGGGGAAGGGGGACATAAGGGTGAGGACTGTGAGGAAAGGAGATAAGGGAAACCATGATGGAAATGTAAATAAATATATAGATAAATAGATACATAGAGAAATAAATAAAATTGATTTTATAATTAATAATCCATGTTGTTTATATAAGATTCCTATTGCTTTATTTAGTGAGATGAAGTAACATGTGCATAACTAGGATTACTTAGTTCAAGGGGATTGGGTTTCTATGAAGTTCAATTACAGTGTGCCTATGTGTGATCGGGTGTAGGGACATGAGTGGATTACAGGAACTCTTTATGCAGTGACAGAGATTACTCACCAAGCCCTACACATTCTTCCTGTGTGTGTTCACCATGTCTCTAATCATCGGAATCTCAGTATTTTATCTGGAACCTAGAGGAATGTCTGGGCCATAATGGTTACTTACTTCAAATTTTAAGAATGAATTCATGAAGATAATTATCATTATATGAAATATCTATGTGTAAATCAAGTGTTTAACTTCCTCTGTGATGAACTGCTAAATATGTAGTTTATATTCACGCAACATGTTTGAACACAGGGAAAGCAAGATCAATTGTTGTCCTGTGTCAAAGTATACTCTAAGGAAGGTCAGGAAGACAGATTGTTACATGCAACATGCCTCTGATGTGCAGGTGGCCTGGGAACCCTCACCAAAACCCCAGTTGTTACTACAAAGCTCCTATCCTAAGGTCACAGATTTCTTTCCTGGATTGAACTTGCCTCAAGTTCCCCTGAGCCTTTCAAATTTGATTCAACTTTCAGACTTATGTATTCTTGTCAGCATCCTGCTGTGTCAGCTTAAGGAGAACCTCCACTTTGATATTTGTTTGGGTTCCTTGCCTTCCAAGATCAGCCTGATGATTTCTGGTCCCTTTTGCTTGTCTATAGCAAGGAATCTGCTGGGCTGCTTCGGACAGCATCTACTGTTTCTCTTAGCAGCTTTTTACCCACTGACCCCACAGTGTCCCCCTACTGTGAATTGCCAATTAATCCTGTAAATTCAGAACACAGCAGTCAGTCCTGTCCTGAATTTCTATCACTCAATACATCTGAATAAATCTGATTTAACCATGTTAACTATGGCTCTGCTCTGGCTCTTCTTTTCTGTTAAAAGTAAAAAGGAAGACACAGAATTCTCCTTCCCATGAATAATAATTCCCCAGTTTATCTTATTATAAAAATACATACTTGAAGAGAGCTATGAGTTTATATTTGAAGGTGATGAATTGTACAACTATTTTTAACTATCCTGAAGCTGAGATATGTTTTTTAAACTAGCTCATATGTTTCAACGTTTTTTTTTATATTTTAATTAAAGGATATTGCATTCTACTTTATCTTATGTAGTTTTAGACTCTCTAAGTCCTGTACTAAGCTCTGTTATTGGGCTTTTGTTCATGGAATTCACAGTGGGAAGCCTGAAACTTAATGTTTTAAAATTAAGTCTATAATTTCACCAATAGATTTTGAGGCTATTTTGAAAAACATGCTTAGTGTTACTGAGGCTAGTTTAAGAGTCTTGATTATATCTCTTAGATTTAGTTTAGAAAGTTAAAGGGAAAATAAATTGCAAGATTTAGTGCAAAGTATTTTCTGTCACCATTGTGTATTTCCCATTACTTATATAATAACCATGGCTACCCAGAGTTCAATTTCAAACTCCTAGTTAGTTTAACAAAATTCCTGATGGATTTGTGAGGTCACTCTTCATTAAGTAGTGACATAACCTAATGCTCAGATTGTGTAAAAGCTCTATAGAGTACAACTGGACAATATATTGCTGAACTTTGGGGACATATTTTTACCATTATTAGATTAAATTAAACAGAATCCATACTTTTAATTACAGCAGATTTTAATAACACTAAAAAGAATATTTAAAATGTCCTAAAATTAAATTATGTCTAGTTTTAGAACTAATTTCCATATTATTTTAGAACTTTAAACCATGTTGAAATTAATTATTCTTTATTATTTTGAGACAGGGTCTTAAGTCTATATCCCTACTCACTATGTAGATCAGGCTATACTGAAACCCATAGCATTCTTAGTTCTTCTTGCCTATGACTCAGAAATGCTAGAACTAAAGATGTATGCTTTTATCATTATATATCATATACAAATCTGTATGCTTATTTTTATAAGTTGCTTGTGTGTGTGTGTTTGTGTGTGTGTGTATGTGTGACTACAGCTATACAGCTAGTCAGTCACAAAGGTTGAACCTGGAGTTACAAGTAGTTGTGAACAACTTGTTGTGGGTACTGTGAAGTGGACTTATGTCTTCCCAAGAGAAGTATATACATTCATAGCTGAGACATCTCTACATCCAAGAATTGACAACTCTTAGAGAGATTATTTAAAATTATTTTTGTGTGTACTTAATTATACAGTGTTTGGATAGCAATTTCATTTTCATCCATTCTTTACTGAATCTTTGATATTTATTTCGTTTTCTTCTTTGATGCCAACTTGCATTTCTGAGACATCAGAAATTGTGAATAGATGTTAAATTACATAGAAATATTTTTTATTCTGTTGAGATTGTCTCTGTTAATGCAATAAATTTGACTAATTTGCTTTTCATTGTTGACTCAACCTAGCTTGGTTATCAAATATTTTTCCTGTGAAATACATTGGAATTGTATGACATGGTTTACATGATGTTACATATACCCTGAGTGAGCTTTCAATTCAATTTCCTTGATTATGGAGTAGAGTTTTATTACCATGCTTCCCCTGACTTAATATGGTTAATTTTTACTGTCTTTAGAGGTTCCTATAATAGAATAGTATGGGAAGAGGGAGTAGAAATAGTCTAAAAGTGAAAGGTTGCAGAGAATCATTGCCAAACAGTGTTTTACAGACTGACAGGCCTGTTGCACAGGGTGACTGTCAGCATGCAAAAAAAACTTCCTAAGATCAAGCCAGTCAAAATTTTTGGTGGGAAGACTAACAAGGTTCTACCTCCCAGCTGAGTAATCTTTGGCAGTTGATAGCTGCTAGTAGACAGAGCACTGGTTCTGCTCACGGAGGTACTCTGTATAGGTTTACACAGGCTCTGGTGGATGGGTCTATATGAATACACATACCAGTCAACCCAATCGAATTTGTTAAATTTAGAATAGTGCATGAATCTGGGATGATCTGGGAGAATCTGCGAAAGTGAGAGGTTCTGGGAGGACTTGTTCAGGGGGAGTAGAGAGGTGAGGTTTCTGTGCTACTTCATAATATGATTCCATAGTATGGTTTTTATAAAAACCAACATTGTATGGGATATTTCGTTGTAGGAAAACTTTAAATTATCTTACAGGACACAGTTTTTCAGGCTTTATATTCCTTCATCAAGGTAACTAATGGTAAGAGCCCTAGCTTTTAGTTTAGTTTAGTTTTACCAGCCATTAAACACCATGTGATGAAAGTGGTTCCTTCAAATACTGTTAACAATGAATAATTGATCTAAGTATTTTGTATGTAGTTACTTGTTATAATAAAAGAAAACTGGGCTTTGACTCTGATTCTCAACACAAGTTTCTCATCCATAAGGTGTGTTAACTTATTGATAATGAACATGGATTTATGTTGGTGTGATGAATCTGAGTATCTATTTCAAAATGGAGATGGAATTGTGAGAAACTGTGATTAAAAGAATTTTCTAGTGAGAAAGCAGAGGTTGGACTGTTGGGTTCGAGCACCATTATGAGTTGGTAAGTCATCCCTATGTAAAGAATTGTCATGTTGATAGCTTGGTGATGGAAAAATCACATACATGTAGGGAAATATGTCCTGGGAAATGAGGGAAGCTCTGCCTCCCATGTCCCATCATCTTATCCTGTGCATATGTTCTACTTGGCTAGTCCTGAGACACATCTTCGTTTTTCCTGGCAAAATGTTCCCTTAAACAGGCTGAGAGAAAAATTAGGGAAGTAACACCCTTCACAATGGTCACAAATAATATAAAATAAATTGGGGTGACTCCAGCTAAGCAAGTGAAAGTTCTGTATGACAAGAACTTCAATTCTCTGGAGAAAGAAATTGAAGAAGATCTTGGAAGATGGAAAGATCTCCCATGGTCATGGATTGGCAGGATTAATATAGTAAAAATGGCCATCTTGCCAAAAGCAATCTACAGATTCATTGCAATCCCCATGAAAATCCCAACTCAATTCTTCATAGAGTTAGAAAGAGCAATTCTTAAATTCATCTGGAATAACAAAATGGACACATGAATAAATAGCAATATTGTTCTCTGTACTCTCTACTATGGAAATGTTATGTCAAAACACTTGTATGGTTTTTTCTCTGCTCAAATTGTGTGCCTGTTGACACTGCAGACAGCAAGTGATGTTCAGATGACAATCCGCATCATATGTTCACTGAATGTATAACATTTACATTATGTCCCACCCAGTGGCTATATCTGCATTCATCATTCATTTTTACCAAATCACATACGCACCTGAGGTCAAAGATAGTGATGACAAATCTTTACTGTCTGTCAAGGGGCACAGTAGTGTTCCAGAGTATAAACAAACAGTATATGTTAATCAATAAGAGTAATGTGAGGTTTCTGTAATGGAAAATGGTGAGTTTTGTTGCTGTTCTATTTAACCAATCTTGAATTATACTTCATCCTTAGCACATGATGCACTATAGTGTTCTCAGATTTCTCTCTCTCTTTTCACACCAGATTAGGTTAATGGTATTCCGTTGATGCTGAATAGAAGGGAGAGGAAAGTTATATATCAGATAGCCTTGGTCAAGTTTCATAGCTTCCTGAGAACACTGTTTCTTCAACTGTCAGATATGACATGGTCTAACAGCATTAATTCTATGAGTTGTGTTTAGAGAAAAATGAAAATCCTCATATAAATATAAATAACTGTCATCTGGTAGGCATTAAATATGCCTATATTTCTCCCATGGGAAGATAATTGCTCTTGCTATTGATGTGAAGTGTACTGAAGGTATTACTTAAGTAATTCATTACTACGGATTTTGTTTTTGTTTTATTGCATAATCACCACTGTATTCAGGTGAAGAAATGCATTAAAAATATTAAATAGTTTTTTAAATGTAAGCCCCAAGGTTTTGCTTGTAAAATGTTCCTAGGAGAGCAGAATCAAAAGCTAATCCACAACATTAGTATTTGGAGATTTTTCTCTTTATTTGCATACAAAAGAGACACAACCCACAACACTCTGAAGATCAAATCAGGGAATGAAATTCTGTTTGTTTTGGAGAGACAGAGTGATTGGGAGCGAGTCAGGCAGTAGTGGAATTTCAGAAGGCTGAAATTGCCAGCAATGGTTGGCATTTACATTTATGTTTTTACTTTAAACCCTAAGTTCCTAAAACAAATGTATGTTATTTAAGATAAGGGACACTGGGAGGCAGTGATTATATATTTGAAAGTATTAGTGTTCAACATTAGCTTCATTAGGACTTGCACACAGCTCCTAAGTTTATAAGATTTAAGTCTATAAAATGGTCAGAGCCTCAAAATGTCGGAGTACTGTCTGAAAGATTACCATTTGGTTTTATATTAAAAAGCATATATATGTATATGTATATACACACACATTCACACACACACATACACACACACACACACACACACACCTTAGTCAGTCATCTTCACACCTTAGTCAGATATCTTCAAAGAGATATCTTTACAATGGCGACTCTTATAAAAGAAAGCATTTAATTGGGGGCTGGTTTACAGTTCAGAGATTTTGTTTATTATCAGCATGGCAGGAAGCATGACAGCACACAGGGAAACATGGTATTGGAGAGGTAGCATCTGGGTCCACAGACAGCAGGACAGGAAAGAGCCACTGGGCTTAGCTTGAGCATCTGAAAGCCGCAGAGACACACCTTCTCCAAGGCCACACCTTTTCTCTGTCCTGTAGCACTACTCCCTAATGGCTAAATATTCAAGTTTATAAGCCTATGGGGACCGTCATTATTCAAATTACAGCTACACACACACACACACACACACACACACACACACACACACACACACACACACCCTACATTTATATATGTTAACAGGCTAAGGAAACATCAAAACCCAAACTACAAAGTGTAAATCACAAGCAGCATACAAACATTAAAATGTCAAGAGTAGGAAAAAATGGTCTTCCACAGAGAAGAGTACATCAATTGGTTACCCATTACCCAATGGACAATCTTGAAACATATACATAAAAATAACATACAGACTGAGCAGATTGTATTTATGCATATATGACTATAGGTATACGTGTGTGTGTGTGTGTGTGTGTGTGTGTGTGTGTGTGACAATTTTTAACAGACATGAATTTGAAAGAATGCAAAAGGTTTCATGGGAGACTTTGGAGAGTATACTAGGATAGGCGAAATGATGAAATTATTTTATAGTCTCAAAAAATATAAAAAATATTTTTGCTAGAGGAAAAGTTTGCTACCATTTGTTCTCTAATATTCTGAATCAATGTTTTCCAAAAAGACATCTACTTAACATTATTTAAATATTAGCTTGTTTGGGTTTATATGTGGAACTATAAATTGATCAGGAGTCCCAGTAAAAACATCAAACTTTAATTATTAATTTATTATAATATCTGTAACAATAATCTAACTCTTATGCAAGAAACATGTATTTGTACTGTTCTGAAACTTAATCTATTATATTTCTTGGCTTTCTTAGAATTATATTTTGGGTTTTTTTCTGCTTAGGATTCATTATACTGTACCATATGATCTTGCTACCTTAAGTTTTTTCTTATAGACTATTAAGAGACAAAAGTTAGTGTTTTATGTATATTTAGGCTAGACACACTTTTAATCTTAATGGTATTGCTAAATTTCCAAAAGCAAAGAGCCTGTAATAGCAAAAGTTTATCATGAATTTTGGTTGATGCTACCGTGATGCTAAAAGAAATTCTCCTCTGTGCCTAATAAAGCTAGTGGTCCTAGTTTTTATTTTTATTTTGTAATACTAGAAATTTAGCTTACTGTGTCATTCATGCTAGGTACGTACTTTACTATTGAGTTGTAGCCACAGTCCTGTTGTTAAACTCCTGTCAGAGTAATGATAACTTACTATAGCTGGTCTTGAATTCACTCTAAAGTTCAGACAGAGATACAATTTGCAATTCTCCTGCCTCAGCATCCTGAGTAGCTGTGATTGATTATAATTAGGCACCACCAGACCCAAGTACAAATTTGATTTTTATTGAATGTTATATCTGCATATGTTGACAGATTTATAAAAATACTCACTTATTTTGAATTCCACTATATTTTATTAAAAAGGAAGAATTACCTAAACTTATTTACAGTTTTAAATAATCTTTTTATAGCTCAAATGTGTTCAGTTGGGTACAGGCTCACAAGTCCTCTTCCATGATCCTGATTATTTTATTTTATTAGTCATAAAATTTCTACTTTCTGTGGATCTCATCTTCTGCCTAGGATATTCATGTCTCTTTATGTTATATAACACAACAGAAGCAAAGTTTTATTAGTATACATAAGATTATTTCAGTCTGATTATATATATTTTGAAATGGCATCATTCTTATTTTGAAGCATTTATTTTTTCTTTTCATGCATGTCAAGTTCTTCTTTGTATTTCCTTTACGTTATTTCAGTGTGTATTCTAAAGCTGCATGTATTGTTAACATGATCATTGTGGCCTTACGCTTTGTATCTCAGTGAAGTCTAAATGCAGTACATATATCCTCTTCTGAAATGAAACAATGTTTGTGCTGAACAATGAACCATCTTCACAACAGCCAACTGTATGATTCTTTAGCACTGTTTTCATCATATTGACAGGATAGCAGAGTCCACAGCAAGCTTCCACACGGTGTTTCCTCTGCTCTGTACCCAAAGCCAGTCACTCACTGATATGAACAGATCTGAAGGATACAGTACTAAGAGGGCTGGACCCGTGGTCCAGAGACTGCAGGTGTGGGACAGGGGAATTCTTAAGCAAGATTTATAGAGCTCAGGCTTCTATCTGGTGCAAGTCAGTTTTTCTGTTCTTGGTTCACTGTTATCTCCATCCACTGACAATTTTGGTGGCAGAAAGAACAGATGTCTCGTACTGGCTTAGAAGAAGATCTGCTAAAATCCATTTGTCTGATGGAAACAATTTTGTGGTAGAGTTGAAACTGGAGGCTGTAGAAAAAGCAATAATTGGATGAACAATAAACTTGAGCATAGGAGAAGAGCAGCCTTAATTGAAAGCAATAAAGATAAGCAGATTGAGCTGGAGAGAATGGCTCCAGCTAAACCAGGCTAAACTCCAACTAAACTTGGGCTAAAACTAGTTACCACTTTTGCAAAAACACTTAAGACTTGTTTCCCAGCACCCACTTGTGGCTTGTACTCATCTGTAATTCCAGTTCCAGAAGATCTGGCATCCTCTTCTTGTTTCTGATAACAGTACGCATGGATGTTGAATATATACATATATGCAGGGAAAATATATACATAAAATTTTAAAAATAAATAGTTTAAGAAAGGATAATGAAAATTGAATTCTTTCAAGTATGGGAATATCTCTGATCTGGTTTCATAAAGCAAAAGATTTGTGTGTGGGAGGAGCAGGGGACTGGCAGAGGTATTACAAGGTTAATAACATACCATTTTCAAAATAGCATACAAAGCATTAGATATTATTATACATATAGCTTTTATAGATCCATAGTTTGTAATGGTCAACGAGTGGAAATAATTCAAGTGTGACCTCTCAGCCTAATTTCACCTCTTAAGGCAGATTTCTTTGAAGAAGATGAATTTGGAACATTTACTTGGTTGCAATGCAAATTACATCACAAGCCAGGCTATCATTTTGACGAGAAAGCATAGCCTCCTATGGAGATAGGAAAGTTAATAGCAGTGAAAATTAATCAAACTCACCACAAGGAAACATGTCTTACACAAATCATTCTTTCCTTCTAGCTACATGTGGTTGTACTTGCCTGAAATGACAGCATTTGAGATGTGGAGGAAGGGAATCAGAAGCTCAAGGCCTGCTTTGATATATTTGAATCCAGTCTGAGCTTCCTGAGACCTGTTCCCAGAAAGCCCAGAGCAAACTTTTTTCTTTTCTTTTCTTTTCTTTTCTTTTCTTTTCTTTTCTTTTCTTTTCTTTTCTTTTCCTTTCTTTTCTTTTCCTTTCTTTTCTTTTCTTTTCTTTTCTTTCCTTTCCTTTCCTTTCCTTTCCTTTTCTTTTCTTTTCTTTCCTTTCCTTTCCTTTTCTTTTCTCTTTTCTTTTTTTTAAATTGGACATATTCTTTATTTACATTTCAAATGGTATTCCCTTTCTGAGTTGTCCCCCTCCAGGATAGCCCCTATCCCTTTCTCCCTCCCCCTGCTTCTATGAGGGTGTTCCTCCACCCACCCCCTCCCACCTCCCCACCGATTCCCCTACACTGGGGCATCTATCCAGCTGTCAAAGGACCAAGGACCTCTCCTCCCATTAATGCCTGGCAAGGCAATCCTCTACAAGTGCAGTTGGAGCCATTTGTACCCCTTGGTTGATGGCTTAGTCTCTGGGAGCTCTGGGGGATCTGGTTGGTTGATATTGCTGTTCTTCCTATGAGGTTGCAAATCCCTTCAGCTCCTTTAGTCCTATCTCTAACTCCTCCATTGGGGACCACATGCTCAGTCCAATGGCTGGCTATGAGCATCTGCCTCTGTATTTGTGAGGATCTGGCTAGGACTCTCAGGAGACAGTCATATCAGGCTCCTTTCAGCAAGCATTTCTTGGTATCCAGGATAGTGTCAGAGTTTGGTGACTGTATGTGGGATGACCTTTCTGACCTCACTTGTCACCAGTGTTCTCTCAGTAATTCCTCTCTAGCATTGCCACACCCCTACAAAGCACACAGACACACCCATCATAAAAACTTTCCCTTACATGCTATTTACATCCTCTTTTTTCTTCACAAAAAAGGCTAGGATGCCTTCTCACTTCCCTGTGATTTTTACTGGACATAAACCTGTCAACAGAATTTCTTTGATCACCTTTTCTGAAATAGCAATCTCTGTTAACACAAAGCTCGTTTCATAAATTGCTTTCAGAATAGAATTTATTCTCTTTCCCAACTATGGGCTACATTAGTCTAGGGAAAAATAATCCAAACTGCGTACAAAACACTGTAAATCCTTAAGTGTTGGTGCTCCAGTCTCCYACCCGATGTCGACAGCGGGTAATCTAATTATTCATAGAAAGCAGTGCTGTGAATAATTTAACAAGTGTTTGCCTTCAAGAAAATATTGAATTCAGAGCACTTTGCAAATAATTCAATAAACAAGAACAAATACTACAATACTTACTTTTAAGGAAAAATGTGGAGACCTAAAAGAAAACATCTGCTATTCTACACTTTCAGTCTCTTACTCCCCCTGGAGCTAATCAAAGGAATGCTCAAGTGCTGGGGCTTTGATTAGCTTTATGATAAAAGGATTCAGGCAATTCTCCTGATGCTGGGTGGAGTAGTGCATGAGCACTGTGACTGACAGGCATATGTGTTATGTGGTGGACTGCAGGACCTAGCCATCTAATTGTCCACTAATCTAGGTGTTGTTCAGAAGGTATTCTGTGGGTTGTGGTTTACAGTTACAATCAGGGATATATAAATATCCTTCTAAAATGTGTTAGGAAGCATACTACATGCTTGATTATATTATATAAAATTAATTATTTTAGACAATACACTCTATTGTTCCACAGAGGAGGATATGCCAGACAGTGAGGAATAAAGGAAGCATCCCATACACAGTGAACTTGCAGAGGCATCGTGGAGATGTGGATTGGGACCTACAAGTTCCCCTAATAGGCATGTTTTAGACATTATGTTACTAAGATTTCCATTAATTGTTTCAAAGTGTCTGAGATAATCAATATGAAACTGGGTTTCCTCATTCAGAAATGAGAATGACAAGACCTGTCCCATGCTCCTACATGTTGATCACCATGATGAATTAGCATGAAAAAAATTCTGCCATTTGTCAGACACATTGACTAAAGGTTCAGCAATCATTTGCTAGCTCACTGTTCTAGACATGAAGACCTCGTACGCTGACCTGTGATTTTCTGTGTTTCTGCTTGTTTCCTTACTAGACCTATCTGAATCACAGAGGGCACATAAAAGAACCAAATGCCTCAGTGTCCTCAATTTTCATTTTACCATCAGAAACAATGGCTTTCCCTGTTTCAAATGGCCAAAAGAGTTTATAAGGAGGAATTCTGTCTCCTACTATTTCTAGAACTATTTTAATATCTTTTTCTAAAAAGTGGTGTCTATGAAGGAGTGCTTTATTATTTTGTTCAAACAGTGTCAAGAACACATGACCAGATTCATGAAAAAGACATATTGCTGGACTTGATATAGAGCTTTGTAATGATTGGTTAAAACAAAGGAAAACTAATTCATTACAGTTAGTTGCTAATGATTTACATTTTTCTTATTTATTATCCAAAAATGCAGTCAGATTTTATCTATTTAATAGCATTCCTCAGAAGGGAAAAAAATCAGTCTTCCCGCCTACCGCCATTTGCATTTTGGAGCTGGGAGACTCCACAGGCTTCTGTGATCAGTGGAGCAGCTGGGACAAAGTCTTCCTCCTGCCATTTACACCTGGGAGCCTGGAGTCTCCACAGCCTTCATAGTCCACCAGGAGGGAGTGATCTCCCAACAGGCTTTCACTTTTGAGCACAGAGAGGTGAGATCTCCACCTTCTTTCTAGAGGGGATCCAGCTAGGAGCACACAGAGCCTAAGATCAGTGGAGCAGCTGGGACAGAATTCTTCCCATTTGCACTGGGGAGCCTAGAAACTCCACACTCTTCTGTGCATAACCCACCAGGAGAGAGAGAGAGAGAGAGAGAGAGAGAGAGAGAGAGAGAGAGAGAGAGAG
>BDUI01000050.1:36602-52474 GCA_002335545.1 Apodemus speciosus | reverse complement strand
CACCCCTTCCCATTTCCCTGTTCTGGTATTCCCCTACACTGATGCACTGGGCCTTTCCAGAACCAGGGTCCACTCTTTCCTTCTTGTCAGACATCGTCAATGGAAATTTTAACAGAGACCATGAGGTGGGTTTTCCTCTAGATGGATAAACATTGCAGCCAGCTACAGGTACCTGTTAGTCACCTGTAAATATTTTAAAAAATTTTTTTGTTACTTCCTTTTGTACAAGCTGACTTCATTTTGTGTTTTGGAATTCAGTAAAAGCAGTACTGACTTGACTAGTGTGCATACAGATGTTAAAGAAGGTGCTCATTATCCAAGAGTCGCAGAGGAACACAAAAATATTAGGCTATTAAATGTAGCAGGTAGTTGTCAGGTACCTAACACTGTGTGGAAGTGTTACACACATGGTGTGTCATCAAGAATTTTCTGTATGGATATGATGATTCACTTTGTTATGCTATAACACATAATATGTAAAATACACTTTTAGCATAGAAACTCATACTGTCATTTTTTAAATATGAAAAAAAACCTTAACAGATTTTATGAGATCTCTGTTGTCTACTCAGTAATTATGAGGGTTTTTATTTTATGAAATCTTGTTAAATTTTAGCAATATTTCACAAACAAACCAGTAAATATGTCAAATTTGCAACCTACTGATGCTTCCCAGAGTTATCACCCTACAACCTTCAAATATGCAAGTTATCAAAGTAATGAAGTGCTTCCCTTTACCTTGAGGGAACAGGCAACCTAAGCCTGCTCACTTACTTCATACCAAATTAATATTGATGAGTAGCCAATGCAATTTTATGATTTGCTAAAACTTTTCTTACCTTACTAGTCAGCTGGCTCATGCTTTGTTTTAATAGGTACTTTCAAAGTTAACTTTGGGGTTCTCACCATGTTCAGAAAGAGGAACAACAATTGGGCATCTGTTACTTTGCAGACTATTTTCAAAAAGTTACGGTATGTACCATAAAAATTAGTAACATGTCTCTCTGTATGGCCCTCTGGTGCTCTTAATTATTTGTTGCTCTAAGTAACAGAATCTAACCATGAAATTATTGATACAAATGTTTTACAATTTCATTATGAGACTAAATGGAATGCTTTCCCCTGTATTGGTAATTCATGCTGGTAGTCTGCAGGAATGGACATCCTACCACCAAGGAAGAAGAGTGCCATCATAGTAAGGGCCCAGATGTGGTTTCCAAACCCCACTGCCTGCCACACAGACATGTAAAACGTTCCCCTGTGTTAGCTTGGGTTATTTATTGGATTATGATCTAAATACCATCTTGGAGTCTGATAACTCATGAGTCTCACCAAAGATAGAAAAAGTGAAATAGAGCTAATGGAGTACGAGGTATATTGTGGAGAGTATTACTATTTGTTCTTGCATTGCTTATGCTAGTCTATGTATTTGCATTATTCTTATTTAAGATCAAAGGCCAAAGCACATATATTTTACCACTGCATTGCACACCACTAGTTACTGTTAAATGTAGTTTGTTACGCTAATGTTTTATTACTATTCAGTCTCTGCCCAGCTGTGTAAAAAGGACAGACTTTATACATAGACAGAAGGTTCTGGTTTTTATTTATGCAAAATATATTATTTCAATGAGTTAAAGTCCTTTAAAATTCACTGCCTATTAAGGGGAAAATACATAATCAGCATTTCATGATATTCTAGCAAAGATCCATTATTTCATATTACAATAATATTTAAATGACCGTCAAACATCATACTTTATTTCCTTATGTTGATGAGATAAAATCCTACTTTAGAGATGTGAGAGTTGGGTGGAGGTTGCAGCCCCATGGTGGGAGCAACAGTGTTAACAAGCCAGACCCCCATTGGCCTGGGAGACTGGACCACCAACCAAAGGATACACATGGAGCGACCCATGGCACTGGCTTCATATGTGGCAGAGGATGGCCTTGTTGGACATCAGTGGAAGGAGATGCCCTTGGCCTGAGGGTGTTTAATGTCTCAATGTAGGGGAATGGAAGTTCGGGATGACAGGAGTCGGTGTGGATGTAGCAGCAACCTCATAGAGGCAGGGGAATAGGGGATGGGATAGGGAGATTCCAAAGGGGAGACCTGGAAAGGGGAAAATATTTGAATGTAAATAAAGAAAATATCCAATCAAAAGATAAATAAATAAAAAGATACTAATCCTAGATTCAGTGGAACAAAGTAATTGATTCTTTCTATGAAACGAAGAGAACACTAATTTCTCTTAAAAGAATTAACCATGCTTATTGAAGGACTTTTGCATCAATTATCATCATAAATATTGTATCAAGCTCTCTATCCAAGCCTTCATGATATTTGCAGTGCTATACAGCTACATGCTTTTCTAAATTATTTTTGATTAACTTATTTATTCATTTTATATCTCAATCTCCCCTCCCTACCCACTCAGGGAACCAACCTAACCTGGCACCTCAAGTCACTGCAAGACTAGATAGATGTAACTTTAATTTTTTCAAAAAAGACTAGATACACATAACTTTATTTTTTTTTGAAACCTACTTTTAATGACAGTCCTAAATGCTTTAACCTCACTTCTAGCCCACCACCCATCAGAGATAGTGGAAAAGAAAGGACACCAAGGAAGCAGACCTGTTTAGAAATAGGAGCAGATCCCATCTTCCTTGTCAGGAAATCAGCAGTTCAGGACACAGGTCAGATGCAGCAGTTCCATCCACTGGCAAACACTTCACGGGAACACCAGCAGTCCACTTAGTCATGTTTGGATAGCAGCAGCAGTGGCACAGCCAAGCAGGAATAGCCAGGCCTCAGCCAAATTGGCACAAGTCAGCAGGAGGGACCTGTGCCAACAGGAATGCCAGGAAAAGTTCTTTGCTGTGCCTCTCTCAGCGACAGGAAGATCAGCAAAAACTTGAGACCAACAAATATTGCACAGCCAGCTCTGTAGGCAAGACCAGCAAAGCTCCCCTCACAGTCCAGAGAGTCCTATTTCTACTCCCTCCAACCATCACATGTCCTCCATGGGTCCTGTCTCACCACACTGAGAGGACCAGTCCTCCTGGCTTAATTTCTGGGAGACAGTCCTTTTCACCCACCAGTCCACTTGGGACGATTGCCAACAGTTCTTAGCAGGTTCTCATCACAACAGACAGAGGACAGGAAACTGGTTCCTGGCCCCACAGAGGAACTCACCCTTAACAACCCAGATTTCGGACTTCAACACCACTAAAGTCAAGGAGAGACTCAAGTCCACCTGATTCTGTTGGCAGGTCTCAAAGTGACTGTGAGACAGCTACTAATTTGCCCAAAGTTAAGCAAAACCAGCAAGAGCTCTATCTATCTTTTATCAATTAGGCAGCACCAGATATTGAGAAGAAAAAACAAAAACAACAACCAAAAAAATCCAAAACAAAAACAACAACAAAAAAAATCAAAAACAAAAACAAAATCCAAATAACAAAAACCAAAAACCAAACCAACCCCCCTTCCCCCCAAAAGTCTCCAAATGGTTCAGGGACTAGGAAAAAAGAGTCTCAGAGTGAAAGCAACAAACTCTCAATCTGACAAAGATCCTGTTGGGAGCCATGGCCAAACCAGAGGACTGTTGGAGACATCTGAAACAAATGGCTTCTAGAAAGCAATGTGCCTAAACATGTTTGGCCTACACTTCATGTTCTCTATGAGACAGGCCCCCCTCCAGCCAGGGGTCATTAGCATCATTAAAAGTCCCCTAGGTTACCATACCCATTGCCCTGAAGGTTGACAGGATTGTAGCATAGATCCACCACACACTTCTTAGCAGTTGAAGATGACCCTGACCAACAGGAAAAAACTCAGCCTTGGAACTCCCACTGCCTCCCACTGTTGGGGACCCTACCCAAGCCCCAAAGACACCATGAGAACTGAACAGTGACAACCCTGACCCCTTCTAGAATATGACAGTCGAGTCCTTCCATGTCACCAATACATCCAGGCCTGAGTTAACTGAATTATAAAGACATAACCGTGTTATTAGCTGTTTTTATAAGATTAGAAGTACTACTATCCCTCCATAACTAAGCCTAAAAGCTCCAGGAAGCCCTATGATTGGGCCTTCTAGTTACCAGAGAAAGGGGAGTGGGGTGAGAGACCAGGTCTTTTGTGTTCAGACTCCATCTTAAAGAACCTGACTTAAGATTGAACTCAAGTTAACTAACAGGCCACTACCTAACACCAGTTTCTGGGTTATTCCCAAACAAATCTGCATCTGTAGATTACAAGTCTGCCCCTAGCCCTTCACATCCTAACACCCACCAAATGCAGAAGTTAAGTTTATGGTTTGGCTCCCAGCATCAGCTAATTAGGTTAAAGGCCATAATGGTCCCCTCCCCAATCAGATGTGTACCATGATAGATACCCCCTTCTTGCCTCTATAAATTCTTATCTAGAACTAGGTTCAGGGCTCCCCATTCCTACTGTATCAAGGCTAGCAGGGATACCAAGCTCACGCTTGCATAGAGACCCTATGCAACTGCATTAGAATTGGCTCCTTTGCGGTCTTTTGGGGTTCATGAATGTTTCCTGGCACAAAATGCGTTGCCTCAGTACATGAGTCTGTCTTAGCTGGCATCACTCTGCCAATCACCTGAGTTTGAGAAATTGGCAAAAATGTCACAGTATAGTACCAGAAGGTTTTTTTGGTGCATTTCTTTCTATGGAGACCTGACAAATGGATCTCAACTACACAGCGTAAGGCAGATCAATACATGTGTGTCACTGGAGAAGAATCTTTTATCACATGTCCATTCAGGTGCTTGCTTTAGTAGAACATCCTTTCCCCTGTGTCTGCTTCAGCAAAATCATTCCTTCATGCTTATATGTGTTGGTCTACTTTAGCAAAACATTTTTTCACTTTTATCTGCTTCAGGAAGACAGTCCTTCATGTGTTTGCCTCAGCAAAACACCATCGACACTACTGATTTTCCAAAGAACCCTTAAGTTTCCAATTCAGGTGCATGCTTTCCCATTGGGGCTAGACAAGATAGGCCAGTGAGGAGAGCAGGACTCATGGGCAGGCAACAGAGTTAGGGTAAGACCCTGTTCCTGTTGTTGGGGGACCTGCATGAAGACCAAGCTGAGCATCTGCTACACGTGTATAGGGGGTCCTAGGTCCAGCCCTTATATGCTCTTTGGTTGGTGGTTCATTATCTGGGAACCCCCAAGGGTCCAGGTTAGTTGACTGTGTTGGTCTTCTTATATAGTCACTATCCCTCTGAGTTTCCCTATCCTTCTCCCAAGTCTTCCACAAGACATCCTGAGCTCTGTCTAATGTTTGGCTATGGGTTTCTGTATCTGTTTTGGTCAGCAGCTGGGTGAAGCCTCTCAGAGGACAGTTACACTAGGCTCTTGTTTGTGACTCCAGGCTGAAAAATACAAACATATCCTAAGGCTCCAAAATAGTTGAAGGAGGAAGTCAGGGCAGCAATGTGTGTGGATTGATCATCAGAGGACAGCTGGCCACCTTCCCCTAACATTGGCAGAGGTTGCTTCACTTATGTCTGTCTCACACAGTGCATTTATGTGTCCAGGAGAACGGTGACAAATATAACTGTCAACTGTGTCTTCACATTTTGCTTCATTGTGATAAGGCTTTGACCAAAAAAGAGGCATGAAGGTCTTGTAGTGTGTTCCTGTGAATCCACTACCCATACCTAGGTAGTTGCTACCTCCATCCACATATAGACCTCCATGGAGACATGCCTGATTGACATATTCATCAAAGTTGAGTTCACAGTGATCTCCAAAGTATCCAGGTGCACTGTAACAGAAGTAAACCTCAAAGAGCATCCTGATATGTGACACTTTGAAGACATGTCTAGGATCCACATTATCAATTGCCAACTCATAGTTCAGATCAAGATACTTTTTAGAACTGACACACACATGTATCTTCCCATCTCATTGAAGCATAGAACCCCATTTATGCAGGGGTAAGAACACATTCATTCACTTCCAAGTCACAGTATCTGCATTAGTATCCAGGAACACAAACGAAGGAGTAGCCATTGATCCAATCCTGATAATGGCTGGAAACACACTCATTGCAATCTGTCTCAGAAAATCTTCCAGCATATCCAGCAGGCAGATACTGACAGGGTGCTCAGGGCCCACAAAGCAGGTGCCTCTATGTTGGCAGGTGTTCCTTCCTTTTCCTAAATTCTTACCAAACCCATCATCTGCCCCTAGCACTGCATTTTTTCCCAGGGAAAGAGGAAAGGCATGGAGGAGCTTCATTAGGTCAATAAAGGGGCATTCACCTTCAACATTAAGCTGATTTTTGGTTGGATGATTCTTTGCTGTGTGGAGCTGCTGTTTGGTATCATATCAAGGGTCTGATCAGGGATTTCCACATAAAAAGAGCTAATATAATAAATACATTTCAGGGGAACTTAGTAGATTGACATAAATAATATGCTTCCAGGCAGTCCAACAATAGCGGCCATTCAACCAAGAGGCTAATGATCCAGTAGCAGCTCAATCTACATGACTGGGTCTTGCCACAGGACCATTCTGCTGCTGAAAGCCTAGAGGATTCCTGGAGAGCTGCTGGCCTGAAGTCTATAGTGTAAGCTCTATGAACTTGGTTCTAATACCACAGAAGGAATGCCACAGCAGTAGAATGGAGAAAGTTGCCAATGACTATTATGTCAAGTAAGCGCCAAGCAAAATCTTCTTTTTCCATACCCTTTTTCCTGGGTATTCACCAGAGAGTGCCACCAATTTTAGAGTGTATATTCTTGCTTCAGATAATCTGAAAGTTCCTCATAAGAATGCCCAGCAGCTTGGATATTAATGAATTCCAGAAGCAGTCAATTTGATAACCAAGATTTGTCATCAAATGTAACTTTTCCTTCTTTGATACTATTAATAGCTGTTTATCCTTCCCAAATTGTGACACCTCAATATATCTCCAAACATGTCCTCTAAAGCAGAAAATAAACTGACCCTGTACAGAATCCATAGACTGCTAATGGACTCAACATGAATAAGGGCTTGCAGTTCTCTTGCATGCTAGATTTTCCTACTCTATTGATCTGCTCAAGCAAGTGCTTCTCCCCTGGAGAATGCAGGCTGGATTCAAGTGCCCAGACTGTGAACATCCTAGATGGGCTAATTGCCCTGCTATTGTTTCCTTAGGTCATTATTTGTTTTGTCAAGAACATATTCCTAGTAATTAAAATGTACTTTGTTATTCTGTGTCTAGGAATATTTTTCCATGTGTATGTCTGTACACCACATGTGTACAAACCCTATAGAGGCAGAAGATGGGGTTGGATCTCCTCTAACTGAAGTCACATGTTTGTAAACCATCTCATCAGTGCTTGGAATCAAACTCAGGACCTCTAAAAGAAGAACTAGCACACTTTACCACTGAGCCACATTTCCAGTCCCCTCTGGAAAATTTTAAAGACATTACACTGAAAGATTTACTGTAAGACATATAAAGTGCAATTATCAGGTAAAAAGCACCTAGATGTTCCTCCATTTCCTGACACCCAGTAGTTCAGGATTTGCAGGACTTGACCAGTAGACAAGACAGTAAAATGCCACAGCACTCTCTTTAGTGTGCTATTTTTATATTTACAGAGCTGGGCAGCTTCCAAAGGACAACAGAAAAGATCAAAGAAGCTTTGTCACAGACATAATAGTTGACAGATGAGGAAACAGCAGTTGCAGCCTCTAGACATAGGCCCACATACATGTACACACATGAACATACACAATCCAAGTCACATTTTCTGTGACTACTTAGCTTAGAGAGATKCATTTCTTTTTATGACATTATCTGCTCTGTTTTCCATAGTAGAAGAAAACTATCAATAGTCTAGAGAGAAATTACATCCTCTGAAAATATGACGCTTCAAACTATTAAATCAAAGTTTCATTAGCTTTTCCAAATTATATCCTGCTGTTGTCACAGTTCTGCAAATGACCACTTGGCTTGTTCTGCTATACAGTGGTTAACCACATCCCGGCCCCTGATTTTTACAAGAGGATAATTAAAATTATGACACAAGGAAAGATCTTGAAGTCAAAGAGAACTTCTGGGATACTAGTAACTGGAAGTCACTTTCCACGGAAAGTTGCAGCAGCTCACATGGCTTTCCTGACAGCCACATAGCACAAGGAAAGCACAAAGGGGTCCTGCTCCTTTCAGCTTTGTCTTAGGAGACTGCTCTTTTCACACAGTTCTTTCCTGCTGCTTGATCAACACTTAATTTCTCCTGGGGAAAGGCAATGTTAGAAATCCTGACCTGCAAGCCTGAGACCACACAATTAAAAACAAAACAAAAAACAATCACTCATCACTCACTACTCAGGACACAGGTGAGCAGGGACTCAGGAAGGCCAGCTAAAAGTAGGTAAGGAGCAATGGTGACACGGGATAAAAGAGGAGGGACCATCTGGAGAGGCTTTGGATGGTATCCAGAAGAAACAGGTCCCATATGGGGCAACTTAGTAGGGTGTAGAACAGATGCATATCATACTGGGTGTTTGTGCTTGAGAAACACACGGCTGTCTTTCTAATGACCTTTTTGTTGCAGTTTGTCAAGCTTATCTGCAATCAATTTTAAAATGTTTTCTTAAAAGTCTAAAGAACTCCCTTGGTGAACTGCAATCTAAGTAGAAATTCCCTCTGACTGATGTATAGGGCATTGTTTTCTTCCTCTGGAGAAACTGCTCTGTCACAGCCTTGAAATGAATAGGAAGCAGGGGGTGCCATTGAAACCACCTCACTACTTTTCTTCCTTTAGAGATCCATTCTTAGGTCATTTGAAAATCAACAGATTGAGAGACTTAGGTGTGGTGGGGGAGAACCAACCAATGCTCAGTCACATGGTTGAAAGCTACCCATGTCCCCCACAGAGGATTTTGACATCTGTCTTGTTATGTCCTTTGTTTCCCCCAGCAGACAATACTACTGAATCTTTCGAAAAAATTGAGTTGATCCAGTCCCAAAATATATTTGGAAAATTATTTTGGTTTTGATTTCGCACGTATCACCTCGCTTTTGCCTGAAGCAAACTGTTGCTCACGAGTTATTATTGTTACACTAATCATCATTATTATCATTTTCCTGATTTACAAAAGGTGAGAATGGAAGGCTCAGAGCATGAATTACTTTTCATTGGGAAAATGTAACCAGACAACAGGAACTGCAGCTAAACAACAGCATCTACTCACTATACCTATTCCTTATCACAAAGGTCAGTGGAAAGAAGCAGTTATCTTCAAGGTGTTTCTATTCACCTATAAAATAACGATGCACCATGATAATTGACAAGAAACAGGTTTCCTGAGACACCAAGGCTGTTTGCTGTTCCCAGCTTCAGGGCTATTTTTTTTTTTAGCTGATGGAACATTGGTAATAGAGTATCATAATGACACCGAGGTCCTCAAAAGTGAGAAATAAACAAATAACTTTTCCAAGGACAGGCTCCCATTCTGTAATAGAAGGCAGCGTACAGGAACAGAGTGAGGCAGCACAGCCTTGTCAGGGCCCCTGGTGTGTTAATCCAATTCTCTCTGCTGTCTCTGGACTCAAAGTGAGGATATAAATATATCACCCTTGCCAGAGTGGAATTGGGAGGCAAACGCGCAAAGAGATCAAGATAAGAATCAGAAACGGAGAATCACACGGATATGGTATCAGGCAAAGAACGATTTTAGAAAAGGACAAGAGAATTTTTATTTATAAATGTGATGCATTCTTAGCACACAGTGGCCTGTCACATGTGGTATATGGTAACAGGATTCCTGAACACTTAATGACATTCATTTTATTACCATTTTTGCTTTAGTGGAGAATGACACACTAAACTGATCAATGGGAGGTGACAGCTTTGTCAAGATGTTTACAGAATTTCTTGGAATTGAATAATGTGAAATATTCTTTCAGTTTTCTGTCGACTGTTACATTGTCTGACTTCTGTTGAAGGCTTTAAAATTTCTACAGTTCACATCCTGGTTCAGACAGGGAATTAAGAGGAGCATGTTAATAATCAATAGACAAGTTAAATTCTTAGGTTTATGTTGTGTTTATTGTCACAGATATTACAAGAACTTTTAATTATTTTATTTTTTAAATTAATTAATTTTTAAAAAAATATTTAATTATTTTAATTAATTTAAATTATATATGTGGCCCTTTGAGAATGTAAGTTCTGAAAAAAAACGAGGGCACTCCAGCACCCCACACCTCGGAAGGCAACACCACGAGAAACGGTCTTGATGCAACAGCAAGAGGATTTTTATTCCAGAGGCTCTGGGGTTCACAGCCATATACCACACAGGGTTAGAGGACTGTGAATCAGAGTGCACAATTGGGACAGCTTTTATAGGTTTGCAACAAAACCCATGTAACACAAACCAATCATTCCTTAGCATCGACAGCCCACTCAGCTTGAGCCAATTGATTTGTACCACTCCATAGCTTCTAATGCAATCAGTTTAAATTATACAACCCCCCGCTCCGAGGACCAATCAGTTTCCTATAGAAGCCAGATAGCAACTAGTTAGTTCATTTCCTGTTATGCATTTCCTGTTACGGGACCAGGGTCATGTATTCAAGGCCCTTTTGCCTAGTTCCTAACAAAGAGCAGGCTCAAGGAATGTGACCTTTCACCTAGTTTCTAACAAAGAGTGGGCTAAACTTCTGACTTTTGGGGGTCATTTAAGAGTTAGGCACGGGGGATTTTTAGGCTGCAATTCTCATCCTTTCAAGAACATATAACTGAGATCAGGAGAATATGGTTGTTCTCAGCAATGGGACATTTAAAGATTTTAGGGCAGGAAAACTATCAAAAATGCCTGCTTTTTCCTTAATAGTATAATGATTAAATCAAATGAAATTACACTAAATTCCCAGATAAAGTGTGTGTGCTAAGCTTTTCCACAGGAAAAAAATGAAAGTAAGGAAGGGAACTGTGTCTAATCCAGAAGCTCTCAGTCTGTGGGTCGTGATTGCTTTGGGTTGGGGTGGTAGCAAGGCAGGATGGTGGGGTGGCAGGGCAATGACCTTTTCACAGGGGCCATATACCATATTTTCTGCATATCAGATATTTACATTACAATTCATAACAGTAGTGAAATTACAGTTATGAAGTAGCAAGGAGATAATTTTATGGTTGGGGGGTCACCCAAACATGAGGAACTGAAGGAGGGTTACAGTATAAGGAAGGTCAAGTACCACTGGTCTCCTGTCTTTGCAGTTTCATTTGTTGCTCTCATAAACAGTGGGGGCAGTGCCAGTTCCAACTGGCTGATTTAATTTTTACTTATGTGTGTACATGCATGGATACATGGCTATGAATGCCTGTGCAAAGAGAAGACTGTGTCACTCACCTGAAACTGAAGTCATCATTCCTTGTGACCTGCCTGACAGGAATGACAGGGAGTAACTTGTGCCTTCTGGAAGAGCAGCAAGTGCTCTTAACCGTGGAGAAACTGTTCCAATCCCCAAGCACAGGTTTTAGCAGATGTACTGTTTCCTTTTTTTGAAAAACAATTGCTCCAGTTATCTAAATATCTAATCTTATTCTGACCTGGTTAAAGAAAAGGTAGAAAGAAAAAAATACCAACCAACCACCAAACAAAAAAACCTAAACAAAACAAAACAACCAAAAACTCCAAACAAACAAAAATGAATTTACCAGTGACACACATATGTACATAAGTTTAATTTGGAAATGATTGAAGTGTGCCCTAAGTAATGAGTCTTTAGCAGTGAATATTCATTGGATAAACATGTTCAACTCATGAGAAATTGTGACGAGAACGGTTTAATAATAAACGTTACATATGAAATTTGAGATAAAAGGCTAGTGAGTGAGAGATTTTGAATTATATATGTAGCTCTCTGAGAACATATAGCTGTCAGCCTTTCACTTTAAATTATAGATCTTTACTTTACATATGTGGTTAAGGCATTGGGTACAATCCAAGGAGGAATGAAAAATTAGAAAATATTTAGTAAGAAGAATATTCTGGGCAATGAGGCATGAGTTGAGTCTGTGGATTTTGGAGATAATACCATTAAACTTTGAGAGGGGAGAGAGGAAGTGAGACAGGACATGGAAAAAGGCAGACAATAGGTACATTCCTGCATGTTGCTGTGGTAGTCAGCTAGGGCTTGATAAAGCTGGAGAAATCTTCAGGATACTGTATGATAAAGGTCCTGATTGAGAAGTATTACTTAGAGGCATGAATTCATTTCCAGGTAAGGAGTGTGCTGAATGGAACCCCACCCGCCATCTCTATGAGTCAATTATACCATGGCTAGTTAGTATGGGTGAGTCGAGGCAGGTACGCAGTCTACTGGAATTGTGTTTAAAATAGCATAGAGGTTGGCAAATATTTATACAGGCTGAAAAGGTGGGCATTTAAAGATATTTGTATTACATGTGATCCCTGAGATATCTTTTTCTTCTGTTCTTTGGAGAAGGGGGATAACTTTTTAAAGCTATAAAAAATCATTTTTAGCTCATACAAAACTGAATTGAATTTGGTTTATATTGTTGGTATATTCAGGTTTTAAATAATTTGAATAGAGAATACTTTGCCTAAAAGCTTAAGAAACAAAGTAATATATGCATACTAAGTAAAATCTCCAAGACAAATTCTATCTTCAGATAAAATCATTGATATTTATCATATATTCATATTTTAATAAATGATTCTAAATAAAATTATCACTTTATGAAAACAATCAGACAGAGCTATCACATGACCAAAAGGACAAAGAACAAGCGAAAGTAGATCAGAGATTTAAGTCATTAGAGAAGTCATTTCCAATCAGCAAACATGTATAAATTCAGTAAGATATAAACAGCAAACAGAAGACATTGCAGTCATATTCTCAGATTGTAAAATACACTTGTAAGTTACAACAGCAAAGATCAGGGGGAGAGTGTTGAAAATCAAGGATCAAACATAGAATCAGCACCCCAGTGTAGACCTTAACCCATCACTCCAAGGGTGTAAGACATCAAGTAATAAAAGAACTGAAGTGAGGATCAGGCTTTTGAGATAATGACTGTGTATTTCAGTATATAGTCTCAGGTTTTGAAAAGATTTTTGGTGAATTCACTAGCTGCCGACCATTTTCTTAGTCTATCTGATGAACCGGATCCTGACTATCAGGGTCTAGGGCTCTGAGAACCTACCTATCTACCTTCATATAAATTAGGAAGGTTTCTTTGGTCCTCCCAAATGCCAAGTTTTCATTGAATCCAGTAGGTCTGTACTTGAAACAAGAGCATATTTTTGTCAAGGCAAAAGCTGAGAGCTATTTGAGTCTTTTCTTCTTCAGCAATAGCTAGACAATAGGATGCACTCCCTGTGTTGTCTCTTTCTCTCAGGCTCTAATTGTTTCTTTCCTATAGGGCACCTTTACCTTCTGTCTTGCACGGTCCCTTTCCAAACACCAACTCCCTCCCTCAAGCCTCACACCTGGGTATCTACTGCAAGAGGACTTCGGGCAAGTGTGAATGCCTGGATGGAAATTATGTTCTCAAACCACCCTTTCTATGTCACCATTTTTTCCCTATTGCTCAAGCTTTTAGATAATAGGGAGAAAAAACTAGAAAGACAATATCATATATTATAAAAATGAGACAAATTGGAATTTAAGACATGGAGAAATACAAGAACAAATACAAACAAAAACCTTTCATTTTGTAAACAAAGCAAATTTCTGAACAGCTTAGAAATGGTCAGTATATATGTACCTAACAAACCAGAGTTCCTAATCAAAATTCAATTTCACTACAAATCATTAATGAATTAAGACTAGCCTGGCATGGGGGCCTACTTCTGACTGGAAAGGTGGAGGAGGAAGAATCTCAAATTCAAGGCTAGCCAGAGCTACCTTGTTAAGAAGCTGTCTTAGTGGCCGGGCAGTGGTGGTGCACACCTTTAATCCCAGCACTTGGGAGGCAGAGACAGGCAGATTTCTGAGTTTGAGGCCAGCCTGGTCTACAGAGAGAGTTCCAGGACAGCCAGAGCTACACAGAGAAACCCTGTCTCAAAAATCCAAAACAGGGGTATAGTTCAGACATATATACAGCACATGCCTAAGGACCAAGCCCTAGGGCTAATCCTCAGCACCACAAAATACACAAACACACAAGAAAGAAGCTCCCAGACCAAAAACCTTAAGAATGACACACATACAAGCTACAACATATTAGGGAATATAGAATTACAAATCCTAAAATAAGTGTGGTTATAGAATGATAATAAAAATTACCAGTATTTTGTGATTGTAAGGGAAATATATCATCAAAATCAACTTGATGCAATGAAAGCAAATGCTAATTTTTAAATTTATTTCTTTTATATTTATTATATTTTAAATTTTTATTTTAAGCCTTAAATTTAAATTTAATCTTAATATAAATACTGTACATTTTCCTAGTAGAAAACTAAGGGTAGAAAATGGCAAGCTAAGAAAAAGAATATGGATTAATTGGTAAGATATTAGTTAAAAAATTAGTGTTGCTTGGAAAATTAATGAAGTAGAAAATAGAACAAAGGAAAAACGTCACAAAATCCCAACTTCTGAAAAAAATTAGTAAGATATATCAAATGTAGAAGGAACAATCATATTTTAAAATAAAATACAACAAAAATAAAAAAAAAACTAAAACTACCAGATATGATGTTACAATCCTAATACTAGAGGGAGAGAGGCAGGATTGCAAGCTCAAGACTAGCCTGGGCTACTTAGTGAGAGACTGTCTTAGAAGTAAGGAGTAAGGGGAATGAAACTTGGTGGGTAGAGATCCTGCACACCATACCTAAGGTTCTGGTCTGATTCCCCAGTACTGGTTCAAGCCCTTAATCCCACTACTTGAGAGGCTCATGCAAGAGAATCAGGGATTCAATCATATTCTCAGCTATACAGAGAGTTTAAGACCAGCCTGAGCTACTTAAGAGTTTGCCTCCAAATAGCTAAATAGATACAAAATGAGGAATATGTTTCAGATTCTAAAAATATTAAGTTGTTAATGTCATTTCAAAATTAGGCATTGTTGACAAAATATTTATTTTGAAAAATATGTCACTGAAAGAAACAAAAGTAAAATAAAAATTGCTCTATAGCAATTAAGTAAGTTGGAGAAGTTCTCCAGGCTCCTTTGTTTTCAGTCATGAGTTCAATTAAGCATTTAAAGAATGTATAACTTCAACCTTGAATAAACTATTTCAGAAAACGGAAAATATTTCCCACGTTATTTTATGACCCAGATAAGCTCTTATATCAAAAAGTTTTAGAAGTGTATGGAAATATTAGCATGTCGGACCTTTATTAATTGATGACATGCATTCAAAGATTAACTGAAAATATTAATAAACACAATTGAGAGTTGCATAAGAACTCTTTAAAATGATAAGTAAGTTATATTCTAATACAAAATTAGCTCTACAATTGAAAACAATATGGTTTGGCACTTCAAAATATAAAGGAACACACACACACACACACACACACACACACATGCTTGCACGCACGCATGTACACTCACACCCCAGTACACATATGTACAAAACAGGATTAGTGGATGTTGTCTTCAATCTAATAGAGAAGATTGCTGCCTGACCGAAGCCTTCATTGAAATCTGTGCTGAGGTAGGTGGGCTGGGTAGTGAAAATGGAGCAATTATTAAAGATGCAAATATCTCTCAAGTTCATATTTGCCTTTTTGATGAACTTCCTTTAATCTTATAACTCACTAGGAACAGATAGAATAAATAGAAGAATGAAAGGAAGGATGAATAGATGGAAAGAAAGAGAGGGGGAGGGAGGGAGGGAAAGAGAAGAGAAG
>BDUI01000049.1:795492-817184 GCA_002335545.1 Apodemus speciosus | reverse complement strand
TTTAATTTAATTTAATTTTGTAATAGGTATAGACTAGCAATTAACACAGTAGATAAAACTTTTGTCTAGACTTCGATCATCTGGACCATGTCCCTGCCTTCCTTCCTGAGAAGGCCAGCATGGCTCTGGATCATCCACATTAAGTCCCTACCTTTCGAATTCCCTGCCTGCTGATTCCACATGGAGCTCAGCAAATGGAGGTGAGCTTCTTTGAGCTGGCCTACATTTTTAGGCTGACAACTCTGCTTGCCTCACCAAGGTGTCCTCCTGGCCTTAGGAACATCAAACCAATATCAGGGACAACCAGATTCCTAAAGACCAGCTTCAGAACACAATTTTTAAAAAGCCAGGGGAATATAGAATTACTAGAGCCCTACTACAGCAAGATGTGAATATCTTAATACAGTCAAATCACAAGAAGATGACTTTAAATGTAATCTTATAGAGTTAAWAGAGGACTTTAAGGAGGAAATGAATTAATCCCTTAAGAAAATATAGGAAAATCCTATCAAGCAGGTGAGTAAGTACATAAAATTATTTTGAACCAGGAAAAAGAACTAGAAAAAATAAAGAAACAGAAACTGAGAGAATTCTTGAGATGGAAAATATATGTAAGATAACAAAAAATACATATATAAGCATCACCAACAGAATATAAGATATGGAAGAGAGAACTTCAAGAAAAAAATCACAATTGAATAAAATAATATATTGATCAAAGAAAATACTAAATCTAAAATGCCCCTGACATAAAACATCCAAGAAGTCTGGGACAGTATGAAAAGACAAAAATCTAAGAAAAATAGAAATGGAAGAAAAAGATTCCCAGCTACAAGGTCTAGAAATTATTTTCAACAAAATCATAGAAGAAAAAAATCCCAACTAAAGAAATATATGCCTATAAAAATATAAGCTTACAGAAAACAATAAATTTACAGAACAAAGAAATAATATTAAAAGCTTCAAGGGAAAGGGGCCAAAAATATTTGAAGGCCAACCTATCAGAATTATATAGGACTTCTAAACTGAGTGTCTAAAAGGCAGAAGAGCCTGGGCACATGTCTTACAGACTCTAAGAGACCACAGATAACAGTCCAGACTAATATACCCACCACATTTTTGAATCACCATAGATGGAGAAATCAAAATACTCCATGACAAAACCTAATTTAAGCAATACCTTTTCACAAATGCAGCCCTACAGAAGATAATAGAGGGAAAAATTCACTCAAGTAGGCTAACTACAACTTAGAAAACAGAAAATAATAACTCTACCTCAGCAAATCAAAAGAAGTCAAAAGAAAGGAAACACACACACACACACACACACACACACACACACACACACATACTACTGCCACCAACATCAAAATAACAGGATTTAACAATCACTGGTCATTAATATTTCTCAACATCAATGGACTAAATTTTCCAATAAAAAGACACAGGGTAACAGGGATACAAAAACAGGACCAGTCATTCTCCTGCACAAAAGAAACAGATCTCACCATCAATGATATGTATTACCTCAGAGTAAAGAGCTAGAAAAAAAGTTTTCCAAAAATTGGAAGCAAGAAACAAGTTGGAGTAGCCTTTTGATATATAATCAAAAGAGATGGAGAAGGATGATTCATATGCATTAAAAGGGAAAATCTACCAAGAAGACATCTTAATTCTGAATATCTATGCCCCAAATGCTAGGGCACCGACATTCATAAGAGAAAGACTACTAAAGATTTAATCACACACTGAACCACAAATTGATAGTGGGAGACTTCAATGTCCCACCATAAGAGACAGGTCATCAAGAAAAAAACTAAACAGAAAAAAATGAAACCAGCAGAGATTTTGAATTAAATGGTTTGAACAGATATTTACAGAACATTTCACCTAAAACAAATAATATGAATTCTGGGAATTTTCTCCAAAATTCTCATATAATTTGTCACAAAGCAATTCTCACTAGACACAAGAAAATTTAAATAGCCCTTTGTATCTTAACAGAAAGCCATGGATTAAAGTTGGAAATGAGCAATAGCAGAAACAACAGAAAGTATACAAATTGAACAACTCTTTACTGAATGACCAGTGTGTCAAAGAAATGAAAAAAATAAAGACTTTTTATAATTGAATGAAAATGAAGGTGCCATATATCCAAACTTATGGGGTATAATTAAAAAAGGGGGGGTCTAAGAAGAAAATTCATAGCATTAAGTGCCTTCATAAAGAAATTGGAGAGTTCTCATCCTAACAATCTAAAATTACACTTGAAAGCTTTAGAACAAAAAGAAGCAAACCATCCAAGAAGAATACATGACTGGAAAATTTTAACCTTAGGGCTAAATTTAATCAATTAGAAAAAAATGAACAATGTAAAGAACCAACAAAACCAATTGGCTCCTTGAGAAAATCAACAAGATAGAAAACCCCTTAGCCAAACTAAGTTTAAAGCAGAGAGACAGTATGAAAATTCACAAACTCAGAAATGGAAAGGGGGACATAACAAAAGCCATTAGGTAAATCCAATGATATGTTAAAGACTACACTTCACAAAAATGAAAAATCTAAATGAAATGGATGGTTTTCTTGATTCATATCACTTACCAAAGTTAATTCAAATCAGGTAAGTAATGTAAATAATTCTGTATCCCCTAAGTAAGTAGAAACTGTCATTAAATGTCTCCCAACCAAAAAAAAAAAAAAAAAAAAAAAAAGCCCAGAGCCAAATATTTTTAGTGTAGAATTCTACCAGACTTCTGAAGAAGAGCTGATGCCGATACTCCTCAAACTATTCCATGAAATAGAACAGAAGGAACATTCCACAAAATAGAACAGAAGGAACATTGCCAAACTCATTCACCTTGATACATAAGCCACACAATGATTCAACAAAGAAAGAGAATTTCAGACAAATTTCTCGATGAACATTGATATAAAAATATTCAATAAAACACTAGATGTCTACACGTAGAAGAATGTTAATAAATCAATATTTATTATACTATACAAAACTCAAGTCAAAGTGGATCAAAAGACCTCATAATAAAACTGAATACACTAAATCTAATAGACGAGAGAGTGGGGAACTGCCTTGAACTCATTAACAGAGGGGACAACTTCCTGAGCAGGATACCAATAGCTCAGGTACTAAGAGCAACAATTAATTATAAAGAGATATATTGAGTATTGTATAAATGAATCACTTGTCACTAAGAAGAAAAGAAAAGAAAAGAAAAGAAAAGAAAAGAAAAGAAAAGAAAAGAAAAGAAAAGAAAAGAAAAGAAAAACCATGGCCTATAGGGAGGAAGATAAGCTGAGACATCTGGTAAGATGGAATAGAGCAAGGTGTTGGAGTACTTGGCCCCTGAGAACTCTAAGTTAGAGAAGCATGGGACCTGAGCAAAGGTATCATGCCACATGTCTAAAAAATAGATTAGAGTAAATGGGATATTAATTTATGAACTAGTCAGATAACAAGCCAAAAGCTTATGCCCAAGGTAATTCTAAATATATTCTGAGTCTCAGAGTTACTTGTCTTGAAGCTTGAGGCTGGGAGGAAAACACACATACTCAACAAATAGCACACTGAAACATGGAGCTTAAAATCAGGTTATAGCCTGAAAAGTACTGGAGGAAAGGCAATTTCTTAGCCAAGTGCATTTCAGAGGTGCAGCTCATTTTCTTTTTTAATTCTATACATAGGGATGCTTTCTCTCTATATAATATTATATAGAGATACTGTTCTTGTCTTCAGACACACCAGAAGAGGGCACCCATTACAGATAGCTGTAAACCACCATTTGGTTGCTGGGAACTGAACTTGGGACTCTGGAAGAGCAATCAGTGCTCTTAAATGATGAGCCAACTCTCCAGCCTGCTTCTCTTGAAGAAGCTGCCTTGTAGCAAAGCCAGCAGAGGTGTCCCTCAGACCACATCCAGTGGTCATCATTGTACCTGCAACTTTTATCTTAAAAAAATAGCTGAAGAGAGCATTGTAGCTCATTACAAAACAGCAGCTGTGTTTGACTCCTCTTGGGTGAAGGCCTGAAGCCCCAAAGAGTCATGATGGGTTTGAGCAGCCTAGCCAGGGCTGGCAAAGCAGAGTCAGGAGTCCTGAGCTAGCTGAAAGGCTAAAGAGGTGCTAAGGGCAGCCTGAGGTACCAACTCAAAAGCCCCAGGCCTAAACTCATAAAGCAAAGCATTGAGTTTGGAAGACAATAAAAAGGAAGGGAAGCCAAATATAAAAAGTCATAGGAAGAAATGTTTGGTTTAAATATAGGAAATTGAGGTTCTTAAGGAAAGAATTAGAGATTAAAAGTAGACACATTTTGTAAACAAAGAATATAGAAAATAAAAAAAAGATATTAAGAGATATTTAAAAAACTGATTTTTGAAGCATTAACTGTAAGGAATATCCTACTTCCAGATCTTTGTAATTTTCTTCTTTGCCCCTTTACCCATGTGACTGTCTCTATCTCTATCATCCATCTGTCTCCTTGCCTATATATCTCACCTAAAGCTCTGATTTGCAACTTTTCTCTAATGTTGTGTAATAAACATTTTATTTCCCTATTAAAGATATTATACGCCAGTTATGATGGTTCTGCCTATAAGCCCAGCTTACAGGAGGAGAATTGCCATGAGCTTGTGGTCAGCCTAGGCAACATAGAGGGTTGTTGTTCAAATTTAGCTCCAAAGCAAGGATGTTATCTCGAAAAAACAAACAAACAAACAAACAAAACACAGACAAACCATAAAATGGCCTCTAATGGCATCTTTGTTCTTTAGCATATAAATTAACCATAACTTGGCTATTCTTCTGTCATTATACATGTGTTTGGGAAGCAGAGGGGGGAGCAAAAAAAATGGAGAGATTCACAATCACACAATGTATCTTGATTCTATACAATTTCAGTTTGTTTGTCAGCATATAAATGGTCATTTTATTCAATAACAATTACAGTTTTGTACACCCTCTTTAGGAGAAATCCAAATAAGGTAGACTTAGAAAAAGAAGACACTGAGAAATTAGATGCTAGATTAGAGGCATTAGGACAGAGATTAGAGAATTCTTCAGATCTGTATAAGGAAGCTTTGGAAGAGTCCAATCTGGAACCTACAGTAACATCAGAGAATATTTCTAGATGAGAAAAATCTACAGGGTTACCAAGAATCAGAATGGTAAGATATAGAAATACAATTTATTGAGTTAAAAATCCAGATTCTACTTGCTGATTCTATTTTAGAACAATACCACACAATAGATTGTCTGTTTTGTTTTATAGAGCTTGGAGAAATAAGATATGTACAAGTGCTAATACACCATACTATTGATACATTTTTTCCAGAATTCCAAAGGGTGTTTGCCTTATATTCTGAAAAAGATGATTCTGGTATTGCATAAATCAGTGATAATGGCTAGCTTAGAGATGCCTTTACAGAATAAAACTAATGATGCTCAGACATATATATCCAGTATAATACAATGAATTTTATACACTATGGCATAAAACCTGTTAAAGATATAGCTTATAGTTCTACATGTCAAGCAATTGTGGAGAAAGCTAACAAAACTTTAAAGAAAATGCTCATAAAAGAGAAGAGGGATATGGAATCTCCCAGTGCTTCTGGAGGGCAAAGGATACCATCGATATGAAAAAATGGAAGCCTACAAAATGGGAAAAGATCTTCTGCATCTGACAGAAGGCTAATATCCAAAATGTATAAAGAATTCTAGCAATTAGACACCAAAAATCCAAATAATCCAATTAAAATATGGGGTACATAGCTATACAGAAAATTCTCAACAGAGGGATTCTAAAGGCCAAGAAGTATTTTAAAAAAAATGTTTAGCATCCTTAGTCATCAGGGAAATGCAAATGAAAACATTCCTGAGATTCCATTTTACACCTGTCAGAATGGCTAAGATCAAAAACCCAAGTGACTGTACAAGCTGTTGAGGTTGTGGAGCAAGGGAAACACTCTTCCATTCCTGGTGGGAGTATAAACTTGTACAGTCTCTTTGCAATCAATTTGGCAGTTTCTCTGAAAATTGAGCATAGTTCTGCCTCAAGACTCAACTATACTACTTCTGGGTATATAATCAAAAGACTCCCCAGTACAGTACAAAGACACTTGCTCAAATATATTCACAGCAGCTTTATTCATAATAGCCAAAAACTGGAAACAACCTAAATGTCCCTCAACTGAAGAATGGATAAAGAAAATGTGATACATCTGTACAATAGAACACTATTCAGCTATTAAAAACAAAGACACCATGAAATTTGTAAGTCAATAGATGGAACTAGAGAATATTATCCAGAGTGAGGGAACCCAGACACCGAGAGACATACATGTTATTCACTGATAAGGATTTCCAGTAGAGGCAGAGGAATATCAACCCACACACAAAACCTTCAACCCCAAAATTGTCCTTGGTACAAGATGTACAGGGATAAAGATGAAACAGACACTGAGGGAATGGCCAACCAGTGATTGGCCCAACTTGAGACCTATCCCATGTGAGAAAGCCAAATCCTGATACTATTAATAATACTCCCCTATGCTTGTAGGTAGGAGCTTAATAAAACTGTCTTCTCAGATGCTTCATCCAGCAGCTGATGGAAACAGATATTAGGCAGATTTTAGGAAACAAGCAGATATTAGGCAGAGTTCAGGAAATATTATGGAAGAGTGGAGAGGAAGGATTCTGGGAACCAAAGGGGACAAGGACAGTATGAGAAGAACTACAGAGTCAACTAACCTGGACCATGGGCGATTACAAAGATTAAACCAGCAACCAAAGAGCATGGAGAGGCTGGACTTAAGCCTCCTGTACATTTGTAGCAGGTGTGGATATTTGTCTTCATGTGGGTCCCTTAACAATTGAAGCTGGGCTATCTGAGTCTGTTGACTGCCTGTGGATCTCCTTCTCCTCAGTGCAAGATGATGCATTTAGTCCTGCTGTGACTTGAGGTGCCAGGGCAGGTCCTTACCCATGGTGGACTTCTCCCATCTGAGGAGAAAGAGAGGGGATAATGGGGAAAGGGTAAGGTACAGGTGGGTGGGACTGGGAGGAGAGGAGGAACTGAGCTTTGATCTTAATGAAAAATGAGTGAATAAAATAAAACCACGAACTTTTCTCATTGCAAAAAAAGAAAAGCCCTTCGCCTATGAAATTCTATATTTGATAACCAACCTTTTACATAAAAGAGAAACTAAAGACATTCATGTTTTTGAGACATGATATTTATTAATATTTTCATTCCATTTCTAAGTGATGCTCATTAAAAACCCAATATCTCTTTCTGGAATATCCTTTTCCTACCTTGAACATGAATACCAGCATCTCTACATTGTCACAGCAAAAAGACCATTTTAACAATTCAGTTAGGTGTGACTGTTAGTCTGTAAAATAATCAACATAAAATTCCAGTGAAAATGTTAATGAATAAATCTGCATTAAACAGCAGTTAATGATGCTTAATTAAAACATCATTAATTGTTGCTAAGATTACTCAAAATGTTTTAAAAATTTAACCATCTTGAAGAGGTAACTTAATACATACCAGAGAAAAGATTTTATAAATTATGAAAATAATCATAACCACTCATTAATGAAAACCTCTTTAAAACGGTTTCATTTCTAAGCTGTGTAGTGGTAGTATAAATCTTTAATTCCATAGGGACTAATTGAAGGCAGAAGCAGGCAGATCTACATGTTCCTGGTCAGCCTGGTCTACAGTGTGTGTTCTAGAACAGCCAGGACTAAACAGAGAAATAGTGACTCAAACAAACAACCAAACAGACAAAAGAACAAAAAAAAAAAATAACCAAACCAAATAAACACAGGAAACAAATTTTATTTATCTGAGATCATAATTACATAACTCTCCCCTTAACCTTTCCCCTAACTCCCAATTACTTCTCTCCCCTTTCTCTTCAATTTATTCCCTCCAAAGCTTCCCTCAAAATCATAATTATTCTCTTTAAAATTAATGTCTCTTTTCATTCCCTACTATTGTATTTTTATTCCTAAGTACATGAGTACATCTGTTCTGTTCAATTTGTAAGACTCTTGTACATGTATTTTCTTGGCCAATCATTCGATTTTGGATACCCAAATTGTGTGCTCTTTTGTTGGGAAGATTCATTTTCAACATTCCTCAATTTCCTGAAATTATTTAGGTAGAATTTAGGAGGGCGAGTGGAGGAACACCCTCATAGAAGCAGGGGGAGGGAGGATGGGATAGGAGGTTTCTGGGAGGGGGCAAACTGGGAAAGGGGATTGCATTTGAAATGTAAATAAAATATCCAGTAAAAAGATGAAGGCCTGCTGGATCCTTCAATATCAGTATGTCTAACTATATTCTACATTTTTGTCCTTTTACTCACATGTATATGAAGTAATCATGCCTCACCAAGAAAACATGTGCTTGCAACAGGTAACGACCATAGCAGAAATTCACAACCAAGCAAAATGTTCAGCCTGGTCCCAAGGAATGCATGTATAATATAACTCTGCACCTAAGACGTAGGGTTCATTGCGGAAGATGAACATTTAAGAGCCAGAGAAAATCAGGGACTTTTCTGTGAGGCTGAGTTTCTATGAGTGTCAGATGCTAGACCCATAAAGTCTTACCAACAAAAGTTTTCCATTTGTGTACATATTAAAATACCAAAAGATTCCAGTGCCATTTGATGCTTTGCTACTTAGAATTATCGCAATTGAATTAGGAATATATGGTTCTGATGTTAAATACATTAGATCCAACATAAAGAAGCATTATATTCCATAAATATAACTATTATTACTACTCTATTTATTTCTCTTGGAATTATGTATTTGTGCACCCCTGAAAAGTCCAGTGAAACTTTTCAAATTTAGTAGCAATGGTGGAAGAGTATGGTGCATTTGTGTGTGTGTATAAGAGAGAGAGAGAGAGAGAGAGAGAGAGAGAGAGAGAGAGAGAGAGAGAGAGAGGCATTGAGAATGTGTATTTGCTTGCAATTGTATAGAAGTAAAATCAGATTATCCCATATCCACTGTCTTTCTATATTACTTATATTGCTTGTTAACAGATGGACCTTTAAAGTAAAAGTCATGATATTTGAAGAAAGAATTCTAAATTTAAACATTTAATCAAGAAAACTTTGGCATTCCTCTGAAGGCAGAATTTCACCTGACTCAAGCCACAAGTGAATATGTGTTGTCTATAGTGAATAATGTTATCAAGCCTGATCAGATAGGGAGAATCTTGTTACTTCTAGGTAGAGTTGTTCTGTTTTCATCATGTAGATCTGATTTGAATATTTAACTTCCTTTTGGAARAATCACTATTAAATTATCAGAAGTGTTCTTAATTTTACTTAGCAGAACAAAGTAATGATATTTGTTTAGAGACATATCTGGATGAAAGGATATGATACAAATAATCTGTTCAAAATAGTCTCATGGTCCTGTTCTACCTTCCTTTAAAGCATCTGGTATCATTTCACATGTCAGGACCATTTGCCAAATGAGCTGGGCCTGTTTTATTGATGAGATTGTTTTGTTCTCACGGAACCCTTTTAATGGAAAACAGCATCATTGATTTAATAAGAAGGACACTGTGGGAGAAGACTTAACAATATGCTATTTCCTCTTCATCAAACGACAAGCAGAATTTCTAAGGGGAAATTTCTAAAGTTGATGTTTTCTATCTGGGGGACTGCTGGGAAATTATGGCAGCAAGATTGTGCTATGAAAAAAGCTAAATGTTATGAGATAAATCCAGTTTCTGATAAAGAATTTTAAAAAATCTTGCTATAGTGTTTGGAGAATTTTTAGATTTTACAATTATTTCAAACTTCTGCTCACTTCTGTTTATGAAAACAGGCCAACTCTACTTAGAAGTGACAAGATTCTTCTCATCAGACATGATACTATGATTCACTATAGAGAGTACATATATACCGGGGACTTGAGTCAGGTGAAATTTTTTTCTAAAGAAATTTAAGAAGCATTTTCAGTAAGATGGCTATCACTAAATTTTTAAAAAGCACTAAAACATTATATAAGGTTATATGTTAGTACTGATTATCCACTATTGTATAAATAATCAATAGAAGTATCTTTTAAATGTGTTGATGACATGTGCCCTAATAATTTAACATGTTAATTTTTAAGGATATGATTATGAAAATTGATATGTCTGTTAAATATGAAGGTTTAGAATTACAAGGAGAGAAAATCCTTGTTGAGACATGTTTGCAGTGTGTTGACCTGGACTGGAATAAGCATAATGTCTCTACTTGAAGTTTTCCAATCAACTCCAGGGAGTATTACAAAGAACAAATGATCAACTTATTTGTAAAAGTTGACAAGGAATATGCTTCAAATTTTATAGCAAAGCTACATTTATCTTGTTACTGAAATCATTATATCATGGTGTCAAATATGATGATATAGATAGAAATGTAGATGTAGATGTAGATATATCTTTTGCATTAGGATTATGAAATTGAAGTTCTAATACAAAGTAAATATGGATTGCATATGACTGAATTCCAGATTATCTGATCCAAGCCCTTCAATTCAAGGAATAATATAAATTAAATCTTTATTTGATCTCAGGCTCTTACACATATATTCCTTGGAGTGCTGCAAACTTGCAGCACAGAATATATGAGGACTTAAGCATGTGCTTTTATAATAAAACATTTTGCTACTTGTAACTCAAAATTCTCCTTGAAAGATCAGTGTAGCTTAGCTGCAGAGAGTTTGCCTTACCCACTGCTTCCATAGTACCATGGTCTGGAGGTGAAACTGACAGACTGGTCAATTAGATATACTGCAACATTTGTAAGTACATTGACACCATGTCATGACTTCCAATTCCATGGCTGATTTTGCTTCTTTAAAAAATTATAGATTATTTTCCTTGTACCTGGTATTTCTTCAGGTCTGTCATATTTTAAAATATTTTAAATTCTTAATAATTGTTCTTAAAATAACATTATCTAAGTGCATAGAAATCACAGACACACAATGCTAAGGATATAATTCATCAGCTCTGTAAAAAATCATGAAAATTATTGCTATTATTTTCCTTTTGCATTTAGTTAACTAATCTCAGAGTTTTACTACATGTGAGAACTTAAGTTTACCTAACTCATATTTTATTCTGGCAATAAAAATGTTTAACAATAAAAAGTGACCATAGAGTTATTTAGTATTAGACAAAGATGGTCTTCCCATCTTAACTCTTACCTTGATAGCTCTGCCTGAAAGTGTTTTGGGTATTTATATGCCCAACCATTCATTAGTCAATTACTTCTCTTTTCAGTTATCACTACTTTCCCAAGACATAAAACCTGGAAGAAGATCCTGTCTTTTCACTACATGAATAAATTCTTATTCTACTTCTTGGTATTACCATAGTAACTGTTCTAATCCAAGTAAGTAATTCACATATTCTCTGTCAGCCAAATAAAGGCTAGAGAGTGAAGCCAGAATGATGTTTTAAAGAAAAACCTCTGAATGCAACTTCCAAACTTACTATCTCTTCAAGTTTCTTCAGTTTTAGCCTTTGAAATATTTAGTAACCCCACTCTCTTCTTGCTTCTAATTATCTAGACATAAATGACTAGAAAATCTAAAACTTTTTAGGTGTGTTAAACATTCCACTGTCTTTCCTATTTCTTCTTCTTTTACTTAGATTCCAGGAATAGAGTTTTGCACATTAAGAGAGAATGCAAACATTGTGCTTCTAAAGGCTGAACTTTCATTTGAAAATACAGAACAAAAGGTAAACATAAATAAAAATGGGTAGCCGCCTACATGCTTATTTATAGACGAAAATATTAGTTTTCAAACTCTCTGACTGATACCTAAGTGAGAGCCAGAACAAAGCTTAAAAATCACTTTCCCATGTAAGCTTGATGTCTGTCTCCTTCAAATTTCATACTTTAATTTTGTTTTTGTTGGTTTTTTTTTCGCAAAAATTATCCACCTCGAGTTTAATTGGTGTTACATTTTCTATGATTTTTCTTAGGTGTTTCATGTATAAAAACAAAGAAGGCCCAAAGGGCAAGTTGTAGTTAGTGATCCTGTATGCTGTTTGTGTACAGGTCATTGTGTGGTTTCTGGAAGGAACAAGAAATCCCATAGCTGCAAACTCAAGTGATTAGTCAACTACTAACTTCGTCTAAGGCATATACATACTTTGCAACTTAACCAAATGATCCTTTTTCTTGCACTAGCAAACAATTCTGCAGAAACATTTTTTTTTCCTTCTTATAACAATGTGGGAAAAGGGTTAAGAAATGAAACTTTTTTGATTGTGTAGAAAGTTTTATAGTTTTCTCAAACCATTTTATGATGTCTATAAAAAGTGAAATAATATTGCTATAAAGGAAAATCACAGGTGAACAAAATTACTGGAATTAAATCCACCAAATAATACTTAATGGTTTATTTTAGATTTGAATGATAAATACAAATAATTTTTTATTTATTATTTTTTAAATATTTATTTATTTGTTATATGTGAGTACACTGTAGCTCTCTTCAGACACTCCAGATGAGGGCGTCAGAKCTCATTACAGATGGTTGTGAGCCACCACGTGGTTGCTGGGACTTGAACTCAGGACCTTCATGAGAACAGTCAGTACTCTTAACTGCTGAGCCATCTCTCCAGCTCAATTTTTTATTTTAATAAAAAATGAAATAATAAAACATAACTCTTGGATTTTACTTTTAAGAAAATTTTTTAAATATTTAGTTCTAATATTCAAATCATCCCTGTATTTCAGATGAAATAAAATTTAACTGGGAAAATAATTATTGATACAAATGCCAGGAGAAAAAGTTCTCAGTAATTACATGATATTGTTGATAAGAATTACCCTAAAGGGAAGATACACATTTCAACTATAGCTGTCTTTAACTAGGATTTTAAGTTATTAGTGGCTTCTTCCTGAAGTTAATAAGAATTATATTAATGCTATTTTTCTATAAAACAAATCTTCAAATTTTATCCAAAAATATCTAGAAAGAGAAAACAAAATGAACAGGTTTTGCACAAATATTTATTCAACTGACAAAATGATACATTAGAAAACCAAGTTATAATGTCACTCATAAATTGAGGACATTATTTAATGTGTACATTTATAAAAATTCCATCTTAATTATATGACTAGCCCTTAAATGATACAAAATGCACAGTTATCTTATTATAAAAACATAAATAAGATATAATATTCAATTTCATTATAAAGTGCTAGACATTTTATTTAGTGCTTAGATTATTATTAKTAGTATTTAGATTAGTTTATTTAGATATATAGTGTTTCTTTCACTCTATAAGGCTAACTAAATTTAAAGAGTTTGAAAGAATTTCCCCTGCATAGCTCCTAGATTATAATGCTTTAGAAAAATTGTCTTACCAAAAAAAAAAAAAAAAAAGTCAGAATATCAGGTATGGGATACTTGCATAGAGAGCAGAGAAGATTCAGGAGTTTGCCAAATGATTGTGGTTCTTGGTGCCCCTTTCATTGTCACTATATTTAGACCTGGCCCTCTTGTTGAAGAGACCACACAACTTCTTCTTTGTAGGATACAGAGAAAGCAAGCTGGAAGTAACTGGAACATTTCTCTTGTGTCCTATTTTCAGATGAGGCTGCCAGGAGAGGAAAAATGACACCCTGATGGTCTTAGCCCAGTAGGAACCCCTTAAAGTACAACACAAATAAGCCAGGCCGACTTGGCCAATAATGGCACAATGGATAAGGGGTTACCCAACTGCTCTCTGATTGGATTGGAGCCCAGTGCCACAAGAGGAAACCCATTTTTGCTACTGTAAATATGGTAAAAAAAAATCATATGGTTGAAGAAGTTATAGACTCTTGGGAGGAATTTGATACTGTTTTTACCTTAAGTGGCTTCAAACTGTAGTCTAAATATCTGTTTATAATTATAGAGAAAAGTCTACTCAGCATTAATCAGAGAAGCTTTTCATTGTAATGAAAACCAGTAAATGAAGAGACTGCACAAAATCCTGAGAATAAATGACATCTGAGTCAGCAGGCCCGAATGAGACATTTTTGTCTTTTTTTTATTAATTTATTTTACTGAGGAGTCATAAATCAGTATTGTAGTGTATTATTTCTACTCACCCCTCTTGCCTTCCAATTGGTCCCATATCCTTTCCCATCCCCTCTCAAGTTTATGGAGCTTTCTTTTTTATTATTTAATTTTATGTTTTACTTATTTACTTTACATCCTGCCCATTGCACCCTTCCAGGTGACTCCCTCCAAAGATCCCTCCCTCATCTTCCCCTCCCCTTCTCCTCTGAGGGAATGTGCCCCCTTGCCCCCCCCCATGTGTATATACCTACCTTTGCATATCAAGTCTCTGTTACACTAGGAGCTTCCTCTCTCCCTGAGACCAGGCAAGGCAGCACAGCTAGAAAAATATATCCCACATACACACGATAGCTTTCGGAATAACCTCTGCTCCAGTTGTTCAAGAACCTCATGTAAACCATGCTGCACATCTGCTACATATATGTGGAGAAGCCTAGTTCCAGGCCATGAATGCTCTTTGGTTTGTGATTCAGACTCTGAGATTGGGGGGGGGGAGGCAATTTCTTTCTTTTTTTTCCTATAATTATTATTTTTATAGACATACACATTCACCTACATAAATACACAAAATCTATGAAATCCATTCAGTATTGTTTCTGTGACAACCTGGGCTTTCCACGTGTGTGTGTGTGTGTGTGTGTGTGTGTGTGTGTGTGTGTGTGTGTGCGTGATTGAGTTTTACTGGGGTTACATACAAGAATATGGGTGAGGGATTACTTAGAGGAGTAAAAATGACCCCGAGACAACTGCATTATGATGGTGCACCCTACCATAGGTGACAGTTCACCAGGCTCTGAAACCAGGAGCATACTGAACAGTTTGCAGGAAGCTCAGCAGGTTAAAGAATATCCTTTATTATCCTTCCCAGGTGCCTCAGTTATGCAAAAGGATAGCAAAACACAGTTCCTGCTCCTGGAACAGGGAGAGCAGGATGTGATCATCTACAAGAGATTATGGTTGTTGCAGTAAAAGTCTTGTTTGTATAATAATATACATATTTTCATGTTCCTCCTTTGGGAAATCCTCTCCCTTTTTAGGTTAATGACTCCATAATAATTAGAAACAGCAGCATTCTGGGAAGAGAGGGTGTGTCTGTGTTCCTCGGCAAAATAGTAGCATGCTATGACCTTCAGGAAAGTCTTAAAGGCTGTGGGCAAAAATGCTGAAGAGTGTCTATCGACAAGCTAATGAAGGAAAGGGATTTCGTCTTGAATGGGTCCAAGTGGAACGTTTGTCTCCCATTCTATATAGAATTTCACATAAGAGTATTATAATTACACAAGTAATATTTTATATCAGAAATCTATCTGTCAATTGACAAGTGGTACATCATATAATTGAAAAGCTTCTGTAAGGGAAAGGACACTTTAAAATAGAACAAAGCAGCAACCCTCAGATTGGGAAAAGAACTTTACCAACCCAACATTCAATAGAGGGATAATATCCAAAATATAAAAAGAACTCAAGAAGGTAGACTCTGAAGAACCAAATAGCCCTATTAAAAAATGGGGCACAGAGCTAAACAAAGAATTCTCAACTGAGGAATGTTGAGTGGCTGAAACGCACTTAAAAAAACGTTCAACATCCTTAGTCATCGGGCAAATGCAAATAAAAATTGTCCCAACCCTCAGGACAGTCAACAGGGTCCTGAGGAGAGCGAGAGACCAGAGATGTGAGAGACAGCAAGACAGTATTCTGATCAAGCTGTCAAACTATTGTTTTACACACTGCAATATAAAGGAAAGCAAGCAGGATGTAGGGAGTGGGTATGAGGGGCAAACATTGCCTCCAGGGGAACAGTCTCTTAGAGGGCAAGCACTGTCTCTAAACATTGTCTCTAGGAGGTAGTCTCTCAGAATTTTCTCTCAGAATTTCATGACAAAGCTGGCTTGGGCTTCAAGGAAGCTGGCAAACTAAAATGAGGTGAAGTGGAAAGAGATCGCTATAGTAACCTAACTGTAAGTGAGCTCTGTTTGTTCTAACCAACATGAGCTCTATATGTGCTGACCAACTTGCTATTTGGCAAACCTGAAAGCTAATATTTTTCCTTCTAAAGGCAGGCTTGAGCGTGTAAGATGGCTGAAAGGAGGAGGTTTTGAGATCTAAGTGAGAATAGCTTCTGGCAAAAAATTACCCTGACATTCTACCTCACACCAATTAGAATGCCTAAGATCAAAAACTCAGGTGACTGTAGATGCTGGCAAGGATGTGGGCAAAGACGAACACTCCTCCATTGCTGGTGGGACTGCAATCTGGTAAAAAACCACTTTGGAAATCAATCTGGTGTTTCCTCAGAAAATTGCAAATAGTTCTGCCTGAAGACTGAGCTATACCACTCCTGGGTGTATACCTAAAAGGTGCTCTAACATATAACAAGGACACATGCTCCACTGTGTTCTTAGCAGCCTTATAATAGCCAGAAGCTGGATACAGTCCATATGTCTCTCAACAAAAGAAAATGTGGTACATTTACACAATGGAGTATTACTCAGTTATTAAAAAAATGACTTCATGAAATTTGCAGGCAAATGGATCAAACTAAAATATCATCCTGAGTGAGGTAACCTAGACACAAAATAACACGCATGGTATGTATTCACTGATAAGTGGATATTAGCCCAAAATCTCAGAATGCCATTGATATAAGCAGGTGAGGCATGGGGTCACCCACCCATCTCAAAGTTTTTAACCTAGAAATATTCTTTTCTAAAGGAAAGACAAGGACAAAAATTGGAGCCGAGACTGTAGGAAGGGCCTTAGGGGACTGCGTCATCTGAGGATACATTTAGTCTGCACACACCAGCCCCCAAAACTGTTGCTGTTGCCCAGACCTGGTATGACTGTTCCCTGAGAGGTTCTGACCAGCGCAGATGTGGATGTTCCCAGCTAACCATCAGACTGAGCTAGGGGAATCTAGTGGTGGGAGCTGGCAGAAGGAATGGAGGAGCAGAGGGTAATTGCAACCAATAGGAAGAATAAGCAGCTGGCTGGACTACCCAGAGCTCCCAGGGGCTAGACCACCAACCAAGGAGTGTATAGGGAAGGATCCATGGCTCCAGATACATAGGTAGCCGAGGATGGCCTTATCTGACATCAATGGGAGGGGAGGCCTGTAGATGTTTAATACCCCAATGTAAGGGGATGCTAGAGCAGTGGAGCAGGAGTGGGTGGAGGAGTACCCTCATAGAGGCAAAGGGGAGGGCAGTGAGGGCAGATGGGATAGAGTGTAATGGGGAAGGTATATCATTTAAGATATAAATGAATGGGGTGATTAATAAAAATAATAAAATATCTTCAGTTCGCTACAGCTCCTTGTGTACTTTGGACGGCTCATGAGCTCCATCAAATTTGTCAGTTTCACATTGCTATCATCCTTACTCCCCATATGTTAGGTCAGTCATATTAGACAGTCTTTATGAATGTACCTTCTGATATTATGAAGAAACCCAAGATAACTGCAGAAAGCCCTCATCTTCCAGTACTTATAGTCTTTCTACCCCTCTTCCTCAGTGTTCCCTGAGTCTTAGTTGTGAGCAGGCTTCCTCGATGTATCACTTAGGATTGGGTTCCACAACTCTATAGTTTTCTGTAATTGCAATTGTCTATTGCAAAGAGAATTTACCTTGATAAAGGATTAGGACTTCTTTTGTCTGTGGCTATAAGGACAGATCTTTATAAATTGTTGCAAGGGATTAGGCTAATGTTCTTCTCAGTCAACCTAGAGAAGTTTCAACATACTCAATGTTAGTCCCCAGGTGTGATGTGTACAGATGTTTATATGCACGGAAAATGAACTAAATTTTTTCTTATAAAATTGATCACTTGGCTCAGAAACTAGAATCACCCAGGGATCAGAAATTAGATTTTGCAAATTATCTTATTAAGATTTAGGTGGTTTGTAAATGACCTTTAATCTGCATTGAGACTGTATCTACAGCAGGCATGTTTCCATTTCTTTTTGAGTTCATATTTCTTGTTCCTTCAATGTCAGATATTGCAGAGAACTTTTTATTCTCATTTATATTCTCAATTGATCTATTTTCATCATCCTGAAAAAAAATAAATTAAAAATATAACTACCACAAGAGCTCCAAATAAAATGAGAAATTTCTTTTGGAAAATAACTTCTGATCTCAAATAACATCCCCGTAATGCAATTTGTGTTAATGGTTCAATAACTTTAAAAAATAGACCAAGGTTATGCTTTCCCCATTCTGTTGGGGCTTTCTCATAAACTTGATTGTATTGATTTTTTTCTTAACATTTCTATGTTCCTATGATTCAATTGGCTTCGTGCTCTTTTTCCAATAATTTCTACTAACGTAACATGAGTCTGTCTGCAGCTAATGGATAAAAGATAAAGATTAGGATTCAAGGAAAGGGACATCAGATACTGCCAGGAAGAAAATGCAAGTACAAGTCAGATCCTCATTTCTATGGAAATGAAGCTTTGGGAGAAGTTTTCCTTCCTGCTGTTTCAGGATGGATGTTGGTTCCATGGCAGAAATGCAACAAAGGTCTGTTAAGAGACTCAGGGATTTTGGCTGGCGCCTTTTTTTATGCTTACCACACAGCTGGTGCAGGTGCATTTTCAGCCATAATAACTAATAACATTCCCGGCGGAAACATTCAACTGCAGTAAAACAGACAGAAATCTATTATAAATGTGAGTGCAATGTCAATGTTTACAGAAGGAGGTCAAATAGCAGAATTCTATTTGGTAAATGTCACTACTGCATGGGTAGAAAACATTCACATATTTGCATTCATATTAGAATGAAACATGCAAAACCTATAAATATTTAATAGATAAAAAAAACCCTCCATCCTTTTCTCTCTCTTACCAGAAATTACTTCTCTTGCCATTTTCTTGAATCTCAATGTCGATGGTCTTGTATATGAGCTTTCCAAAATTTGAAATGATACAGTAAGCCTCTGAAGTAGTCTCTGAACTAGGGGAATATTTAGATCGAGGCTTATTATTGTGATGCAGTGCACACTTGTATGCAGATATGAATCATAGAACTAAAGGCTTCTTCTAGTATGGATCCACTCAAAATAATAGACAAATGTTTGTTCAGTACCCTAAATTAGCCATTAAGTCAAACACTGCCTTGTTAGTTTCTGCTTTGTCACAGTTAGAAAAACAAGATCAACCACATGTGTCATACAGTTTTGACAAACAAAATAAAAATCTAAACCATTAGAAGCATAGTAAAGCATGCATGCAAACCTTTAAAAGTGAGACTTAGATTAATTTGTTTTGACCATCAAGGTAGATGATACATGATTATTTTAAAATGAACTTGGATGGCAGTATGAACTACTGTTTTAATAATGTATTTGGTCATAAATCTCAGTGTTGTGTCTACAGAAATGAGAAACGCCCTCCTACATATGGTAGAAGTTGAGCCAAGCTTCATTGATGTTTCATGATATTACTACTCATTGTGTAAACATTTAGTTGGGGTAAAGGATGCGTGTCTCTTTCTTTCCCATGTAAAACATGGGTTATAAAACCATAACTTTAGAAACAAGTTATCTAAAATGTTAGACAATTAAATTTAAGAAAACACATGCTAATTACAGATGTGATATACTGTTATAATCTGGTTCCATGTGGGAAATTCTGCTCTCCCTAATGACCACTCTGACACACAAAAATCTGTTTCCACAATTTCCCATTCTGTGGGTAGAAGGAGAAATATTTGGTCAATCAATAAGATTTTAGGAAGATTTTGTTGAGAATTCTGTGAAAATTATTGAACGTTCTGATTCTATCTCTATTTCTCTCAGTTGAACAAAAGACCACTCAATCAGTGATTCACTAGGCCCAGGAATTCAATAGAGATCTGAGTGTTTGGTAATTAGAACAAGGTTAAGACAGTGAAAAATAAGGGCTCTGAGGACCAATTAGAAAGTTGTAGAAAATTATGTGGAAGTTTCCATACATACTCCTCCAGTTGTAGTAGAGGACTCTAAGTCAGCATGCCCCACAGATAATTTTCTTCCACAGTGTGAAGCATTATTTAAAGTGATCTCATTTAATGAATGCTACTTTTGTCTTCTTAATTATCTAATTGCTTATCATGTTTAATATTAGTTACTTTGCTTGTGGCTATTGCGATTATATGCTAAAAAGTAAGCTAAAAGAAGAAAGGTTTATTTTGGATTCTTTGAACAGAAACATAATACCATGGCAGGGAAGGATAACACTGCAGCTTAAGCAGGAGGTTGCTGACCACATTGCATCTGCAATCAGAAATCAGACTGAGCCAAAAAATAATTGGGACTATAAAATCTTAACCAAACCTCACACTGAGTGATCCATGTCCTCCAGTGATACTCCATCACCTAAAAATTCACATCCTACCTAGACATTGTCACAAGCTACAAACCAAGTCTTCAGTCACGAGAAATATAGCCCATTAAAAACACAGATTGTTTTTAAGTATTTTTAGGGAAAAAATGATTTCATAATTTTGTGATATAAGACTTTAAAAATATCAAAATGTCAAAAATATCACATTATTTGGAAAATTTACTTATTACTAATGAGTATAACAACAAACTAACTAATAAACAACAAAACAAGTTTCAGAGGCCAGAGAGAGTTCAGTGAGTAAGGGTGGTTGTTCTCCAAGCACAAGAATATGAGTTCAAATCCTTAGCTTCCAGATGAAAAGTTGGGTATTCCTGTAACACCCACATTAGGGGCAGGGGCAGGCAGATCCCCAAATTTGCTAGGTCTAGGCAGCCTAGACGACTAGAAAGCTTCCAGTTTGTTGAGTGACATAATTTTAACTTTTATTCATTGAATATAATTATCTTGGATGATTACTGCTGTATGAACTCTCTCTCTCTAGTTCTTTTTGAACTGTAGCTGGCTGGTTCAACTCAGATGATCTGGCCCAAACTCCTCACCAAGTTGACTATGTCAAACTGGCTTCACAGAACTTCTGATTGAATTGTTCTGCTTGGCTTCAAATTAACTCTGGCAATCTGTTCTTAACGTCTGGCTCCTTCTCATTTTCTCACTCATTCTATCTTCACCTCCAACCAGTCTCCCTAACGATGAACCAGAAAACCTACCCCCTTCTCTTTTTTTTCTCCATGCTGTTTTCTTAAGTTGTCCCCCTCTCCTGTATGTTCTCAGGAGAGTTGGGCCAATCCTATCTCTGAGTCATTCTGTCAATTTTTTCCTCTGATTTCCCACTTTGTCTGACACTCAGTTACATATCAAAGCATGGTTGCTTTCTTCTACAAACAAAATTTACCTTTGTTGTTTGGGATAAAAGGTGGATGCTAAGGGCATGTCTGTATTGAAGTGAGAGAGATGAGGTGTGTTTTATCTGCATTCCAGATGGATCACAYTGACCTAGTAGGTCTTTGAATGTGACCCCTTGTGAGTGCAGTCAGGTTTCTGGATTAAAATTTCTCTAGAGATGGAACCAGTCTTAAAGCAGTAAAGCAAAAAGTGATAGATGATGAAATTCAAGGTCCTGCATTGGGCTTTAAATAGGCATAAGTACACACATACTCACATACATGCACCACA
>BDUI01000049.1:772611-792728 GCA_002335545.1 Apodemus speciosus | reverse complement strand
ATATATTCAGTTCTAGAAATTGGCTCTGTCTTGATACAATTAGATTACTAAATGATTTAATATAACCAGTCAATCAAAATACATTTTTAATAGTTGTCTCAGTAGTTAAAAGCACCTGATAGTCTTGCAAAGAACACAGGTTGGGTTCTAAACATGAATATGGTGGCTACCAAGAGTCTATATAATTCTAGGGGTGTAGTGGCTTGTGTAATCATACTAATTATGTTACCCAAAAATCTGTTTGCAGGGTCCTGCCCATGGAACAAGAGGAAGCCTATCCCCAGGTGAATTTTGACTGGAAAATATAGTTACTGTTGGCCAATAGTTGGACAGGGAGACAGAAGCAGGACTTTTAGGATTCCCAGAAAGAACTGAGGAGGAGCAGGAAGAGGAGAAGGAGGAGGAGGAGGAAATGAAGGACGAGGAGGAGGAGAAGGAGGAGGAGGAGAAAGAAATTCTGCCATGATGTGAGTGCTGAAGAGAAACACAGCCAACATATAAGTGCAGGGGCAAAGTGGCCCAGGAGGGCTGCCCAGCAGGGTTCAGGACAGCAAAAATGAAATATAGATTTAGTAAATATTAACTCAAGAACATCAGAGGGGAGTATGTGTTAGCTACTTGGAGTTAGGGAGTAGCCCAACCATTGAGTTGTTTAAGGTTTTTAAAATAGAAGGCTGTTTATGTATGTATGTCTTTCTTTTCGGAATCCAGAGTATTGGAACTATATCAAAAAGCATGCTTTTATAGAGGATCAGCAATGTACTGCTTCATAGTGGGTCTAACGACCTTATCTTGCCTCTACAGTCTTTGCATCCCTTTAGTGCATTATCATACGTGCAGGAAAAAAACACTCATACACATAAACCATTCTTGGTACCAGAAATAGCCACATAGTCAGTGCTAGTAAATTTATGGATCTTGGAGGAAAACCAACAGCCACAACTTTATTAAATCATCATGGTACCTAACAACACTCTTAAACACTTGTTCTCTTACCCATGGTTAAGAATAGTGCTCACCTGGGGATCCATCCCATACATAGACACCAAACCCAGACACTATTGCAGATGCCAAGAAGTGCTTGCTGACAGGTGCCTGATATGCTTGTCTCCTGAAAGCCTCTGCCAGAGCCTGTCAAATACAGTGGTGGATGCTCTCAGCCAACCATTATACTGAGAACGGGGTCTTCAATGGAGGAGTTAGAGAAAGGACTGAAGGAGCTGAGGAGTTTGAAACCTCATAGGAAGAATGACAACATCAACCAACCAGACCTCCCAGAGCTCCCAGGGACTAAAAGACTAACCAAAGAGTGCATGTGGAGGGACCCATGGCCCCAGCTGAATATGTAGCAGAGGATGGCCTTGCCAGGCATCATTGGGAGGAGAGACCCTTGGTCATGTGACGGCTCCATGCCTCAGGGTAGGGGAATGCCAGGGTGGCAAGGCAGGAGTGGGTGGGTGGTTGGGTGGAGGAGCATCCTCATAAAAGCAAGGGGAGGGGTGATGGAATAGGGGGTTTCCAGAGGTGAAACCAGGAAAGGTGATAACATTTAAAATGTAAATAAATAAAATACCCACCCCCCAAAAAATAGTGCTCACTCCTCATCAAACTTCTTTTTGCAACAGACAAAAACTATTTAAGAAAACGAAGACCAAGCAAAATATATATTTGTGAAGATCTGTGAATTATACATCTACAAAACACTCCCACATCTAAGGTTGGGGAACATTGCAGAAGACCAGGTGGGAAGATCAGATTCCAGAGGATCAGGAACTTTCCGTGAGATTGTATCACCTAGGAATCTAGTAATGTCAGAAGCTACATCCATAAATTACTGTTAAAATGACCACCTGAACATGACCTGAACAAGGATGACAGCAATAAACAGACATGATAGAGTGGGTGGGGGAAAGTTCAGTAGGTCTCTACCCTACACAAACAACTACAGATAACTAAGGCATGCTGAGTGTCAGAGAAATATCATTCTCAAGGGGAAGCACACAAATTGTCAGCTCTGAAAATAGATATTTAAGTAACATTAATCAGGTGGAACAAATTATATTTAGGAATGTGTAAGTGTGCATGCATGATGAATATATGTGAATCAAAGAAGCATGAATTTGAAACAGAGCAAGGGGGATATATGGGAGGGGTTTCAGGGATGAAATGAAAGGGAGAAATATTGAAATTAAAATCTCAAGAAAGAAAAGAAATAACAGCAACAAATATGTCCTTCTGTGCTACTTGGCTATTGTTAAAAATAATAATTTTTAACCCTACATTTTTTTGTGTATTTTCAAAAAGGCACTGTGATAGAAATTGCATATACTTGAGTTCCAACCCTCTTGTAATAATTTTTAAAGTATGTCATTGCAATAGGGCTTAATTATAATTTCACCTCAGGGTCTTTGAAGATTATATTAGGATATTTTTGATCCCTGAAAATTATAGCACAGTAACATGGGTAATATTTTGAAATGTAAGTATTGTAAGTTACATTTAACCATTTCTTAAAGCTTTGGATTTAAACTTGAAAAGCAATACTAAAGTGAGTTTCATATTTTAGGATGCAGATTTTGGATTTACTATAGAAGATGAATGTTTATAAAATGTGTGTGAAACACATTATAATATATGCTTTAGAATCTTTCCATCTACGTCAACAATTTGGTCTTAAAGGAACTTATTCTCCAAAATTTATTAAAAAATATAATTCTGAGGAATCTTTTGCTTGGAAAAGTAATTTCCTTATTCTGAAATGTTTTCAAATATAGATAAAAACAAAATATTAAAAACAGGGAAAGTTGACGTTTTTTGTCTAAATTTTTAGTATTAGTTAACTTTTTTTATACATTTTCTGCCTATGACTCTAAAGTGCATATTATGTATTTATATATATTTACAAGGATGTATATTCACAACAATACTAAGGGAAAACTGATATTCCATTTAGATATTAAAGCTAGTATATGATGACTTGTTTGTCATGAATTAACATAATACACATGAAATCTACAATTATGCCAACAAAAACACAGATATTTTGACATAGAAATTATTGCTTACAAGACTAGGGTTTTTCAGACTTAGGAAAATTGAGCCTCCAAATTAGATAGACTAAAGTCTCATGCAATAGCCAACTTTATTCAGTGCATCAGACAATTTATACTCTTGAGTGTTAAAAAGATCACAGGAGTAAAGTTCTCATGAGCTTAAGCTCTATGTAAACACAAGGATAAGCCTCACGTGTCAAAGCATGTTTTATATTATTGAAATATAAAAGATAATTTACAATTTTCATTGAATAACCCCAGCAAAAAATAATGAGTAATCTGAAATAAATTCACTCATATCTGCCACACTTGGGAGGAGCACAAAAATCTCTGTTCATGACGAACTGAGATCAAACTTTTGTCTTGCAGTGTTCTCAGCAAGACACATGACATCATTCCTGGGCTCTGTTTTCCTAATGTTGTATAGGAATTTTAATAATATGTTCTTGTAAAATTGTTAAGGTATAGTAGTAGGGGGTAAAAGGAAAGGAAAATCTTGGACACTGTCATAACAATACAAGAAACAAAGCAAGGGATTACATCATTTTGTGCTTCAATAGAATCTTTATTTCCAAACACTAATAAATTTTAGAATCTATAAATTATGCTAAGATATATTAAAATTGGAGGAGGTATGCAAAAGGAAAAGAAAAACTTGTTTGATGAAAGAAAATCCAAGAAGTGGACAGATAAAGCAAGATAAGATAATTGCAGTATTTCTCAAATCTGACAAGATGATAGATACCCATAATTCAGAATCAGATATACTACATGAAAACCATCATGAGAACACTAATACTCATTCATCTATTTATTATATAATCTATCATTGCTTCTAAATTCTAATTATATTTGTGTAATCAATAATTTATCTGTAGTAAATTTTTATATTCCTTATTCTAATAAAATAGTTTGTAAGATATACAAAGGCATTTTAGGTGATTTCGGGATATCAGTGTAGTTTATATTTTATATATATTCAAATTTGTCAATGTGATGGTTTGTATATGCTCACCCCAGGAAGTGGCACTATTAGATAGTGTTGCCTTGTTGGAGGAAGTCTGTCACTGTCGGGAAACGGTCTTGGAGGTCTTCCTTTTAGATGCCTGAGGATGCTCGGTCTGTTCCTGTCTTCCTTGATAAAGATGTAGAACTCTCGGTTCCTCCTGTACCACGCCTGCCTGGATGCTGCCACGCTTCTGCCTTGATGACAATGAACTGAACCTCTGAACCTGTAAGCCAGCCCCAATTAAATGGTGTCATTTATAGGACTTGCCTTGATCATGGTGTCTATTCAAAGCAGTAAAACCCTGACTAATACAGTCAACTTTGTTGAAAATCAAATTGTTTTCAAATAGATTCATAGGTGATTTTACAATAATTAGTGTATTAGGAAATTGTTTTGGACATTAAAATAATTAGAAAATTTCTAATACTGAAATAGTAAATTTAAAATCTATCAAAGCCATACAAGAAAAACAGAATGAATACATAGTAAGTATTCATCTTCAAACTTTTTTTTGTATTTGTTGTCTCTTAATTTTACATTTCACATCCTAAACTTCTCAAACTCTGGTATATATTTCAGGTCATGTAAGAATATATTTAAAATCCAGTTTTAGTATAACTTATCTACATAAGCATATTGTTCTCACAAGACTCCATTAATGTCCTGGAACACACACAGTTTTGATTCCCAACAGGAGTTTAGCTACTTTCAGTCTCTCAGTGAAACCATCTCTGGAAAATATTTATTCTAATGATGTTCAACATATTACTTTCAGGATTGCTGCTTCCTTCATCTACTGTGTTGGGATTCAATTCACAAAACAGGCAAAATAATCAGAAGATATACATATCACAGATTGTACTAGTCAGACTTTCTAGATAGGCCAATCCAGAAATAAGTTTATCTTTTCCTTCACCATAACTATATGAAATACTGTGAAGTATAACATTTTTCACTAAATATGTTTCAATTTCTTGACTTCTTGTCTGTTTGAATAAGATGGAGATATAGAACTATTCTGAGAGAAAATATGCCCACACATACACACACACATACACACAGATGCACACAAATGTATACACAGAGAGAGAGAGAGAGAGAGAGAGAGAGAGAGAGAGAGAGAGAGACTAAAAACAGACATAAACATGTAAGTACAGGTTTTATAATATCCAATAAGATAAGATTTAATTTATTTTAATTTCAATAATGACTGATTTTCATACATCATAAAACATTAGAACTCTTAGAATGTACTCATCACTTTCAATCCTTAAGTACCTAGTTGCATGAAACATTCCAGAAGTAATAACAAATATAGATTTTATGTTATTATTATAAATAAGTTACTGTCCAAAGTTCCAGTTCTAAACATCTTTATACTTTTGTTGAGATTTTACTGAATAAAATAAAGACTGATGCAGGAATTATTAAATTAGTGTTCAGATCATACTCATTGACATAAAAAGGTGAGTTGATGCACTTCCTCATTCATCAGTTCATATCCTCATGTCTGAGTCAGGATCCGTAACGAATACAGTTAGCAGGAAAAACACTTATATTAAATGTTCAAAAGGTACAGATGCAGCCCCTTCAGGGGAAGGTATGGCAGAAGAGGCTGCACCATCCAAGTGGCAGAAGTGTCCTTCTTATAAACTAGCCAGCCAGGAAGCACAGAACACAGGCTTGAAGCACAGACAGGTGTGTCAACTTTAAGGGCTCGCCACCAGTGATCCATTACACTAGCCAAGCCTGGGAGCTTCAGAAGCTCCTAGAACAGTATCACTGGATAAGCAAGGGATCAAAAGTAGGATGTTTGGGGAATATTCCAGATGCAAATCACATCGCCGAATGCAAACCTAAGTATTTAACCACTTTCCATCTATCACGTTTTATAGAGATGGTTAAACCACAGATTTTGCAAAAAAAAAAATAATAATAATAATGATCAAGAAGCCTAAGATCCTTGCTTTGATCTAGGCTGTACCTCCTTATACAAAGTCTCTTATAGGAACACTTAATTGACTTACTAAAAGCAATAATGTGCCCACAATGACTGAAATACTAAAACATACTACAGAGCTCAGGGACCTGAAACTGGATACACAGAATTTGGTAAAAGAATTAGTATTCTAGAATACTCCCTCAAACCAAACAGTGCCATCTGTAATTGAATCACTGTAGACCCACCTCAATCTTATCTAGGCTCTTTTCCTTAATATCTTAAAAGTCTATTTAATTTTATTGTTCATAATAAAAAACATCACCCACTGTGAACAACTAAAACCTCAAAATCTATTAATAAAGATAGAGAGAATGTGAGGGAAATTACTTATCTCTTGATAGATTCATAATGAATGTAMTTAAGGAAAGTTTATCTAAAATGTAAATTACTTTGGCTTATGAATTTGGGTAGATTACATTCATTTATAGCTGACTGGTACTCTTAGATCAAAAACTAGAAAATTGATGAAACAGAAGAATCATATTTAAAACCATCAAGATAACCTGAAAGAAACACATTTTAGATAAGCTGAAGTTTAGAAATAATACAACATGGAAATTAATGTGAGTTCTTGGTTTTCTGTTTCGTTTTGTTCAGGTATTTGATGATTGCAGTGTCAAACAAGTAGTTTTAATGTTAACCTTAAAAATTAGCCTTACCCCTGCATAGGCCGTGGAGGAGTCAAGGTCACCACTGTTGCTGCCGGATCCCAAGCCTGAGCTGGAATACTGCCCTGCTGAGAATCTCAGAGAGGAGCATGGGAGAAAATGCTGTATGTCTAGAAAATGGGTCCCAGCACATCTGTAGTTTCCTTTATTCTAACTTTAAAAATATGTTTTGAAGATACATTCAGGATGGTAGCAATTGTCAGCTCATGCTGCCTGCCCCACTCAAGGAAGAAAGCACAGGTCCCATCTGCTTCCGTGGGGCTTCATGGATGTTAGTAATTTTGGGTGAACTGGATATTGGTAAAAAATGGCCTTCGCCAAGTACAGAGAGGTGTCCAGTGGCCTGGAGCTCTCAAGGATCCTGCCCCTTGATGCCTTGCCTAGCAGAAAGATCATGCTGATTCTGGGTAACAACAATGTATCCCAGAAAAGTCTCAGTGATAGTGTAGTATTTCTGGGCTTTAGAAACCAAAGAACTCAAAACWTAAAATAGCTAATTACAATAAGTATTTGCAAATAAAGATATTTGGAATATATATATATATACTGTGACACACCTCAGTTTGAGATACCACTTTCATTAATAAAGACATGATGGAGAAGTGGAAATGATGGCGGATGAAAATACACAGTGTCCAAACAGCAGCAGTACCCTATGTGGGAGCACAGTTACAGGAGGACAGGTAGGATGGTTTGCAGCAGTCTGTCACAGAATGTACCCAGCTGGCATCTGAGAAATGGCTTGTGCTGCTGCCAGAGTCCATGTTGTAGTCTGTGATCTATGTTGCTATTGAGGGCCATATAAATGTCTGTGGAGCAGGGTGCCTCCTGAGACCATGTTGGTGTTTGGCATCAGACTATCATCAATCAGAGCACATGTGGATGTCCTGGGCCTGGGCTGTCTCTGGAAGTCGTGCTGATATCCCTGGGCTGAGCTCCTGCTGGAGGCCAGGTTGATGTTAATGGTCTGTGTTACTGCCAGAAGCCACACGGATGTCTGTGGTCTGTGTTGCTGCTAGATGCCCTGTTGGATTCTGAGGTCCATGTTGGCACTATGGATCAAGTTGCGGTCCATCTCCTGTGATGCAGCCAGAGGCCTTGTGGATGTCTGTCATCCCTGCTGCCACCAGAGACCATTTTGATGTCCGTGATCCATACATGCTGCCTCTGGCTATTATGGGAAAGGAAGTTTCCATTACTAGATATTGATGATTCCAAACTCATTATTAAAAATGAGAAACATGGAAGACTTTTACAACAACCATCGCTTCTCTGCCACCACAAATAAAATAAAATAAAATAAAATAAAATAAAATAAAAAGAAACATTCTATACAGGAAGCCATTGAAGAGAATGTGGCGCGCGCTATCTTCCCGCCGGCAGGAAACACGCGACACACATTAGGCTCTTCTGCAGAAAAGCTTTATTCCTCTTGAGAGAAAGAGAGGGTAAGCTTACAGAATCTCAGGAGCTCGGCCATGCTCCTGGACTCGCTCCGAAAATAATGGAGACTACGAGATCAGGAGGGATCTCGCCTTAAATACAGTTACGGTCTGCGTAAGACGTATCGCCTCCTGGTTGGCTGTAGGTCACGGGGCCAAATGACGCTACGGAAGAGGCGGAGACGGAGGCGTGGGGAACTTGTCGAGCACGTGCCGGCCAGGGTACGACCCCCGCCATATTGTAATGGCGGGCGCAAAGGTAGCTTTCTACATGACGTCACGGGGAGGCGGAGACCAAGTCATGGGAAACCGCCACGCGGTGCGTGTGGGAAGCGCCATGTCGTAGGGGCGGCTTCCTACAAGAGAATCCTTTTAAAAATGTGATAAAGATGCAGATGTTTAGCTCTTTACATTTGATGGCTTCGGGCAGAAGTTTTGACCATGCTCTAATGAATATTGGGGCAACACAAATTCTACTTGGTGTAAGGTTAGGAGGTTGTACCTAGGAAAAATAGGAAGTGAGTGTGATAGAATGTATTGTATGAAAAGTCCCAAATAATCAATAAAAATATGGTTTAAAAAATTGAAACTAGTATCAGTTTAACAACAATGAAGTAAAATCTTTTTGTTTCACTGAGTGTTCAAAACAGTGGTTTCCAGAACTTGAGGATAAGACCTTATCTTTCTGAAGTCACCACACATTTTGATCATAGGATCTGGAGAAATTAACCTGATTCTGACCTTAGTATCTTCTCTCTGATGATTAACTGTCATGATATTAGAAGTTGTCAAAAATGCTGCTTGTAGAGTAATGTTAGCAGCAATTGCACACAGCTCTAACTCCTATGTACTACAATAATGGTTTACCTGACATGAAATCCCATGGTAAGAAAGTGGTACGAATAAATTGGAGGTAACTGAGAGCTCTCTGGTTGGGTTTAAGATCCACTTAGCAGAATAAAATTCATGTCTCTTACCAATGCAACTAACCATGGTTTGAGAGATCATGGATCCTTGAGAAGAACCTACTGGCATCAGTTTACTAAACTGATGTAGCATCCAGCTGCCATCTAAATACTTATCTTTATAACCATAGTAAGTACAGCTTGCATTCCTTATCAAAGATTACCTTTTCAGAAGACTGTAGTAGTCACAGAGAAACACAAATGGTAAATCATTAGAGAATAAGAGTTGATAGAGTGTCCATCCCCAATTGGAACATTTATAATACACTCCATACTCTCAAGGTTGGGGGCACATCCTAAAAGAGTGGACAGGAAGATTGTCAGAGGCAGGAGACTGGGGGATTGCCATGAAGCAGCATCTTCTGAACAGAAATACTATACTTGAGACTGCTCAACAGCTATGGTTACCTGCAGAGGGTCACACATGCCCAGAGATTAGCATGGATGGGGTAGACACACATGGTCCCATCCCTTAGTGAAGAAGTAAAAGTTATCCATGGCTTGGGAGATGATATTAAGATATCTTTAAAAATAAGCCCCCTGATAGTTTTCCCATGTACACACTTTTAGCTTCACACCAAAGTACATTGATAAACATTAATTTGATTCAATAATACACATAAAACTCACAAGTCACACACATGATAAAAAAGGAAGACATGAATTTGAGAGGTGAATGACGAAGGAGACAAGAGGATTTAGATGGGCACAGCATGGAATAAGTTTGTAATATACCAACAACTTCACAGGGTTAAGCAGTAATGAAACAGAAGCATGGGGCATAAAATATGAAGGCATTCAGGTAATGCAAAACCATGATAAGATTGGCAGCTGCTTTATAAGGAAAACAACAAGGTCCCCAGTAGTCACATAGCGTGTTTCAAGTTCAGAAAACAGTAGGTGACATTCTAGAATTCTCTACTATAGCAAAATGGGATGGGAAAATGGAAAAAAATGTTTTTTTAAGAAAACTGAACAAACACCAAGCAGTTTCATGCAAAAGTACATGTAAAATTATAATCAAGTCAAAACAAGTAAAAAAATTACATCATAAATCATCTGTAGAAAGTAATAGAGAAAAGATATATAGAAATGCTCAGAAAAAGAACATCTCAGAGTGGGATTTGAAAGTAAATAAACCTGGAGTTTACTAAAGATTATTCAATATCTTGTGAGATGTAACAAAACCTGAAGAGACCATCCTCATCTTTCCATTTCTCTGAGGACCTTGTGTCGTCCATTCTCTTTTTCTCATGGAGGATTGGGTACAAACATGCTTATAAACAACAGTACCTTCCAGAAGGATAGGCTGTTCTTCCTTTGACCTTACTCTTTTATAGTAGTTCATCTTCCTACTAAAGTGACTCTGTTGATTCCTCTGGCTGATCTATTTATTTAAGAAACCATGATAGGAAGGGGCATGTGGTCAGAGACACTAGTCTACTTCTCAAAGCCTCATCTCATTAGGAGATCAGTGTTGAGGATGGCCTAAGCTTCCAAGCAAACAATGTCCTGGTCGCCAGTGCTTCAGTCAATTTAAATTAATAATGTCAATAGTTTCCATGGATTTCAATGTTGATGATTCTTTAATAGATCCCTGAAATAATCACCCAATTGTCTAATACCTAGGTTATGGCCTTGTAACCCGAAGAGGCATCCAAGCTAAACCTGGTGTTTTGATGCTTAGAAACTATAAGATCAAAGCTATAGAAGACTCTTTTTTTGCCTTTTTGTGCATGGAATTTCAAAATTATATGCTAATATATGCACAATAATATGAAATATGAGAAACATTAGTGGACTTAGAAGAGCTAAAGTTCTAATGGTATTAACTATATGTGATGTTAAATATGTATTATATTGTACTTTTCATATCATAACCACTTTACACATCACTTAGCTGTGGTCATTAAAGTTGACTCTTTTCCTATGTACTAATCCAAAATTCCCTCTTATATACATAAAAAATCATATCTAACAGAAATGGGTACATAGATGTAAAGTGTTCTTTGTCATAAAGTTTTCAGAAGCATTATTATTCATTTTAGAAAACAGCTAAATGACAATAGTGTCACTTACTAGTTAGGTAGATAGTATTTGATGTATTAAAACATCAACCAACATATCAATGAATCTTAGTAAAAAATGTCAGACACAAAAGGGTATGACTAATATACTTCCATTTTTATAAGGTAGAGACAATTTGAAAGTAATATGAACTGATAAAAGACAGCATAATGGTTACCCTTGGAAAGGTGAAATTATTATTAGAATATAAAATGAGGAAACTTCTGAGGTGCTACGAGGTTCATTCCATCAGATTAGATTTTGGTTGTTTAAAAGTTGTCTATTTGTTAAAATTCAGCTTTAAACATATATCATATGAATAATGAAAACATTTTAATATTTAAAATTATTTAAAATATTTACTTGTTCTTCTCCTTGGGACTATCTTGAATACTGTTATATATAACACTGTGAGAGCTTTTACTTAATTCTCACTGGTAATAGTAGAAACAATTATAGCAACAAGACATCCAGAGTAAGAGAGCTAAGACAGTATAAAAGGTATCCCTAAATAAAAATTTTACTTAAAAAGTCAAAATGATCAGAATTAGTAGGCAATGTCTGTTGTTTTTCCTCCACTGAATTTGAGGGCAGGAAGAGAGAACACAGAAACTAGAAAGGATATGAACGATCCTGTGGTGGATTTTGTTTTAGAGGCAAAGAGCATATTAAGATATCTAAGGTGTGTGTCACAAACAGAAGTAAAGTGCAAAATACAAATAATAATTAAAGTCATTGGTAGTATGTAAATATATCAATAGGAAATTTAAAAATGGATGAACATTTGACAGGTGGTTAATAACAAAAAGTCAAAAGAAAAAGAGAAAACAAAGCAAATGATGCATTCAAATGATGGACTTGGGATCCAGAGTTCTCAAGAAGAAATAATAATAGCCAAAAAGAAAGAAAGAGAGAAAGAAAGAAAGAAAGAAAAGAAAAGAAAAGAAAAGAAAAGAAAAGAAAAGAAAAGAAAAAGAAAAAACCCTCACAATGATCATTGTCTTTAGGAGTCATAGGAATGGACATCAAAACCACTTTGAGATTTTTGTATTATTCCAGTCAGAAAGGCAAAGCTCAATCAAACAACTGACAACAAATTCTGGTGAAAGAGAACCCTGGTTCAGTCGGTGGAATTGTGAACAAGCGCAGCCTCTCTAAAAAATCAGTGTGAGGATAATTTCCCAAACCAAAAATAAATCTATCACACCACCGAGTTCGACCACTCCTTGGAATATGCCCAAAGGACTCCGCCACATGTGCCATAGATACTTGCTTAGTCATTTTCAGAACTTCTCTATTCACAATAGCTAGGGAATTAAAAATACCTCAGTGTCTTCCACCAATGAATAATTAATGAAAATGTGTAGATATGCAATATGGAAAATTATTCAGCTGCAAAGAAATAGGAAATCATGAAATTTTCATGTAATTGCGTGGAATTTTAAAAGATCTTATTGAGAGACAGGTAACTTCAACCGAGAAAGAAAAACATTGTGCTTGTATTTTTCATCCAAGGTTCCTAGTTCCAAATAATCCAGATGAAAGTTTATAGCCAGGAGTAGCTATGGAAACAGAAATGTAGAAAGAGTCCATTGTGGAGTTGAGGGGCAATAGAGAGATTAGTAGGATAAAAGTCATCTGCAGTGAGAGAATGGAACAGAAAGCTTTAATTATGGAAGGCTGAGGGAGTTAAGTGTGGAGGAAAGAGAAGGCAGGTGAAGATAAAATAGCAGTAAGTATGTCTGAGAAAGTCATGGGAAACATAATGTTAACTATGTAGCTAAAACACGCATACTCATTAATCTGTATATAAACATATATATATAGTTTAAAAAAGAATTTCCTATCTGAGCTAACAATGCTTCCCAAAGAGCCAAAGACCATCCACAAAATCCCAAAACCAGGCATGAGAAGGCTCTTTGCCCTTCCCTTCCCTTCCCTTCCCTTCCCTTCCCTTCCCTTCCCTTCCCTGCCCTCCCCTTCCCTTCTTTTGTTTTTATTTGTTGACCAGGGTTGTCTACGAGACTTCCCAAATATTCCTTAGGCTCTTACCATTTCTCCTGATTGTCCTCAGAGGAGGAAATTAAGCATGTTATTGAAGACACTGTACACTTCAGGCACAGGACCCAGACACACAAACTGGGTTTGACACATAAGTTTTCTTCTTGGGGAGTAGCCATCATGACACCAGAAGGTTGCATGTAAGCCTCCCAGGGAGAAAGCAAGCAGTATTCCTACCATTCTATGACACCTATGAACCGCAATGGATACAGCATATGACCTTCAGCAGATCTCCAAATAGGCTTAAGGCCATCTCAATGTGAGAGTACATAATTCCCATTTTTTTCTTTTCAAAATTAGAAATGTTTACTTTGTATAGTTTTATACATGCCTTTGTCTGATTCTCTTCATTGAAAGTAATCAGAAGCAGAATTTTCTAGCAAACAAAAGAGAGAAATCTTTTCCTACTTTGGTAAACAATGAAAATATGACATTTATATATCTGGTTGTATAAGAAAGAAAAAACATCAATGTGATATTTGTGAAAATAGAGTAGAAAAATAGTGAAAAAAAATTTTTCCAGAAAATGTACATGTAAAAATGTTTATACTACTAAATATAAGTATAAATTTCATATTTTTAATGAACATAACAATATTTTTATTGGAAGAGAAAAATATTTTCCTAGCTCTGAACTTTTAATCCCTAAGTTTCAAAAACCTAATTTGTTGTAAGGCATAAATTAGAGTTGTGATTATTCTCATCCATTAAATTGATTTAACTTAATCATTGAATCCCATAGGCATTTTCTATGAGTCTTAATTTAGATGAATCAGTTGCCAAGGCAGAGATTCACACATATGCTGGAAGCTTTAGCAAGAAACATTCCGTGTTTCCAATTTAACAATTACAAATAATCGTCTCTATATATGAATACAGATGGAAGCAGACTTCAGAATTTACAGCAAGTGGCCTAAGAGCACATGCCTTGACACAGTATACATCAGAAAATGTAGAGAGCCTTATTGGGGTGCTGTGCCACCTGGACATAGTCTGACATCGGCCAAGGAGTTTGACATTGACCAAGGACAAGGACAAGGTCTTCAAGCCAGAATCTAACATTAGGGCATAATAGGAAAGTAGGTTAAGGCAGGAATTTTAATCTTAGGGTGGAATGAAAGAAGCAGGCTTCAGGCAAGATTTTGGGTTTAGACAAGGAAGTAGGCTCAGGTATTTTGGTTATTCTGACAAGCCCTTGGAAACAACTGTCATAGGACGTTGCTTATTGCCTTGACAATTTTGTGTTTACTGTCTTGCTTGTTCCTCATTTTACTACTATAGACCTTAATACCTGCATGTAATTAAATTGGTATAAAAGAGGATTGGAAATTATTAAACCCGCCCATCAGTCTCAGAATTGGCTGGGGTCATGCTGCAGTTTTGTTTAATTGTGTCTTTCTTTTAAATCCTCACTCCTGTGCTGGAGAACCAGTTGGCTGACTGAGCAGGTTTGGTCAAGAAAATCCTACAGTTGTAGGAAGAAATCTATTTCCTACATATTTGAAATAGCTGTGTTGTATTTGCTTCTGGTTTAACTTTTGTTTGGTTTTACATTACTTTATACATGCTACAGAGTGATTCACAGCCCATGGAAATGAAAAAGCCCTTCAGTATAGAGCACAGGTACATACTTCAGGAGCCAGTGTTGAGGGCAACACAGAAGTTACTAATGGAGGGTAGAAATGACAATCAAGAAAATAATTCACACAAATATTAATTATTATCTTGAAAAAAAATACTTGGCTTCCACTGTGAATTAGTCTAAGAAAATTCTTACATAAAAAGGTAAAATTATTGATTGGTTTTATTGCCTTTGATGATAAGGTGCTATAGGGGATAAGGAAATATGCTAAATATAATCAAATTGTACCTTCTATACTGAAGCAAACTATCAACCTAGGACTTTTGAGTTCCAACAAAACCTGCTTTCCTTTTCAGGGACTTGAGAAGGCTTTTTTTTTTTTTCCTGAACATAAGGAGGTATAGGGCAATGCTTAAATCAGCTGTTCTCAGCCTGTGGGTTGCAACACCTTTGAGGGTCCCATATCAGAAATCTACATTATGATTTATAAGAGTAGCAAAATTGTATTTTTGAAGCAGCAATAAAGTAATTTTAATATTAGGAGTTACCACAACATGAGGGACTGAATTAAGGAGTAACAGTATTAGGAAACTTGAAAACCACTGTATTAAATCAAGATTATAAACAGGGAAACCAGGAAAGGGGATAACATTTGAAATGTAAATAAAGAAAATATCTAATAAAATACAAAGGATGTTTCATCAACAGGGGTTAAACCTACTGCACAGTGACCTTCATCAAAGAAAATCTCATCTCACTTTCATGAAAATAAAAAAAAATGAAATAAACAGGTAAAACATTTTTTCCAGTCAAAGTCATASAAAGACCTTTTAAACCTGTTTTTAAAGGAGTGTATCACTTTTAGTTTTTCTTAGTCAAAAATAGTAGAGTTCAAAGACAATCAAATATTTTTACAAACCTCTGAATTTCATATCAATGTGAAGAGAGGCTGCCCTGAAGGAGATCTTGTGCTATCTTTTGTGTAAAGGAGTTGTTTATAACTTGTAACATAAAAACAGCCCAAAGAATTTAAGGTTGTTTAGTTTGAACAACTAGAAAGTTTGAACAGCTGCCTGCTGAGAAAGCACTATGCAAACACAAAAGAAAGTCTCATCTTTTACTTACTGGGAGCAAAGTAGAATAATCTATTCAAATAGCAACACAAGGCATTTCTTAGCAGGAAAGGAAGATGACTTATCCAGAACAACAAAGACAAGAACACGCATAGTGTACACCAGAGCTTCAGAGAAACACTTAGGTGTTCAGAACCGACCCTTGTACAGACTCATAACTTGTATCCAGTTCAGCTTTAGTGTCTCTCAAGCTTTTTCTTTCACAATGAGATTACCTACTGTATTATTTTTATTTCCATTTCAGCAATGACTGTTTAAAGGATGAAGGAGCTCTCTAGTTTCTGGGTCTCACTTGGAGAAGGGCCACATTGTAAGAGCTTCATTGGCATAAGCAGTTCAGCAGTTGACAGGACCCTGAACTCCTTCAAGTTGGGCTTGAAACTTTTGAGGTGAGTTCACCATACATTCAGAGGCAGGGGGAGAGAAGGCCATGATCTGTGACAGTGTGAGATTTATCGGGCACCTATCTGTATGATTACTAACTGCTTTGGTTTACATTAATGTCTCCTAAAGGCCCTCACTTGAAAGTTTTAATCACCATGACATAATTGTGAAGAGGTAAATAAATCACTAACAGCTGAAATCCAGAGAAGGAAGAACTTATGTCACTGGAATTCTGTTTTCTTGTTTTGTTTGTTCTATTTTCTTTTTCTTTTCTTTTCTTTTCTTTTTTTGTTTTATGGTTTTGGTTTTGTTTGTTTGTTTGTTTGGTTGGTTGGTTGGTTTGGGATTTATTTATTTATATTTATTTTTTCACCACCATTGTATCCTAGGCACTATGAACTAAGTCTCTTGCCCTACCAAGTACCACCTGGAATAATATTTTGTCTTTCTACAATATCAAAAGCAATAGAGAAAACTTACTATGTGCTAAAACATCTAGACCCCCTTAAGATAAATTCCACATATCTTTTAAATTATTTTAATTCTTTTGCTCTTTAAGTTGAATGTTTTACTTGGCTATAATTAACAAAACTGAAAAAAAAACCATGAGAATTTCTTTCATTCCCACTTGTCACACATTCATGGTGGCTGTTCCTCTTGATTTTGAGWATGTGCTAGACTATGGATATACTTATTATTTAATATCCACAATATTGTTGCAGGACACCAGATCATATTTTGAACCCTGAGATAGTAAATTGTTTCTAATTGTAGTATGGATCTGCCTTTGATGGTAGAGCTTTCAGTTTACTGTAAACAAGTACTTGTGGTCTAGCTCAGCCCTCACACATACCTTTAATCCCAAAGCTAAATAAAGTCATCAGGCAGGGCAAGCAAGTAGCCAACCAAGAAGGAGAGACCATAAATAAACAGAACGGAGGGTCTTTAAGTTGAAGTGTATTTAACACAGCCTTTTCTTTCTGGAACATTCGTAATGCTTTTACAGTCTTTGGTGGAGTAGGAAGGCCAGCTGGGTACTTTTCTCTGACTCTCTGAGCTAGCAGGCTTTCACTCCAGCCTCTAGCTACTAAGGTTTATTGAAAAGGTGAGATTTTTGATTTTTTTTTTATTTTCTATATTCTTTGTTTACATTCCAAATGATTTTCCCTTTCCCGGTTCCCCCCTCCCCATAAGTCCCATAAGCACTCTTCCCTCCACCTGTTCCCCAATCAACCCCCTCCAGCTTCTCTGTCCTGGTAATCCCCTACAATGCTGCATCAATTCTTTCCAGGACCAGGGTCCTCTCCTTCCTTCTTCTTGGGAATGCTTTGATATGTGGAGATTTTTGATTTTTAAAACAACAAAGCAGCAATGATATATTACATAGGAAGGATGTTAGATTGAGAACAGGTAGAATAGAAAGATACTGAGAATGCATAGGAGAAATATCAGTGACAAAATTCTCTTCAAAGATGAAATTGGCATAGCATTTCAAAGATTTGTATTTGCATGGCTTGCATAGCACTTAAAACCTAAGCAGGCACCAACAAATTCAATATTAGATCTTGCTCATTCCTGATGAAATTATGAACTGATCTTACATTGCCAGATAAAGGCCTGTGGACTTCCAGGAAATATGTATAAGAACTGTAAAACATTTTGTAAATTAACAAATACTAAGAGTGGATGCTTTGTTTTAGTTTGCTGAAACACTCAGCTAACCCATAAATCCATTGTTTCAAATTCCAAATACATTAACCTACACATGGCCGGCCATCTATCAAGGTCAAACTAGCCCACCGAGACAATTAGGAGGTCAGTGCTAGTGACACTGCCATTTGAAAAGTCTGACACCTATATGGACAAAGTTGTAATGAGCTTTTAGAATGGGTAAATGTCCTTGCCTTTTAAAACATAAAACGATTTGCCCAGTGTTTACCAGATAAAAATTAACTTTCTCATCTTACCACCAGCAATTATAAAAATAATCAGATGGTCCAATTATATTTCTGCAAACAGTCAAGAAACAGAATGAGGTGAACATAATTTTTTCAAGACTGCTGGCTAAGTATCATACCTTCAATAGAACATATATTTTTGCTAACTAAACTCACTCTATATTTCTCATGCACCATTCACTACAACACAGCTTAAAATTTAATTAAGCAAACTTATCCTTTAGAGGTTGGGGTCATAGACAAGAAGGAAACACCTCATCAGAGGGCTAGGACATGAAAGAAGACACAACAAAGAGCATGATACATATTCCTTCAGACAAGTCTCAGTGAAATATAGAAGGAAATTGGCATCACTTGCTTGTCTGTCAAGAACATTCAATAGTTAATTCATTCATCTTTCCTGAAGCAGGTGAGCCTAGGGGACAGAAAGGCTTCAGAATAATTTTACATATGGTGAAATCCATCAGGAAGCGAGAATTAATCCAATCCCAAAATACTAATAGTTGGGTGGAAAGGGTGAATTATAGGTAAATAAAATCTTCCGCTCATCAAAGGATGAAAAAAAGTCAAGAGAGAGACCTGAGAATGGAATTAAAACCTAAACTTCTGACAGATAATTAATGTATAGAATATTTATAGATGAAAAATCTAAATAATGTCCAAACAAAAAAAAACCCTCAAACAACTCAGCATGTGGAGTAAAGAAATCAGCAAAATATTAGTTATATAAGATAAATTAAAATAGTCAATAAACTTATAAAACACAAAAACTTTGATCATCTAGCAAATGCAAATCAAAGCCACATTTGCCTCCTGTCTTTCCCCAATCAGAAGGACAATCACTAAGAAAAAATGTACAAAAATTGTTGGCAAAGTTGCTAGAGGTAAAATGAAACCCTAAATAATATTGATGGGATTTAATGTGGAAGACAGTGGAGATTGCTCAAAAAAATCTTAAAATAGATCTATCAAATGGCTTGGCATATCACATGTAGCTATCAGTATGCCAGGGGAATTCTAAGTCAAAATGTCACAGATGTGCATAAAGATCCATGGATACTTCCACACATATGAAAGGAGTTACATGTTTTAGCTAGCCCATATGAAAGACCCAGAATTCAGGTATTATAAGCTGTAAGCCTAGATTGGGCAGGTTTTGGAGCTCTTCTGACTTAGATGCCAGCTAGATGTCCCTTGTTACATGTGTTTCTCCTAGCCACATGATCATGGTACATCTCCTTTCATGGCAGCCTCTTCCATTGGTCTCCCTTTCTCTCTCTGTCTCTAACTGTGACCCCTCAATAGGTAACTGAAAAGTTTCCTGGTTCTATCTATTGCCGAGTCCCAGTATAAGGATCCAAGATTCCCTGAAGAATGATAACCTGGACTCAAATAGTAATCAAAGACAAAGAGTGTTTTATCTGCAGAAGTCTATCATGCTGGAGTCTATCACTTACCAAAATGGAGATACCCAAGTGAGCTTGCAAGCCCAATTTAAAGCACATTAGGGGAAATTACAGAGAGAAATAGGTGATGTTTATCTTATTTCATTGTCTAGGGACATTACAGAACAATTGCTGGGGCATGGGGGAATGGAAACTGTCACTTGGGAAGCCTGGAAACTGTTGTTGGAGTACCCTGGATGAGGCTAGGTGGTGAGACAACTTCTGATGGTGTAGTAGTTTCTGATTGGCTGTCCAAAAACTTTTCTTTTCTTTTCTTTTCTTTTCTTTTCTTTTCTTTTCTTTTCTTTTCTTTTCTTTTCTTTTCTTTTCTCTTTTCTTTTCTCTTTT
>BDUI01000049.1:737076-751485 GCA_002335545.1 Apodemus speciosus | reverse complement strand
TATACAATAAAAATAATAAAAATTAATTTAAAAGTATATATTCAATTATTTTTAGTGAACTGTGGATAAGAACATTCATGCAGAGGGAGCAAAAATCCAGTTTCTTTTTCTCGACTTGATTTTCAAGTGTGAGCCAATAATCTCTTATTAAAAAAAGACTGTGTCATGTTGTTTAACCCATTTGATATCTTATAAAGTTTTTGATATTTTATACCAAGTCTGGATGAAATAAGAGTAAAAAGGAAGGGTAAGCATTATAAAAGCTTTGGTATTGTTATTTTAGGGTTGGGCTTTGAACCCAGTGCTCTAGGTTAGCTAGGCAACTCCTGTGAATTGAATATGTACATATTCACAGGGTAACCCAAGCTGGCCTTGAACTCAGGACTCTCATTTCTTTGCCACTTAAATGCTGGGATTTCAGGTGTGTACTAACGTGGTTGGTATAAGAACAAAAAATGTGAAATATAAACAAAGTGTCAGTTAATGATTACATAACATTTTTCTTCCTTTTGGTGTGCTGGGGATTGAACTCACTGTCATGCACATGAAAGGTAAAGACACTATAAACTCAGAACCAAGATTATATACTTCTCACTTTTAAATTTTATGTAATTCATTTCTCTTAACATAGATTAGACAGTAATGTTTACAATCCCTCTAGAAATGTATCCAGAAGTTCAGCTACAGATTTTATAAAGCCTTAATTTGGAGAAATACCTCCCAAATAAGGGTTTTAGAATTTGTTATTTCCAAAATAGCCTGTTTCCATCAATAAGAAGAATATTCATAAATCTGGTTCCTAAAATTAATATATACTTTATTAAACCTTATTTTCTAAAAAAATAAAATTATATGACACTTCTAAACAAACATAAATCACTAAGAAATGTAGTTTCAGGATAATGATTTCAAAACCAGAAGTAGCACCAAGTTCTTAGCTAGCTTCCCCAGATTAAAAGGCAGAACAAAATGTTTAGAGAAATTAAGTATAGGGCATATTAAACAAAACATATATAAATTTATAGAAAGTCAATTAGTTAAGATGACAGAAAAGGGTATGAAAGAAAGGGAATAATATGTAGTCAGATATTCAGATGAGAAGATGTGACCCTCAGTGATAATACTGCAGCTTTTCGTTCTGTGGGGTTCCTTTTTCTATAGGAAAGGCATACAGAAAATACACAGGAAGCCATCATCTATAGATGGAGTCTTGTCTCCCAATTTCTCCCTTCTGATAACGACAAGACATTACATAATTTAATGTCAGAGACAAATATTCAATTTTATATAAAAGGTTAGGAGAAACAAAATGAGACACAAGGCATCATGAGGCTTCGAACTGCAAGTGAGAGAGCATAATCAGGGTCTTTATAATTTATGACATATGTAAAGAATTTTGGTAATTTCAACCTTCCTTTAGCTTCTAAAAATGCTGGTGTTAACCTTTTTTCCCTGTCACGAGTAACAGAATATTTTATATTTTAATCTGTGCATAATGTTCTATTTGTCAGTAAGTCTATGAAAGTGAAGCAGCACTCTGACCTTTATCTTCCACAAGCTGCGTTACATGTGTTCGAGTCACAGCCCACACTGGTCCAGTGGCCTAGAATAAGAGGGACTCAGTAATAAATCTGAACTTTACAATGTTTACAGACATTGTACAGGTGTGATTTTGATTCCAGAGGTTTGATTTAGTGAATATTGCAAGGTATTGTTTTTGGTTTTTCCCTCTTGAGGACTATTTTCAAAATTTCTGTGTTCTTCTGAAATACTTTTGACCATTGTTTAAAAAGCAATTTCTTGAAGACAGAAAGCATGACTTAGGTTTGCTTTTCACACAATGGTTTGATTATCCAGAATGTGTTTGTGAAGGGTTTTCATGGTTGACATTTATGTGGAAATTTATCCTTTGATCTGTAAACACATACAATATAGCTTTTTCTATGAGAAATGACACTTTTGTATAACACTAAACCACCTACATTGCTACCTAGAATTATATAACTTTTATTAAATTGACACTGAAAACTACATGTGTACCATATGAAGATAAAAAGTCACTGATAAAAACATATAGGGCAGGACTCTATATCTTTATCTCTCTATATCTGTCCATCTTCTGTACATATGTACACATAGCAGCTTTACATAATGCATATGTCAAATTTAATTATATTGAAAATTTTACAAACATACAAATATTCAGGTTTATTGCTTATTATTTTTATGTTATTAAAAGAGTTGTGCCTGTCTCTATGAATGTTTTAGAGTAAATGTTCATTACTACTGTTTAGCAATAAAGTAGAAAAAAATGGCAGTTTTAAGACTCAAATTATCTTCTGTATCCTTGTTATGAACATACGAATTCCAAGGAAGGAAGACCAAAGTGTGGATGCTTTAGTCTTACTTAGGAGGGGGAACAAAATAATCACTGGAGGTAGAGGGTGAGAGGGACTTGGGAGGAATAGAGGAGGGGGAGAGGGAAAAGGGGGGCAGGATCAGGTGTGAGAGGAGACAGAGGGAGACAGATGTACAGAGGGTCAGGAAATTGAGCAGTGGTTTGTAGTTATGGGGGATGGGGAACTGTGAATAGCCACCAGAAAGTCCTAGATGCCAGGAAAGCAAGAGACTCCCAGAACATAATGAGGGAGTGTGACATTAGCTGAAATACCCAACAAAGGGGAGAGAGAACCTGTAGAGACAATATCCAGAGTATAGGCATGGCTCCTGGTTGAGGGATGAGACAACCCACCCTTTTCAAATGTTTAACCCAGAATTGTTCCTGCTTAAATGAAGTACAGGGACAAAGAGTAGAGCAGAGGCTGCCCCACCTGGACATCCATCCCATATGCAGCCACCAAACCTATTCACTATGGCTGATGCCAAGAAGTGCTTGCTGACAGAAGTCTGATATGGGTGTTTCCTGAGGTGCTCTGCCAGAACCCTTGCAAGCCCAGAGCTTGCAGCTAACCATCTGACTGAGCACAGGAACCTCAATGGAGAAGTTAGGGCAAGGACTGAGGGAGCTGAGGGGTTTGCAACCCTATAAGAAGAACAACTATATCAACCAAGTAGTTCCCCCAGAATTCCCAGAGACAAAACCACCAACCAAGGAGTACACATGGAGGAACCAATGGCTCTAGCTGCATATGAAGCAGAGGATGGCTTTATCTGAAATCAATGGGAGGGGAGGCCCTTGGCCTGTGAAAGCTTGATGTCACAGCATAGGGGAATGCTGGAGCAGTGAGGTGGGAGTGGGTGGGTGGGTGAGGGAGCACCCTCATAGCAGGAGGGGGAGGAGGGGTGGAAGAGGGGATATTCTGAGGGGAAACCGGGAAGGGGGATAATATTTGAAATGTAAATAAATAAAATAACCAATAAAAAATTAAAAAAAATAAAACCAAGAAAGACTCAAATTATCATGTTTCTTTTATGTTTTATTTTAAAATAATTTTAGACTTTTAAACAAAACTTGCTTACAGTAGGACCTCATGCTAGCTTTCATTATAATCATAATCTTATATAACTATAACACATTATTGCAACAAATAAATTAATATTGATATACTGTCAATATTGTTAATCGTCAATTAACAAAGACAATTCTGATTTTACTACCTTTGGTATTAATATGTACAATTTTCTATTCCAGGACCTAATTAAGGACTTCACATTGTATATGTCAGGATTTACTACTCGTCTCCATTCTACCACTGTTTGTCAGTTTCTTCTTATATTTCGTGACCTTGCTACATTGTAAGATATTATTCTACGGAGTTAGTCTCTATTGGATTTGCTTAATGCTGTTGTATTATTAGATTGAGTGCAGAATATTCATTGAGAATACCCAGGCGATGAGACTTCTCAGGACATCATACCAAGGGTGCATGAAGTTCATGGTCTATACTATGGTCATATTGAGACTTTGGTCAAAATGATATTTTAGGTATTTCCCTGCTCTCTGTGCTGTTACTGCCAGCCAACCAGCTGCCATCCTTGTCCTCAGCTCTTCGGATTTCTAAGAGAAATGAATAATGAGACAACACAATATAATTATGATAGACATTTGGCTATGGTAGAATGCTTTACACCATTGGATAGCTGTGTATTAGAATCAGATGAAGAGATGGAAACCGCCTGTGTAAACTGTGCAAAAGAAAAGAAAGAGGACACATTCAAATCACTACAAAAAGAAGCCAAAAACCAAAGGGTACTAGAGCGTTTGAAGGATTTAAGTACACCTAAGTCACAACATATGTACTAATGTACTTGAAACTTAAACTAAGGAAATTATTGGTAAACAGAAACCTAAACATAATAAAATCAATTTACAGCAAACCAATAGCCAATATCAAATTAAATTGAGACACACTTGAAGCAATTGCTTTAAAATCAGGGACAAGACAAGGATTCCCACTCTCCCTACAGCTATTCAATATAGTACTTGAAGTGCTCACTACAACAATAAGACAACGAAAAGAGATCAAGGGAATACAAATTGGCAAGGAAGAAATAAATGTATTACTATTTGCATATCATATGATAGTATACATAAGTGACCCCAAAAATTCTACCAGAGAACTTCTCAGCTGATAAACAACTTCAGCAAAGGGACCATATATAAAATTAACTCAAGTAAATCAGTTGCCTTCTTTAATACAAATGATAAACAGGCTGAGAAAGAAATTAGGGAAACAACTCTCTTCATGATAGTGACAAATAATATAAAATATCTTGGGGTAACTCTAACCAAACATGTGAATGACCTGTATGATAATAATATCAACTCTTTAAAGAAAGAAATCAATGAAGGTCTCAGAAAATGGTCTCAGAAGATTTCCCATGCTCATATATTGGCAGAATTAATATAGTAAAAATGGCCATCCTACCAAAGGCAATCTACAGTTTCAATGCAATCCCCATCAAAATCCCAATACATTTCTTCACAGACATGGAAAGAGCAATTCTCAAATTCATCAGGAAGGGCAAAAAATCCAGAATAGAAAAAACACCTCCTAACAATAAAAGAACAGCTGGGAGAATCACCATCCCTGACCTCAAGCTTTACTATAGAGCAACAGTGATACAAACTGCATGGTATTGGTACAAAGACAGACACATTGATCGATGGAATAGAAGAATAGAATTGAAGACCGAGAAATAAAACCACATATTATGGGCATTTGATCTTTGACAAAGACAAATCAGCAACTTACAAATTGGGAAAAAAATCCTTACTAACCCCACATCCAATAGAGGGCTAATATCTAATATCTATATCTATATCTATATCTATATCTACATCTACATCTACATCTACATCTACATCTACATCTACATCTACATCTATATCTATCTATCTATCAATATATCTACATATCTATATATCTATACCTATATATAAAAGAATTCAAGAAGACAACTGCCAAGAAAATGAACAACCCAATCAAAAAATGGGGTATAGTACTAAAATGAGGATTCACAACAAAGGATCTCAAAAAGTTGAGAAGCACCTAAAGAAATGTTCAAAGTCCTTAGTGACCAGAGAAATGAAAATCAAAATGACCTTGAGATTCTACCTTACACCAATCAGTGTGGCTAGGATCAAAACCTCAGGTGACAATACAAGTTGGAGAGGATGGGGAAAAAGAAGAACACTCCTCCATTGCTGGTGAGTTTGCAAACTGGTACAACCACTCTGGAAATCAATCTGGAGGATCGTCGGGAAATTAGTAATAGATCTACCTGAAGATTCAGGATATCCTGAGTTTTGCAGGCAAATGGATAGAACTAGGAAATATCATCCTGAGTAAGGTAACTCAGATCTAAAAGGACATGCATGGCATGTACTCCCTAATAAGTAGATATTAGCAAAAAAATACACCCCCCCAAAACAACGACACACACAAAAAAATGTACAGGATACCCAAGATACAGTCTACAGAATTCACAAAGGTCAACAAGCTAAAGAGCCCAAGTGATGATGCCTCAGGGGCAGCAGAGGGGAAACCTGAGGGCCAGCAGAAAGAATGGAAACAAGCGACCTTGGGAGGTAGGAGGTTGGGGGGACCCTCCAGAATGCATCAGAGCCCTGGGAGATGAGAGACTCTTATGACCCAAAGGGAGGGAACTTAGATGAAATGCCCAATAGTAGGGAGAGAGAACTTATAGAGTTTACCTCCAGCAGGAAGACAGGGCATCGAGTGAGGGAGTTGGTTGCAATCCCACAGTTGAAATGACACATAATTGTTTTCTGTATGAAAGAACTTCAGGGAGGAAAATGGAGAGGATCCTGAGGAAAAAAACAGTCCAGTGACAGACCAAGAATGGGATCCAGCTCAAAAGGAGGCACCAAGGCCTTACACTATTACTGAGGCTACGGAGTGCTCACATAAAGAGACCTATCATGACCGCCCTCTGAAAGACCCAACAAGGAGCTGAAAGAGTCAGATGCAGATATTTGCACCCAACCAATGGACAGAAACTGCTGACCCCTGTGGTTGAATTAGGGAAAAGCTGAAAGAAGCTGAGGAGGAGGGAGACCCTGTAGGAGGACCAGCTGTCTCAATTAACTTGGACCCCAGAGATCTCTAAAACACTGGACCAGGCAGCACACACCAGCTGATATGAGGCCCCCAACACACATACAGCAGGGGACTGTCAGGTCTGGACTCAGTTAGAGAAGATGCACCTCACCCTCAAGAGATCGGAGGGTCCAGGGAGTTTAGAGGTCTGGTTGTGTGGTGGATGGGGGATGGGGACATCCTTGTGGAGACAGGTGGAGAGGAAGTAGGGTATGTGGAACAGTTGGAGAGTGGACAGGGTGCGGGGAATAAAATCTGGAGTGTAAATAAATAATTAAATAAATAAAATAAATGATTCGAAAGAGTTTTCTTAGAATCTGACAGCATCCTATAGACCATATTTTTGAAAATAAGAACATACATTTTTAAAGCCTGATTATTTAAGTGATTTCTCATGCTTTTTCACCCTCACTGTCTTCTAAAATTCTCAATGACTCTTGGAGTTCACAAGTGTAGTGGCTTCTGCCCACAGCACTCAAGCTCACTGGATTCTCGGAACTGCTGCAACAGGACTTTGAGTATCAATCTTTTCTCTTCAGTCAAGGTCTACTTTCTTAATGAATTTCATGACATCAACATTTATTTTGCACACCTTCTTTGGGTGATATTATAATGAAATTAGGATATTGTTATTGGAGTACTCACCACAGTATGATATTCAGATGTGCTTTCATATATATATATATATATATATATGTATATATATATATATATATATATATATATATATATATATTCTATCTCATTCTTTATCTCAGTGTTTAGTTTATGATCAGAGTACAATGATTATCTGACTAATTAATCAATTAAAAAGGTGAACATATACTCAATTCAATGATACATAGAAAACTCCAGTTGAACTAGCTATTTCTTATCATCATTCTATGAGTTAATAAAATAGTTCAGTTCATGAAAATTATTCATATTATCATTGTAGATAGAATCAGCACAGAGGCAGAAATTAATGTGTCTTCTAATTTCCTGTCATAAATATTCAATGACATTTGGTGAGATTGCAAATGCTTTTTAGATGCCTTCATAGTTTATACATTAAAATCAAATTTTATAATTACAATAAAAATAAATATGCAATAAGTTATTAGTGAGGTTGTTACAGAGCTAAAGAGCAAGTAAATGTAAAATTATCTTATTGATTTTCTTACCTTTTTCCAGTATTTGAAGCTAATAAGCATCATTAAAATTAAGATTATAAACTCATTTAAATTGCTGAACACTGTAAACTTTCTCTAACCAATCCTGAGCAAAAGGAAGTATTTACTAGGGGCTATGTTTGTGGCTCATTCTTAGCTAGAAAATATTAATCTAACTAGGGCTTCCACCAACTGATTACTTTGGTCAGCTTCTGATTTTTTTTTTTTTCAAATAAAACCAAAAATCACTTTTGCCATTAAAATCTTAAGTTCGAGTGACATTCGGCTGGAACTGTTGTCACTAACTTTTTAAATGTGTTTAGACTATTGCAGTTGATGGACATGAAGAAAGAGCAAAAGAACACTGAATTGGGTGTTCAAAATCACAAGTCAGTCTTGCCTCTTCTAAAACGTGTATTGTTATGCAGTCTCAGTGGAATTTGGAAACTTCAAGACACTGAGGAAATTATTAACCCTTGAATATTATTGTAGAAAAACAAAATATTAGTACAATATCTAGGCCCCCAAAATAAGTCACTGTAGTGGTGCTGCTTACATTCCCACAACTGTGAGAAAGACAAATAGCAAGAGAGCAGGGGAGTTGACAGGCAGTGTAAATATAAATTCTCACACGAGCAGGTAATAGTGTTATCTCTCCAAATTGTAATAAACAGAACCTTGCCAGAGTGGCAGAATGACCAAAAGGTCATAAGTTATTGATAACGGAGAAGACACTGAAAAGTCACAGGAAAACAGTGTCAATTAAGAGGTGAAATCCCATAGCCTGGCTGAACAACCGCAGAAGTTACTGAACTCTTCATTATCTTACCTTTTAAAAAGAAGACAATGCCTCACACTTCCCATTTACAGTCAACAAAATCCCACCCGTCCAACAGCAAAGCCTTAAAAATCTAGTTCTAAACAATGGGGCCGGGGGGGGGGGGGAGGAGGTGGGAAACAAACGATGGTCGATCCTTAGGGGAACACATAAAAACCTGAGTTGAAGACACAATGTGGCATCAAAAAGGAACAGGCACACGGAGGTTATGGCCTCTCCTGGAGTGTGTATTTTGATGGGCGTAAACAAAGGACTTTATGATAGGTTTGACTACTCATACAGAAACAGTGTTCAGGAAGCGCAGAGCAAAAAGGCAAGAGGAAATAATTCAGGCCTTTGAAAAGCGAATTTAGTTGCAGGAGATAAAGGCTTTCATAGTGCCTTTCCGCTGGTAAATGAAACTGAGGATTTTCTGTGGGTTCCACTTGAAAGGTAAGCAGTCATCTGGAGGAAAACGGAGTGTCACATTGGAGATGGCCCAGGAGTGCCTCGGGCTTAAGTTGAGTCACAGAGGCAGCAGAATGTAAGGATTTCGTGCATGCTAGAGTCCTTGAAGAATAGGACACTTTCTACAAAAGGAAGATACTTTATTTCAGGTTCACTTTAAAAACTGTTTCTCTAGAGCAGACTGCTTGGGCAAGAGTCCATATGGTGGCTAATCTTTAGGCTGAGTTTGCCCCACTCTGTCATACATTAAAAACATCAGTTCTTTATTTTATTATAACTACCTTTATGCTTAAAACTCTATACTAAGATTATTAATGTCCTACAGAAGTTTCCTTATTTAATATGGGAAAAATACATGATTTTAATGTAACCAAACAGAGAAACAAGGAAGGAATCATTTTCTAAAGTAATTTTAAAACTCAGTAAAGCAGGACTTTTGAAATAAAAAGAACAATGTCGAAGTACAACTAATACACTGCATTTTTTTGTGTTTTTCGAAAATAGTTGAAGAAGGACATGAACACAGAAAATACATATATTAGTATATAATTTTCATATTAACACACACGAATAATGAGGTATTTTAAAGTCTAATGACATCAATTTGTGATCACAGGTCTCAGAGTGCTCCCTTCCTGGCATCACTGACTGTTTCTGTTTGTCAGTTGGAAGTATTTAATTCCTAATGTAGCTACATCTGAATTTCAAAAGATGACTCAAACTGCAAGTTGCAAAGTTCTACCTGCAGAGCATCCTGGGTTGGATTCTACAAACCCTAGACCCTTTATCACTCTCTTCTGTCTGCAGTACCATGCAACCTTATCCTGCGAACATACTGCAGAAACAGAAAAGCAGAACACAAACTGCTATGGACAATGGCAGTTAACACGAACGAACCCTTTCCACTCTCAGTGTTTAATGCTTATTTATCTCAAACATTAAGTGAATTTATTTGATTGTATAACTTTCATTTTATGTGAATATAACCATTGATATCATTCCCCCCTTTTCTTCCTTTTCTCTAAAGCCTCCCAAACATCTCTCCTTGCTTTCTTTCAAATTCTTTTGAAAATAATTTTTCTTTATTATTAATGTGACTGTGTATGTGTGTGTGTGTGTCTGTGTGTGTTTGTATGAGCACAGGCATGTGACAAGGTATGTGTAGGGGGAAGAACACATCATGGAAGTGTCAGTTCTCTTCCTACCATGTCTGCCAGGTACCCAGCACAGGACCTTCATGCTGTGGACTTTTACGTACTGGTCCTTGTTGTTGATTGTTGATGTTTTAAATTGCATATATGAATGAATACAAAGCATTTTGAAAATGATCACATCTCTCATCCATTCTCCACTCCTCCCAATTCCTACAATGCTCTGTCTAAGGTCTCCCCTGTCAAATCCATATATCCTTTCTCAACTATTGTTAGGCACCTATATGTGCTCCAACTAGTGTGAGTGTTGCTGGGATACGTTTATGTGTAAGGATGAATATTTTGGCATGAGCAACCTATGCCCAGTGGTCATCCCAGAAAATAACTGACTCCCATTCTCAGCAGCCATTTATTGTATGTAACGCCTCAAAGTGGGTTGTTGCCTTCTTCTTTTTTAAGATCCATTGTGAGAGAATTTTTCTGCAAGCAGTGAATTTCTTTTTTTCTTTATTAATTATTCCATTTATTTACTTGTCAAATGATATTCCACTTCCTGGCTACCCCTTCACAAGCCGCCTATCCCACAACCTCCCTCTCCTCCCTTTCCTTTGCCTCTTTGAGGGTGCTCCTCCACCAACCCACCTTCTCCTGCCCCACCTCTCCAGCATCCCCCTATACTGGGGCATCAAACCTCCACAGGACCAAGAGTTTCTCCCATTGATGTTCAAAAAGGCCATCCTCTGCTACCTATGTATCTGGAGCCATGGATCCCTCCCTGTATACTCCTTTGTTGGTGGTCTGGTCCCTGACAGCACTGGATGGTCTTGCCAGTTAATGTTCTTCTTCCTATAGGGTTGCAATGCCTCTCAGCTCTTCCAGTCCTTCTGCCAGCTCCCCCCACCAGGGTCCGTGAGCTCAGTTTGATGGTTGGCTCTGAGTGTCCACATCTGCATTGGTCAGTTGTTGGCTGGACCTCCCAAGCAGAAGTCATACCAGATTCCTTACAGCAAGTCGCGCTCTTGACAATGGCAACAGTATCTGCTGTCTGCAGACAGGATAGATCCCCAGGTAGTAAAGTCCCTGATGGCCCTTCCTTCAGTCTCTGCTCCATTTTTTTTGTCCCTTCTCTTCCTTTGGAGAGAAACATTTCTGGGTCAAAAACTGAAATGGCCCTATCCCATCACTGGGTATCATGCCTATCTACTGGAGGTAGTTTCTACAGGTTCAATCTCGCCTTCTCTGCTAAAATCATACCTGTTGGGTCCCGGGAGCCTCTTGCTTCCCCGGTGTCTGGCACCCTCCAGTGACTATCTTCACTTCCTCATCCACCCTGCTACATATTTTTATTCCATTTCCTGACCCTCTGTACCTGTCTTCTGTCCCATCAAGCTCCTGATACTGCCCCCCTATTTCCTCCCTGTCCTCTCTCCCTCTCAGGTCCCCCTCCCTCCACCTCCCTAGATCATCCTGTTCCCTGTCAATGCAGGACCGAAGCATCCATACCCCTTTCCTCCTTCTTCCGAAGCTCCACATAGCCTGTGGGTTGCATCATGGTCATTGTGAGTGTTGCCTTCTGAGCGCTTCTGTCCTTCCTGCTGGAATGTTATTGTGAGGGTCCTCACTACATTTATGCCATTATTAGGAGTGCATTAGAGGTAGATCCAGGCTGGGTGAGAGCTTATGAAAATTATTATGGAGCTTATGAACTCTGGTTTGAGTTCTTTTTTTTCCCCTTGGCACTTTCCGTTTCCTGGCAGACACAAGTGTCCTTCTTTCTGCTGTGTTGTGAATCCCATAATATGCCAACTTACTTCAAACCCATAGCAATTCATGGACCGTAATACCTGAAGCTCTGAATCTCTGAGTCAAATGGAATCTTTTTCTTTTAAATTATTTCTCTCAGGTGTTTGGTCACAGAAAGATAGGTTTGAGGAAAACACACATCAACCTCTGAACTCGCCTTCTCAATTATGTCTAACTTACCACTGCTTTTCACATTTAACATCAATCTTATTTTCTAGATAATCTCTGAAAGCATACAAAATTATTCAATATTATCTATGAATTACCCTGTTCCTTTCAGTTGCCACGAGACAACAATGACCCCTTTTGTGTGATCATAATGCTTCTTAGGAAATGACCATTGATTGCCACCCACTGGGTTAGGTGACATATTTGTGATGTTCTGCCCAGTATTATGAAATGATTTCTCACAAGGCATGGATCCCATTAGACAGGAGCTGTTTAGTTACCCATTAAACAGTGGTAAGAATATATTCCTTTCCCTCCCCAACATCTGCTTCCCTGAGCTGCAAGCTTTCATGAAACATCTTTCTTTGCACACCAGGCTTTTTTGTCTCCCTAAGCGACTTGTTGACATTATTTGTCCAGAAGTCTAAAAGTGTGTCCAAATGACTGAATTTTGGAGCAAAAATATTTTAGATCTTGTCTTTATCAATAATCTTCTTCCCATTCTCCATCTTTCCATTCACTAAATTAATGTGCTTTCAATATGAAAGTAAACAAGAATCCAATGAAGGTCTTAGAGGGGAGACCACACAAAATCAAGTGCTGCTTCTCTATGTTATTGCCAGTCTTCACAAATATCAAATCATCATTCTAGTTAGTTAATGTGTTAGATTGTTAATAGTCATAGAATACTTTCCTAAATGCCACTTCCGTTAATTCTTCACCAACTTGATCAGCTTGTTAAGGTTTTGAAGCCTAGCTTTTCTATCCATTCATGCTCTACTGGTCTGCATTAACTTCCTACACTGCTTTTGTGAATATTTTCATGACTTTATGTATCAACCATTCTGTGTCCTCCTGAAATCTACCCTGCTGCGTTCTCTCCCAGCAATCTATGTTTGTCTATGCTTTGGGATTTCTTTTCCAGGCTTTGCTCAGTTTTCTTCAAAAACTGTATGTTGTCTTTAGGAATATGGAGCCTTTCTGTTTAACAAAATGCTGCCTAGCATTGACCTCAGTTGGGGTTCATAACTGTCAGCTGTAGTGAACATTGTTCAGCAACCTAAGAACTTCCAAGACTTTGTTTACAAGTCATAAAAAAGTATGATGAACTGTGGGAGAACACCATAGGTTTTCATGATTTAGACAATGTTCTGTCTTGGTTTTTCACTAGAGATTATTTTATTAATTTTTAGAAGTTTGTGTGTTGTAAGATATATATTTTTATTCTAAAACTTCTGCAACCTCTGAAATATATTAAATATCAACCTCCTATTTACTGCTTGTGAGATTTAATTTCTATAAAAAAACTGAGACCTTTGAATTTTTGTTTCAGCCTCATTATCACTTGAAAAATATATACACCAAGATTGGTATAGGTCCCTTTGTGAGTTAATGAAGTTCTATCTCTTTTGACTGCACGAGTCAGTAATCTTGGCATTCATATGTACACATTTCATGTGGGTGATTTTTTTCAGTTCCACTGGGCATAGCATTTCCTTTTGGAAACATGAACTCCTTAGTTCTCTATGTCTCATTTTTATGGTGTGAAATGTACTCATTTTCTCTGGCCAGTAGATCTAATCACATACACACACACATACAGACACACACACACACACACACACACACACACACACACACACAACCCCACTACCACCAGCAGTAGCAGCACCATTAACTGAAAATGATAGCAGATATATAGATAGATAGATAGATAGATAGATAGATAGATAGATAGATAGATAGATAGATAGATAGAGACAGACAGACAGACAGACTGACAGAAAGACTGACAGGCAGACTGACAGGCAGACATACAGACACCAACAGTCAGAAAGACAGATGGATAGATAGATAGATAGATAGATAGATAGATAGATAGATAGATAGATAGATAGATAGATGATAGATAAATTATACTCTAAGGGAACAATTCAGAAATCCTAGTTAAAAAAACACCAGCAAAAAATTTAAAAGGTAGACTTTTTTCAAAATATCACTGTAGGTTGTCCTGCACAGAGGTTCATAGGGAGCTAATAATGGATTTGGATCTTTCTGTGAGAATTTTTTTTTTTGATTTTTTTTTATTGGATATATTCTTTTCTTCCTTTTTTTGTCTTTTTTTTACTGGATATATTCTTTATTTACATTTCATTTCCCTTTTACTGGATTCCCCGCCCCCAGATGTCCCATATGTCTTTTTCCCTCCCCCGGTTCCCCCATTCACCCCTTCCCACTTCCCTGTTCTAGTATTACCCTGCACTGCT
>BDUI01000049.1:639902-688291 GCA_002335545.1 Apodemus speciosus | reverse complement strand
GATATTGAGAAGGGTGTCATTTCTCTAATTTCTTTCTCAGCCTGTTTATCCTTTGAGTATAGGAAGGCTACTGATTTGCTTGAGTTAATTTTATATCCAGCCACTTTGCTGAAGTTGTTTATCATCTGTAGGAGTTTGCTGGTTGAGTTTTTTGGGTTGCTTACTATACTATCATATCATTTGTAAATAGTGATAATTTGACTTCTTCCTTTCCTACTTGTATCCCTTTGACTTCCTTATGTTGTCTAATTGCTCTAGCTAGAACATCAAGTACTATACTGAATGAATATGGAGAGAGAGGGCAGTCTTGTCTAGTCCCTGATTTTTAGTGGGGTTGCTTCAAGTGTCTCTCCATTTAGTTTGATGGTGGCTACTGGTTTGCTGTATATTGCTTTTATTATGTTTAGGTATGGGCCTTGAATTCCTGTTCTTTCCAAGACCTTTAATATGAAAGGATGATGAATTTTGTCAAATGCTTTTTCAGCATCTAATGAAATGACCATGTGTTTTTTTTTTTCTTTCTGTTTGTTTATGTAGTGGATTACATAGATGGATTTCCATATATTGAATCATCCCTGCATCCCTGGGATGAAGCCTTCTTTATCATGGTGAACTTTCATTTTGATGTGTTCTTGGATTCGGTGGGCAAGAATTTTATTGAGTATTTTTACATAGATATTCATAAGGGAAATTGGTCTAAGGTTCTCTTTTTTTGTTTGATCTTCGTGTGGTTTTGGTATCTGTGTATTTGTGGCTGCATAGAATGAGTTGGCTAATGTTCCTTCTGTTTCTATTTTGTGGAATAGTTTGAAGACTATTGGTATTTGGTCTCCTTCAAAGGTTTGATAGAATTTTGCACTAAAACCATCTGGTTCTGTGCTTTTTTTTTGGCTGGGAGACTGTCAATGACCACTTCTATTTCTTTAGGGGTTATGGGACAGTTTAGATGGTCTATCTGATCCTGATTAAATTTTGGTAGTTGATATCTGTCTAGGAAATTGTCCAATTCATCCCAGTTTTCCAATTGTGTGAGTATAGGCTTTCATAGTAGGATATGTTAATTTTTTTTAATTTCCTCACTTTCTGTTGTTATTTTACCCTTTTCATTTCTGATTTTATTAATTTGGATACTGTCTCTGTACCCTCTGGTTAGTCTGGCTAAAGGTTTATCTATCTTGTTGATTTTCTCAAAGAACCAGCTCCTGGTTTTATTGATTCTTAATATAGTTCTTTTTGTTTCAACTTGGTTGATTTCAGCCCTGAGTTTGATGATTTCCTGCCTTTTCCTCCTTTTTGGTCTATTAGCTTCTTTCTGTTCTAAAGCTTTCAGGTGTGCTGTTAAGCTGCTAGTGTATGCTATCTCCAGCTTCTTTTTGTAGGTACTCAGATCTATGAGTTTTCCTCTTAGCACTGCTTTCATTGTGTCCCATACATTTGGGTATGCTGTGCCTTCATTTTCATTAGATTCTAGAAAGGTTTTGATTTCTTTCCTTGTTTCTTCCTTGACCAAGGTATCATTGAGTAGAGCATTGTTGAGCTTTCATGTTTATGTGGGCTTTCTGTTGTTTTTGTTGCTATTGAAGACCACCCTTACTCCATAGTGATCTGATAGGAAGCATGGGATTAGTTCCCTCTTCTTATATCATGGTCTGTTTTGTGGCCAATTATATGGTCAATTTTGGAGAAGGTACCATGAGGTGCTGAGAAGAAGGTATATTCTTTTGATTTAGGATAAAATGTTTATAGATACTATTAAATCCATTTGGTCCAAAACTTCTGTTAGTTTCACTGTGTCTATGTTTAGATTGTGTTTCCCTGATCTGTCCATTGAGGAGAGTGTGGTGTTGAAGTCACCCACCATTATTGTATGGGGTGCAATGTGTGCTTTAAGCTTTAGTAAAGTTTCCTTTACAAATGAGTGTGCCCTTGTATTTGGGGCATAGATGTTCAAAATTGAGAGTTCTTCCTGGTAGCTTTTTCCTTTGATGAGTATAAAATGTCCTTCTGTGTCTTTTTTGATGACTTTTGCTTGGAAGTCTATTTTATTAGATTTTAGAATGGCTACTCCAGCTTGTTTCCTGGGACCATTTGCTTGGAAAACTGTTTTTCAGCCTTTTACTCTGTGGTAGTGTTTATCTTTGACCCTGAGATGCATTTCCCGTATGCAGCAAAATGTTGGGTCTTGTTTATATATCCAGTCTGTTAGCCTTTGTCTTTTTATTGGGGAATTGATTCCATTGATATTAAGAGATATTAAGGATTAGTGATTGTTGCTTCCTGCTATTTTTGATGTAATTTTTATGTTTGTGTGGTTATCTTGTTTTTGGGTTTGTTGAAAGAAGATTAMTTTCTTGCTTTTTCTAGKGTGTAGTTTCCCTCCTTTTGTTGGTGTTTTCCATTYATTATCCTTTRAAGRGCTGGATTTATGGAAAGATACTGTGTAAATTTTTTTGACATGAAATACCTTGGTTTCTCCATCTATGGTAATTAAGAGATTTGCTGGATATAGCTGTCTATGTTGGCATTTGTGTTTTTTTAGGATCTGAATGACATCTGCCCAGGCTCTTCTGGCTTTCTTAGTCTCTGGTGAGAAGTCAGGTGTAATTCTGATAGGTCTAACTTTATATGTTTCTTGACCATTCCCCTTATTGCTTTTTAATATTCTTTCTTTGTTTTTGTACATTTGGTGTTTTAATTATTATGAGAGTGGAGGAATTTCTTTTCTGGTTAAATCTTTTTGGAATTCTGTCGGCTTCTTTTATGTTCATGGGCATTTCATTCTTTAGGTTAGTGAAGTTTTCTTCTATAATTTTGTTGAAGACATTTACTGGCCTTTTAAGTTGGAAATCTTCACTCTCTTCTATATCTATAATTCTTAGGTTTGGTCTTCTCATTGTGTCCTTGAGTTCCTGGTTGATTTGGTTCAGGACCTTTTTGCATTTTTCATTTTCTTTGACCATTGTATCAATGCTTTCTATGGTATCTTCTCCATCTGAGATTCTCTCTTCTATCTCTTGTATTCTGTTGTTAATGCTTGGATCCATGACTCCTGACTTCTTTCTTAGCTTTTCTATGTCTCAACTTATTCCCTTTGTGATTTCATTATTGTTTCTACCTCCGTCTTTAGATCCTGGATGGTTTTGTTTAATTCCTTCACCTGTTTTGTTTTGTTTTTTTCCCTTAGTTCTTCAAGGGCTTATCCCTGTTTACTTATGTTCTCCTGTATTTCTTTAAGGGAGTTATTTATGTCCTTCTTGAAGTCCTCCATGAAGCCCTCAATCAGCATCATAACCTGTGATTTTAAATCCAAATCTTGCTTTCATGGTGCGTTGGGGTATCCAGGACTTTGCTGTTGTGGGAGAATTGAGTTCGGATGGTGCCATATTGCCTTGATTACTGTTAGCAACATTCCTATGTTTGCCTTTTGCCATCTGGTTATCTCTGGTGTTAGCTGGGCCTGCTGTCACTGGCTGGTGCTTGCCCTTCTTGTGTGCCTACAGGCCTATCTCAGCAACCCTGGTGACCTGCTTTCCCTTGGCACAAGTTGCTGTGGTGCTGCTGAGTTCCTGGGTGCAGGTCGAGTCCTGGTGGGGTGTGTCCCAAGTGATCCTACTCTGGTCATCCCTGCCTACCAATCTGTTACACAGTCACAGGAGCAAAGATGGCAGCCAAGACCTACTCTCTTGTAGTTGTATTTGGGTATGCATCTCAGTGGCCCCGATTTACTCTGGATGCAGGCTGTGCTGGCTGTCTCCTCCATGCAGCTGGGTGTATAGCTGGCTTCCTGAGCCACTTGGAGAAGGTGAGCTGTGGCAGGGGATGTTCCTGATCAGGAGGTAGGAACCAGAAGGCTCCTGCCAGAGGCCTCTGGACAGGATCCTCAGATCTGCAGGGCTGGTCTCACTTGTGCAGGTTGCCTCCTCCACGCTGGCTGCTGGGTGGATCTAATATTTTCATCTAAATAGAAAGTGATCTCTGATTCCACAGTTATTTCCTTCACATTCTCTTATAACAAAAATATTAATTAATGTTACTCCATGCTCTGGAGGACATAGTTAAGAACTCTTTGTTTGTTGTTGTTTTTATTGTTGCCAGTGGTGATGGTGTTTTGCTTTTGTTTTTCTTTTTTCATTTATCAGATACTGTAGATAGAAAAATTATGTTAGTTATGTTTCTGTCTAATACTATCCAATAGGTACAATATTGGGAATTCTCTTGGTTCCTAATTCTTATATCTTTTGTTACAATTCAGATGCCTAAGTCTAGGAAGACATCAGAATCCTCAATGGAAGAGCCTGCTAGTTAACATCTGAAATACACCTTTGAACTTCAGACCAAGTTGGCATTTATAGAATTGTTAGGGAGATTTATCAATCTGTAGCAGCTTTGCTGCTGTCAACATTCACAACTCGGAATGACAGTGGCAGAGGCAGTACATGCTCCAACACATTGAAGAGCAACAGAATTAGCTGGAAGCAGGGATGTATAAAATCCTAACTTTTAAATGGATTCAGCCTTAAAGAGGAAAAACTTTTTTGAACATCTCAGAAATACAAATAGGAGTGTTTCTCAGAGTATTCCCAGATGTCATACCTATCAGGAGAATTGCTAAAATGCTAAATACATGCGTGTCCTGTCAGTCTCTGCCATATAATTACAAGTCCCTAATAAATATCATTTACATTCAAATGCACAATCTCAGTTTTAATACATAGAAATTTGTGACTGAAGTTTTCTAAAATTTACTCAAATACTTTTCTTTTTGAGTCATTTTTAGTAATTAGTAAACTTTACATTTTCATTCAAGAATGTTACTACATTGATTTTGGAAGAAATAATGACTTCAATGCCTACCTGTATGGAATTATTTATTCATTTTTGTATTTTCTACACAATTGATAAGATTTCAACTATGCTTAGTGCTTATGTATAAACATTTTAAAAGTTCATCCTTAACTGAACGAATTTCAAACCCAAAGAGAAATATAAAAACTTATAAAATATGTGTACATTTATATTTTATGTACATATGTACAAATCAATATCTCCATGGGAAATTGGGAGTGCTGGATCTTTAGTAGTTAGGCTTGATGGTCGATGTCATCAGCAGTTAGTAAGAGCAGGGAGGCAAGCATAACTCAAAGAACATCTTTTTGTGTGGAGAACATAGGAAAACACCTTTCACTTTGACTAGATAAATCTGGAAGAAAGTCTCTCATTTCACTGCATTTACAAAAAGGAGATAAATTGTGTAGTTACTATTGCATCAGAAGAGATACTCTAAAGAGAGAATTGTGTGCCTTTTCTTTTGAGCACCACAATATGGAGACAATGGACCTTACAAAATTGAAATTGAAATCCCCTAGAATCCCATGCAAGGAGAAGGGAAAGGAACTTGCTTCCCAGGAAGAAAACATAGTAGAACAGCTTAAATTAATATGCATAATTCCTGTTTTACTTTTTACTTATTCAATTTGCATTTTCTTCACTCTCACTCACAATTGCTCTCACCTCCCCACTCTGTTATCCTCTGAGAGGGTGAGGGTCTCCCCAACCTGGTATATCGAGGAGTGGGGCTAGATGGATCCTCTCCCACTTAGGACAGGCAAGGCATTCCAGCTAGAGGAGCATTTTCCACAGACTTTTGGGATAGCCCCTGTGTACTCGCTATTTTGTGTGTCAACTTGAAACAAGCTGGAGTTATCACAGAGAAAGAAAATTCAGGAGAGGAAAGGTCTTCATGAGATCCAGCTGTAAGACATTTTCTCAATTAGTGATCAAGGTTGGGGAGAGGGCCCATTGTGGGTGGTGCCATCCTGGACTGGTAGTCCTGGCTTCTATAAGAAGTCAAGCTGAGGAAGCCAGGGGGAAGCAAACCAGTAAGAAACATCCCTCCATGGCCTCTGCATCAGCTCCTGCTCCTTGACCTGCTTGAGTTCCAGTCCTGGCTTCTTTTGGTGATTAACAGCAATGTGGAAGTGTAAGCTGAATAAACCCTTTCCTCCCCAACTTGCTTCTTGGTCATGATGTTGGTGCAGGGATAGAAACCCTGACTAAGACACCTTGTTCCAGTACTGGGACACTCATGAAGGCCAAGCTACACATCTACAACAGATGTGCAGGGAGGCCTAAGTCTAAGTGAGGATGTGAAACAAAGGACATACTCCTCCATTTCTCGTGGGAATGCAAATGTTTACAACCACTTTTGAATTCAATTTGACAATTTCTCATAAAACTGGGAATAGTTCTACCTCAGGACCCAGTTATAGCACTCCTGGGCAAACACAAAAGATGTGCCACTATACCACAGGGGCATTTGTTCAACTATGTTCATATCAGCTTTATTTGTAATATTCAGAAACTGGAGACAACCTAGATGTCCCACAACTGAAGAATGGATAAAGAAAATGTGGTAGATCTACACAATGGAATATTGTTCATCGATTAAAATTAAGGCATCTGATTTTTGCACCGGGGATCTACGTGGCCCCACAGCATTCTGTGTGCATCCCACAGGGAGATAGAGATCTCCCAGCAGAGGCTTTACTTCTGATCTCAGAGATGAGAGCTCCACTTTCTCTCCAATATCTCTCTGGAAGGGAACAGCTAGGAGCGCACAGGGCATATGATCAGTGGAGAAGCAGGGCAGGAGCCTTTGGTCACCATTTGCATTGGAGAGACAGGCTCTCCACAGCCTTCTGTGCATAGGCCTCAGGGAGAGAGTGATCTCCAAGCAATGCCTCCACTCCTGAGGGCAGAGTTACGAGCTCTACTTTCTCTCCAATATCTCTCTGGAGGGGAACAGCTAGGAGCACACAGGACATAGGATTAGTGGAGCAGGGAGACAGGTGCCTTTTGTTGACATTTGCGCCTTGAAGCTAGGTGGCCCCACAGCATTCTGTGTACAGCCTGCAAGGAGAGATCTCCCAGCAGAGCCTCCAATTCTGATCGTGGAGGTGAGAGCTATACTTTCTCTCCAATATCTCTCTGGAGGGGAATAGCTAGGAGCGCACATGACATACAATCAATAGAGCAGCGGGGACAGGAGCCTTTGGTTGCCATTTGCACCAGAGAGCCAGGCAGCTCCACAGCCTCCTGTGCACAGACCCTGCCAAAAGATACTTGGTTTCCCAGGAGTAGGGACACAGCATCATAGGCCCACAGGGGGATAAGCACCAGCCAGAGACAGCAGGATCAACTAACAGGAGAAATAACCAGATGGCGAAAGGCAAGCCCAAGAAAACTACCAACAGAAACCAGAGCTACTTGACAATATTAGAACCCAGTTCTCTCACCACAGCAAGTCCCAGATAACTCAACACACTGGAAAAACAAGAGTTGGATTTAAAAGCCCATTTCATGATGCTGATAGAGGACTTTAAGAAGGGCATAAATAACTCCCTTAAAGAAATACAGGAGAACATGGGTCAACAGGTAGAAGCCCTTAAGGAAGAAACATAAAAATCCCTTAAAGAACTACAAGACAACATGGGTCAACACATGGAAGCTCAACAATGCTCAACTCAATGATACCTTGGTCAATGAAGAGATAAGGGAAGAGATCAAAGACTTTTAGAATTAAATGAAAATGGAAGCACAACATACCCAAACATATGAGACATAATGAAAGCAGTGCTAAGAGGAAAATTCATAGGTCTGAGTGCATCCAAAAAGAAGCTGGAGAGAGCATACACTAGCAGCCTATTCCAGCTTGCTTCTTAGGTCTGTGCTTAGGCGCTTTTTTTTTTTTTTTTCTTTCAGAAAGTAGGTTCTAAAATTCCAAACCTACAACTAACCATTTGTAAGCAAGTATTCTATAGCATACATTTACTACATGTCATTTGGCTGTTTTCCTAAAGATAAAAATCTGACTTCCCTCTTATATTTTCTTGAAGCATCATCACAAATTCCATTGTGTAAGCTTGGAGCTCAGCTGATGCATGGAGTAACTGGAGCTTTGGAATCTTTAAAATTGTTTATGTGGAAGTCTTAGGACTGCAAGCTTCCTGCCGCTCATGCTAATGGTAGCAGGTGATGTTTCTTTCTTTTTCCAAGTAAATGGATTGGTGGAATCGGGGCTTTTAACCGTATGTTACATCTGACATAAAGGGCAGATGTACTTTCCTTCATTGTACAGAAGCACCAATTTCTTGTCTCAAAACATATTTAGGCATGAATATTACATAAGGGACCACAATGTCACCTTCATTTTAAAATCTATTTTGGTTCATAATTTAATACTTGATGCTTCTTGTTTCTATGAAATTATCTTTTCCTCTTTGATTGGCTTAATTAGCTTTACTTCATGTGTTGGCCTCAATGTACTAGACAGGGCACCTGAGCTTGTCATTTGCTAAAAGTTTTCCAAGTTTCCTTTTCAAAAATAAATGTATTTACATTGTTGGCAGTTGAGAATTTTAACTAATAAGAACATATGGTGCTGTCAAGAGGACAATACCATGTTATTTACAATAAAATCAATTATCTATCACAATTAATCATCTATCCCTTCAAGCAGAGGGTGCAGTAAATGATGCTGAATACAGTGTGACATGTGCATCCTGGAGATGTGAACTGTGCCAGAGGGCTGGCAGAGGGCACATCCATTTACAATATAAAATACCCACTGCAAGAAACTTTCACAAACTCACTTTTTTCTTGCCCAATTGTATAACAATAAATCAAAGCCAGTGTTATATTATTACATTGAAGAGAATGACCATAAGAAAAATAACCTTAATAAAAATTTCACATAGCCCTCCTCCAGTTCTTCCTTCTGTTTCTTGTTTTTGTTACTCCAAACCAAAATTAGGGTGGGAAATATTTCAAAGAAAATGTTTGCACTCTGTACAGCATGTCATGATAGGTTCATTGTTGGCCTTTGGTATATTAAAGAGGAGAATTAAATGGGCAGCTGGTTGTGCAGGGAGGACTGAGAAAGCAAGCAAGTAGAAATATTTCTTGTATAATTTTTTCAAAACTTTTTCAAAAACTTAAATGGAGATTACTTGTCATAACTTTATGTTTCCAGCCATTGCTAGTATGAAACTGAATTAGGAGGAACATAAGAAAAGTCAATAATATATGACATTATTTAATTTTCAGGATTGGATCTTGATTTGTTGATGGTAAAGAAAGAAATTTACCAGCAACCTTCATGTCTGTGAAACTTTGGGTGAACATTAACATTTTTGTTTGTTTGTAAAATATAATTTATACTTTTACTATGATTCATAGAAGTACCTTTACTGAATTTATAGCATTCATACTTATAAATTGTAGGTATATATGTATATGTACACACATATATGATATATGATATATATGATATATATATATATATATATCATATATATCATCCAAGAATTTAAAGTAGAGCAAGGAAGTATACAGGAGTAGTTGGATGCAGGAAAGGGAAGGAGAAAATAATATAATGGTAGTTTTAAAATGAAAGAAAAAGAAAAATATGAGATATTCCAAATTAAGGGTTTAATCATATTCCTAAAGGCTTTGGAAAAGTAAAGCTAACTAACATCCTAAAACAGGAAATTAAAAGAGATTATCACAATATTGAGTAGCTTTTAAATGTGTTAAATATTCTGGAGATTAATCTCCTATAAAATATCAAGTTCAGAAATACTTTCTTACATTACGTTAATTGTGCCTTTGTTAATTATTTCTTTTACAGAAGTGAGGTATTTTGATGTTGTTTGTTTCTTGTGGGGGGTTTGTTTAATGAATGCCATCCTACCTAATTTTACTTAATTGTAAAGACTTCTGTTTGCATGAATTGAAATCCATGAGGTTCTTTGGAAATGTAGGGTGGCATATGGTCTCTTGGGCCAACCATGCTCTACATTTTTCCCAAGCAGAGTTTACTTAGAAACTTATAAGCAAAGGGAGGTAGTGAAGGGCAATGATCAATGACATAGCAAGGAGAGTCTTAGAATGTAGCCATTAGTCTACTATGAGAATTGGGAACATTAGGTCTAGACTTACATAAGACTTCTACTATCAAAAAATTTGTTTAGTGCGAAATAGTCAGAGAAGAGAACATCCATCATACATATATATGTATGCAATCACAGTTTAACAATGACATCATGAAATTCAGAGGTTAATGGAGAGAACTAGAAAATATCATCCTGAGTGAGGTAACACAAAAGCACATACATGGTATGTATTAACTGATAAGTGGATATTAGAAAAAAAACTCAGAATATTCACGATACAACTCACAGACTACATGAAGTTCAAGAAGAAGAAAGACCAAAGTATGGATGCTTCAGTCCTACTTAGAAGGAGGAACAAAATAATCATGGGAGGTAGAGGGAGAGAGGTATCTGTTAGGGTGAGAGGAAGGAGAGGATAAAAGGGGCAGCAAGATCAGGTTTGGGAGGAGGCAGGGAGAAGTACAGAGAGTCAGGAAATTAAAAGAAGGTGTATAGCAGTGGGCAATGGGGAACTGTGAGTAGCCACTAAAGATTCCCAGATGCTAAGGAAGAAAGAGGTTCCCAGGACCCAACAGGGGATGACATTAGCTGAAATACCCAACACTGGGGAGATAGAACCCATCAAGACCATATCCAGTGGATAAGCACAGCCCCTGGCTGAAGGCTGTGACCACCCACCCATCTCAAATATTTTAACCCAGAATTGTTCCTGTATGAAGAAAATACAGCTCCATTGAAAATATTATTTTGGATATCAAAATCAGTTATTTAGAAATATACATATATTTGTATGTGCCTATATATAAAATTAATATTTTAATATCCTAATATATTCCTTTTYAGACTTGTCCTCAATTTTTTTCTCCTTCCTCTTAGGAAATTTAATATAAAATATTTCCCACACATACGTAGATTAAAACATTGCTAGATTTGTAGTAAATCTAGGTAAAACAATATTTCTACTACTCAAAGTTTTGTCATCTGTTTTGAAGAGTAGGAATATCACACAGAGAATTTGTCCATTGTTTCTTAATTAAAATGTAAATAGATGTTATAAGAATCTATTTTTTCCTCTTATGGTTCAGGTGTACTACATGTATAAGCAATCATCTCAACTGAGAATCTTCCAAGTGTTTGTATGGATACCCTTGATCAAATGAAAAAGTTTGATAAAGTTCTATGGACACTCTGTGCCTGGAGATGAATTGTTAGTGGATGAACATACTGTTCTCATCTTGAATTGGGTCTATAATTCAACTGATGTGACATTGTAAAATATTAACTTAATTTGGGACAGAGAAGGAAATCAACCTTATTGTTGATGCCCAGGGGGTTAATGATTTAACATTTTCACTTTGGTTCACTTATTTTGATCTTAAATTGTGAGACTCAATTACTTCAGATAAATCCCATCTAGTTTCATTGCATAATTGGTTTTAGTAGAGTCCATTATCCTAATAATTATACTCTGATTGGCATAGAAATGAAATATTCTGATAAGAAACATTAGGAAATAATAACAGTAATTAATAGTAATTAAATTCAATGCAGCCCATTTTAGAGGAGAGAGGTTGGAGGTGATTTATAAAGTTTATATAGGACTTAAGCAGAAAACAAACAAAAATTGATTTTTTTATTTATTCACAGTTGCTAAAATACATTAAAATTCAAAAAGGGAAACTTTTTCATACCAAAACCAATCAGTGTGAATTCAAGAATTGTGTATATGTTAGATTGTGTGCTTCTATCTACCCATTTAATTCATGGGCGCCTATCTCAGGCATTATATAGAATTTCAATATAAAACATAAAGAGCATCTTTTGACCATAAATTTTATCAGAAATTTAAGTTGTAAGATGAAACCACCAAAAGAGTGTCTACACACAGGAACAAGGGTTCTGTCCTGTCAGTATCAGTGGGCGTGTGTACTGGGATAGCCTTCCCATCCACTCAGCTTCCTGGTTCTGTCCTGTCAGTATCAGTGGGTGTGTGTACTGGGGATAGCCTTCCCATCCACTCAGCTTCCTGACATAAAGTCAATGATAATGGAGTTGTCTTTAATTTTGGATATTATTTTTCCTTGAATTCCACGCAAAGGGGAATTGGATATCTGAGACATTCTAGAGGTAAAAATGAATGTTCATGGCCAAATCCATCTTTGATTAGTATGCATTACCTTCCTAACTTGGAATTAGGCAATCAGCTGTACCATGCTATATTCTTCTGTAATTTAAAAGGGATAGATTTGACCCAAGTGAGGAGTGACATTTTTTCTAGGCATGGCACACAGATGAATGGAGAGCATGCTTGCACTCAGTACTGRGGCCCAGACCAAAAGACAGTAACAATGTGTAAGGACGATAAAGTATAGGGAAAGTCTTGAGGGTGAGCATGATGATGCTACTGTAATCCCAGGACATGGAAATAGAGACAGGTAGACCCATTAAGTTTACTGGCCAATATGCCTTGTCAAATCAGTGAACTTTGGGTTCAACGAGGGAGCTTGCCTTCAAAAGTATCAGGATATATCATGTGTCTTAGCCAGTAATTAATTTCACTTCCATTCATCCTGACTAACAAACACCTATGAACACAATCAAGTCCCAAACATTTTCTTCCAGTATCAGCCAAGCACAATCACTCCTTTCTTGTCCTCAGAATCTTGTACATGAGTAAAATCACATGGAGTGAAAAACTAGTTCCATCCTTTATGTTTTTGCATAACATTTTAATATCACAAACATAAAAATGTATCTGTAGTTTGTGTGTGTGTACGTATGTGTGCCGGGTTGGAGGCTGGCCATGTATTCATGAGCCCTGGCTAACCATTATTTTGTAATTGGTCTTCTATAATTGTTTGCTATATAGAGAGAATTTATTTGAGAGAGAATTTATCACGTAGCTACACTTGATTAATTTGGGTAGCCTGGTGAGCCGGCAAGCCTCGGTGGTCTTCCTGTTCCCACCACTCATTTACTGACGTTACAAATGGGCACTGCCACAAGTGTGCTTATTCGTAATGTTATGGCAAGAATTGCCTTTTCCAAACAATCCCCACATTTATAATTCTAATCTCAAATACATTCTCTTCAAGTTACATGACAAAGGGCCAAAAAAGCATGAATAAAAATTATGATAACTTTTCTCTCAATGAGTAGAATGCTTTATAGACCAGAAAATAAATCCACAGATTTGCCTGATGTGAGTGATTTTGACACTTTAGCTTATATTTGTTTTCATTTGTTTTATTGTCACACATTTAATCTCTACCTAGTGTGCATTTTATATAACAATTTGAACATCTGACTTCCATTACAATCATTGCCCTTGTATTTGGTGTTCATTTAGTTCTTAGATTTATTCATCATTTGGGGTTGACATCCTGTAAAAGTCCCTTCTTCTGACCATGAATTCCACTGTCCAATTCTCTAATACAATTAGCATATATGGCCTATTTGTCATTTTCCTGGTCAAGATTTATATTCCTTGAAACAAAACTATCAGTATGATAATAGTGACAGAATACAAAACTACCTACTGACAAGATTTTATCAACAATGCATTTTATATGTAGTAGTAAAACTCTACTTTGATTTAATGGTATGTTAATAAATCATGATTATCCACATGACATTCCTAAGCCACACACAGTAAGTAATATATAAATCTGAATTTAAAAAGCTAACAGAGCTTCATTTAAACAATACTATATTTAGTGGAGAGTACAAACAGACCATCTTATAAAGAACAATCAATGAAAACTATGAGCAAATGGTTAGGTGTTTTGTTGGTTTGAGAACTGTAGTTCTCATATACTCTGGGAAAGATAAATGTCTTCATATATCAAGTATATCTGTCTCTAAAAGGGTGAGTATAACGATGTTAATTACTTAGTGCTTTAGAGACCCAAATAAGATCTTCAGTAGAGACATAGGAAAATGCTAAGCACATCAAAGAAATCTATAGGCAATTTTGTTGTTGCTATGTATACATATATTTCTGTTTAGCATTAATCCTACATAGAAAAAGTATTATAAAAAAAGATAAATTAGAAGTAGAACATATTTGGAACAATCAGAGTAGGCAATCTTGATCATTTTCAGCAAAAGTTAATAGATTTTAATATATGCAGTTATATTAAAAAGTTAATTAAGTTACTAATGTTGTGCTATTTGCAAAATCAAATCTATTTCCACAAGGCCCAAACATCAAACCCTGCCTATAAGAGTTATAAGAGTGTGAGTTCCAAGTTTCACAAAAGGATTACTGCTATGGTCTCCCAGTGGATGTGTATGACAAATGCTTAAGGAGTATGTGGCCTCACTTGTAAGAAGATATATGATTTCTCTTCATAATAAGAATGCAGCCCTTTACAAGATGCTCTTGTTAGGATAAAGGGAGGAAGATGGATGTTTCTCCATTTCCTTTACAATAAAAGGCAATGGAACTGACATTCTTTTATCAGTGAGCACAATCAGTTTTTAGCTGTTTTTCTTTTCTGATATTAAAATTTCTTTAGTTTTAAAACATGGGATTAAAATGTGATCTCATTTCAACAATGGCATGTTAACTACTTGCTACCTAAAGTTTGGATACCTCTACATATCTTAAACCATGTTACAAATGCAAAGGGTGACAGTAAAAGATAGTTTTGATCAAATTGAATAGAGATGATGGCTAATTAGAAAATATTTTTTTCCTTTTTTGTCATTTGCTTTTATGAGAAAAGTAATATAAGTTACTTTTATTTTTTTAATTGGATGTTTTCTTTATTTACATTTCAAATGTTATCCCCTTTCCTGGTTTTTGCCCTGTCCCCTGAAAACCCCTATCCCAATCCCCCTCCCCTTGCTTCTATGAGGATATTCCCCCACCCACCTACCCACTCCCTGCTCTCTGCCCTGGCATTCCCCTACACTGTAGCATCAAGCCTTCAAAGGACCAAGGGCCTCTTGTCCTATTGATGCCTGACAAGGACATCCTCTGCTACAGATATGTGGCATATATACAGCTGGAGCCACGGGTCCCTGCACGTGTATTCTTTGGTTGGTGGTTTAGTCCCTGGGAGCTCTGTGGGGTCTTGGTTGATATTGTTCTTCATATGAAGTTGCAAACCACTTCACCTCCTTCAGTCCTTTCTCTAACTCCTCCATTGGGGACCCCTTGCTCAGTACAATGGTTGGCCGTGAACATCTGCCCCCATTTGTAAGGCTCTGTCAGAGCCTCTCAGGAGACAGCCATTTCAGGCTCCTGTCACCAAGCAATTCTTGGCATTCACAATAGTGTCTGGGTTTGGTGACGGTATATGTGATGGGGCAGTCTCTGGAAGGCCTTTACTTCAGTCTCTGCTCCAAACTTTGTCTCCATATTTCCACCCGTGAGTACTTTTTCCCCCTTCTAAAAAGCACTGAAACATCCACACTTTGGTCTTTCTTCTTCTTGAGCTTCATGTTGCCTTTGAATTGTATCTTGAGCTTTGAATTGTATCAGCTTTTGGGCTAATATCCCATTATCAGTGAGTGCAAATCAGATGTGTTCTTTTTTGGTTTGTTTGTTTGTTTTTGTTTTTGTTTTTTTGGATTTGGTTTTTTTGAGACAGTGTTTCTCTGTATAGCCCTGGTTGTCCTGGAACTCACTCTGTAGACCAGGCTGGCCTCGAACTCAGAAATCCGCCTGCCTCTGCCTCCTAGAGTGCTGGGATTACAGGTGTGTGCCACCACCACCCAGCTAGGTGTGTTCTTTTTGTGACTGAGTTATCTCACTCAGGGTGGTATTTCCTAGTTCCACCCATTTGCCTAAGAATTTCATTAAATCATTGTTTTTAATAGCTGAGTGGTAATTTATCATATAAATGTACCACATTTTCTGTACCCATTCCTCAGCTCAGGACATCTGGGTTCTTTCCAGCTTCTGCCTAGTATAAATGAGGCTGTAATGAACATAGTGGAGCAGATGTCCTTGTTATATGTTGGAACATCTTTTGGGTATATGCCCAGGAGTGGTATAACTGGGTCCTCAGGTAGCACTATTTCCAATTTTCTTAAGAACTGCCAGACAGGTTTCAAGAGTGGTTGTACCAGCATTCAAACCCACCAACAATGGGGGAGTATTGTTTTTCTTCACATCCTCACCAGCATCTGCTGTCACCTGYGTTTTTGACTTAGATATTTTGACTGGAGTGAGTTGGAATCTGAGGGTTGTTTTAAATTCCTCTGATAACTAAGGATGTTGAACACTTATTAGGTGCTTCTCGGCCATTTGATATGCCTCAGTTGAGAATTCTTTGTTTAGCTCTGCACACATTTTTAATAGGTTTATTTGATTCTCTGGAGTCTAACTGGTTGAGTTCTTTGAATATATTGGATATTAGCCCTCTGTCAGATTTAGGATTGGTAAAGGTCTTTTCCCAATCTCTGGGTTTCCATTTTGTCCTATTGACATTGTCTTTTTATGGGGAAATTGAATCCATTGACGTTAAGAGATTTTAATGAAAAATGATTGTTGCTTCCTGATTTTTGTTCTTAGGTTTGGAATTATGTTTGTGTGGCTATCTTCTTTTGGGTTTGTTGAAAGAAGATTATGTTCTTGCTTTTTCTAGGGTGTAGTTTTCTTCCTTGTGTGTGTTCCTTGTATTATTCTTTGTAGTTCTGAATTTCTGGAATAATGTTGTGTAAAGTTGTTTTTATCATGGAATATCTTGGTTTCTCCGTCTATGGTAATTGAGAGTTTTGCTGGGTTAGTAGCCTGGGCTGGCATTTGTGTACTCTTAGGGTCTGTATGACTTCTACCCAGGATATTTTAGCTTTCATAGCCTCTGATGAGAAGTCTGGTATAATTCAGATTGGTCTGCCTTTATGAGTTACCTGCCCATTTTCCCTTACTTCTTTTAATATTCCTTCTTTCTTTGTGCATTTGCTATTTTGACTCTTATGTGATGGGAGAACTTTCTGTTCTGGCCCAGTCTGTTTGGAGTTCTCATATGATCATGGGCATCTCTTTCTTTAGGTTAGGGAGGTTTTTTTCTATAATTTTGTTTAAGATATTCATTGGCTCTTTAAGTTGGGAATCTTGTTTCTCTTTAATACCTATTATCCTTAAGTTAGGTCTTCTCATTGTGTCCTGGATTTCCTGGATGTTTTGGGTAGGAGCTTTTTGCATTTTGCATTTTCTTTTACTGTTGTGTCATTGTTGTCCATGTTATCTTCAGCCCCTGTGATTCTCTCTTCTATTCTTGTATTCTGTTGGTGATGCTTGCATCTATGACTCCTGAACTCTTTTCTAGGTTTTCTAGCTCCAGGGTTGTCTCCTTTGTGATTTCTTTATTGTTTCTATTTCCATTTTTAGATCCCGGGTAATTTTGTTCAGTTCCTTCACCTTTTTGGTTGTGTTTTGATGTAATTACTTAAGGAATTTTTGTGTTTCCTCCTTAAGGGCTTCTACTTGTTTAACCGTGTTCTCCTGTATTTCTTTAAGGATGTTATTTATGTCATTTTAAGGCCCTCTATCATCATCTTGAGATGTAATTTTAAATCCAAATCTTGTTTTTCCAGTGTGTTGGTGTATCCAACAATTGCTGTGTTGGGAGAATTGGGTTCTGATGGTGGCAAATAGACTTGGATTCTGTTGCTTATGTTCTTGTTCTTGCCTTTTGCCATTTGGTTATCTCTAGTGCTAGCTGCCCTTGCTCTCTGACTGGAGCCTCTCCCTCCTGTGATCCTGATCCTGTCAGAACTTGTCAGAATCCAGCTGTCACTGTGATTCTGGGACCCTGTGGTCCTGAGATACTGCATGTGTCAGAACTCTTGAGAATCATGCTTTCTCTGACTGTTGCAGGGGTGAGTGGGAATCCAGAGCCCTGGGTTTGCTCTGTGCACAGGTGCAAGCTGGAATCGACCTGTGCCTCTAGCTGGGCAGGGATTTGTGTTTCTCTGGTTCCTTTGGGGATCCTAGTTACACTAGGTGTTGGAAAAGATGTTGTGGCCTCAGCTGTGATCTTGAGTGTGTCAGAACTCCAGTGCTCCTGGGTTTGTCCAATCTTCTTCTGTGATCCTGTGATCTTGGGTGTTTCAGAGCACCTGGAAGTTGGGCTCCCTCTGTGTTTTTTAAGAGTAGGTTCATAGCCCGCACCTCAGGTCTGTTCCAGGTATAGGTTCAGACAAGAGTGAACCCTTGCCACTGGCTGGGTGGGAGTTCCTATGTCATTGTTCCTTTTGGGACTCAGTTACTCCAGGTGTTGGGGCAGATGTTTGTGGCCTCTCCTGTGTTCCTAGGCATTTCAGAAAACCTGTGAGTCGGGCTTCCTCTGCATGTTGTAGGGGTGGGTGCAGGGCCTGGGCCCCAGATCTGCTCTGGGTGGGTACAGATTCAAACTGGAAGGAACCCATACCATTGTGATCCTGGGCATGTTAGAGTACTTGGGAGTCGAGCTTCCTGTGGGTGTTGTGGGACTGGGTGAGAAGCCAGCGCCCAAGGTCCTTTAAGGGCACAGGCTCAGGCTGGAACGAACCTGTGCTACTGGCTGGGTAGGGGGGTTCCTGTGTTCGTGTCCCAGGTGTTCCCAGTAACTGTCAGAGTGGGGCCGATGTTGTGGTCTCCTCACCTGTGATCCTGGGCATGTTAGAGCACCAGAGGGTCCAGCTTCCTCTGGGTGTTGTCAACCTGGGTGTAGAGCCAGCCTGCAAAGTCTGCTCAGGGCACATGCACAGACCGGAAGGAACCTATGAGAGATTTTCTTGAATGTTGCATATGGAGAATAAAACTCAACATTAGATGTTTTCTGTCTTTTTTTTCCAGTCTAGCATTACATTTGGAGGCAAGCTCTCTCACTAAACCTAAACTAAAGTGAACTTAAAAGGATCCACCTTTCTCTTTCCCCTGTCTGTTGTTCATGCTGTTCTGGGATTACAGTAGTACCACCAAGCCAGGCTTTTAATGCCTTTTTAAGGAATCTGGCCTCAGATTCCAGGATGTTAGGTACTTTATCAAACGATCTGGTTCCCTTGGTCCATTGTATTTAATTCTGTTTTTAGATAAAATTCATTTTATTGCATAATTATTTTAAGTGTTTCATATATTATACAATGTTCTTCCCCATCCACAGTGTCCCCAGAGCCCCCACATTTTTACACACCAAATTTCATATTTTTTCTCCACATGCTAAGCCCCAAAATAAATGCCAAAACAAAAACAATAAACAATGCCAAAAACCCCATCAAACTCATGGAGGTTGTGTTCTATTGGTTAACTACTCCTGAGTTTGAAGCGCCCTGAAGTGTCATTGGTAAAGCAGTGTGATTGCATTAGAAAACTTGTTTCTTAGCTTCCATTACATGTCAAATGCAAATCACTTCCTGGTTAGGGKTAGAATTTTGTGTCCCCTTCCCCTTCTCTGTACTGGGATTTTGTCAGGTTGAGCCTGAGCAGGTCTTATCCATGCATGTGAGTTTCTATGCACACTAGCCCTGCTGTGTCCAGAAGACCCTGTTTCCTTTGAAACATTTGTCACCTCTGGGTGGCTCTTGCCATCTTTTTTTCTCCTCCTCTTCCTCATTGATCCCCATGCTTTGAAAGGAGAAAATTGCTATAGGTTTTCCTTTTATTCAAATATCCATATACCATTAGGAGTTTCCTTATTGCTATGTTCGTTTAGAAGAGTAGTAGCTTTTCCCTGTTGTACATTCTCTAGCTAGACTCAGGTGCTAAGCCTCATTAACAGTTTCAGATGTAGGGTCTCATTCATGGAGTGTGACTTAAACATCAAAACAGGGTTGGTTATTCCAATAACAGTATGCCACTATTGCATTAGTATGTCCAGTAGGCAGGTTGTTATAGATCATAAGGTTTAGAGCTTGCAGATTGATCCTTACTTTCTTCCTTTAGTAGACTGTATAGTACACACCAGTACTAAGAATGCTACTTAGTGGGAGAAATTTTTCTATTTGAACACCACTCATTTGCTCAATGACATAATTTAGAAATAGTCTATGGGTTTTGAAATCTGTCCTCCAATGAATTGACAAGGCATAACCCATTACTGGTACAGTAGCCTATGATGTCAAATTGGGACATTCTCTCTTACTTCAAGTACTAACTATATTTAAATTAATTATTTTTTGGTTGTAGGAGCTTTTAGAGTACTGGTTCCATTTCTTTTTTTTAAGACTATTATTGTTAGTTGTTCACCTCTAGTCTTCTTTATCCTCTCCTCTTGCCCTACTCACCATTTAATTCTCCTATTCTACTTTCATCTTTATCACTTTACAATAGAATATTCTGTTTTCTCTTCCTTTGAAGACATCTACATACAGCCCTGGTATTTTATGAGCTATATAACCTGTAAGATTATTCTAAATCAAGCATGTATGTCTACTAAATATATCCACAATGAAGAGAAAGCAGGGATGTTTACCCTTCTGGATCCAGGCTACCTAACTGATTACAACTGTATCTAGAATCATTTAGCTGAAAGTTTTGTAGTTTCATTTTTCTCAAAAAAATGATAATATCCCATCATATAAATGTACTATATCTTTCTTAGTTATTTCTTAGTTGATGGCTTTCTAGGCTGTTTCTAACTTTTGGTTATTATGAATAAAGCAGCTATGAAAATGGATAAGCAAATATCTCTGTAGTAATATGCAGAGTCCCTTAGGTATCTTCCCAAGACCAGTACATCTGAATATTGTGGTATATCTATTTTGAGATTTTTTGAGGAACTGCCAAAATGAATTGCATAATAATTGTACCAGTCTGAAATTTACCAGCAAAGAATAATTCTTTTCTTTCCCGAAGTCTTTACAAGCATCTTCATTCACTCACAGAATAGATTAGAAAACAAAATTTTCATTTTTCCAAGTAAAGCATGATCAGAAATATATTATGGAATTATTTGAGAGAGAGAGAGAGAGAGAGAGGCAGAGAGACAGAGAGACAGAGAGACACACACAGAAAGAGAGAGACAGCATAATCTATTTTCTATCTCTGAGAAACATGTCTCCCATCATTGATAACACTATCGTAACAAGATTAAAAATAGTATTCCAAGCCTATGGAAACAAGAAATAAGCAGGCATAGTTATCTTAATTTTTGACAGAACAGACTTCAAATAAAAGCTAATTTGAAGAAATAGTGAAGGACACTACATACTCATTAAAGGAAACATTCTCCAAGAAGATACTATAATTCTAAACATTCATGCACCAAATTCCTGGCCGCCCACACAACATAAAAGAAAAAAAAAAAAACCTACTACATCTAAAAGTACATATTAACATTAGCACAGTATGGATAGTGACTTCAGTACTTTAGTTGTGCCAATAAGTAGATCATGCAGAGAAAACAAACAGAGGAACTCTGGAGTAAAATAACATCACATCACATCTTTAAGTGACCTTACTTATAGCTCCTCTATATTTTAGGTGTCCCCAGAGATATAAAAATAAAGTATGCTGTTAATTTAGTAATGTTTTCTCCAAAGACTTAATTATATAAAACCAAAACATCAATAAAATAAATGTTGTACTTACCTTTACAAAGTTGTCACAGAATGTGGGTCACTTCCGGAGACACCATGATAATTGTGCATTATGAAAAATAATCATCAAAACTGGACATTCCTGAGAATGAAAGAAAGTGCCCTTAATAATGGTGTTAGTCCTCAAAGACAGATAGTCCCAGAAAACAGGAGATGTACCTTGATTGGAAGAATAATGTCTGACTACTTTTTCTTTTGAAATTACTTTTTTGATTCTATCGTTAAGAGCTATGAAAGGATTGCCAGAAATAGCTTTTATATGACATAATTAAATAGATACTTAAAGAAGAAATAATAAAACTATATACAAATATTATAAATATAGTTATGATTTATAGATCATAGTTATGTATACATGAGGTGTAAGAAAATGATTTAATATATGTGTATAATGTAGTATAATTAAATCCAGACAATTTACATATTCTTCATCTTATTTAACTATTATTTTATGTTGAGCCATTTGTGATTTAATCCATTGATATATTTGTTATACATATCACATATTATTTAATTGTTGCTACTCTACTGTATAATAATTTCTAACACATAAATAGAAAAAATACGTTTTACATATACAATGGAAAGTGTTTATTCTTGAAAAGATTAAGTACTGCCATTTGTAAAACATGGATAAATTAGATGTTTATAGATCTTGGATTGTGAATAACTGCAAGAGATAATAAACAAAGAAAAGTAAACAGAAATAAACCTTATCTAAATCTTTTCCTGAGAACTTTTTCATATTAAACCCCCAAAACTTAATAGATTCTTTAGTCCACTCATGTACTCTGTATACTGTTCCTAAGAAATCGCCTGATTGCTAAATATAAAATAGTACATGAGAAAGATATAATAGAGAATCTATTAGAAAGGATGACTCAGGCCAAGAAAATTTTATATTGTAACACATATGGTGGTATATCTTTGCATATGCACATTCATAATCAGAAAAGAAGCACAGGGAAGCAGTCACACACAGAGGCACATGTAAATAGAGAATGCAAGATTAATGTAGTTTACTTATACATACAAAATAAATTAGAATATGATTATGAAGTGTAGGCAAAGGGAAGAATCTGAGTAATTAGATTTCTCAGGACACCAAGTACATAGGACATAAGGAAACAAAGGATTATGGGAAAAGGAGTAAATGGTTTGGAGAGATCAGAACCTGGATTGACTTTCAAGTGATGTCACAAACTTCAGATTCAGCTGTATGTCTTAATAATGACTAACTTTCATCCAATATATTCTTAAATAAAATTATTACTAAATATTCTCTTTCAATTTTCTTCGTAGAGCCAGGTGCTCTCTTAGCACCTAAAACTGGCCTTGAGAATTTCAGAATATTTTAACTGTGCATTGGTGCAACATTGCCATGGCGATGATTTCTACATTTGTAGCCGTGACTCCTCTAATTCATCAAACTTATTTCTTCAATCCCAGGGAAATATTCTCCGATGTTTTTGTCAGTAGTTGGCTTTCCTGCAAGCACACTGCCTCTAATTGCATGGATTCCTCTTTGCTGTTTCTCTTATTGAGGATAAATTCAACTGATGAGTTCAAGGCCCCAGAAGCTTTAAAGTCGCCATTAATTTAATGTCACTCACTCTTCATTTATTAGTAGTTCTAATTTCTCACCAATCCTGAAATATTTGGAGAAGCTGACCTATACAACTTGATCCCATGTGCAAGCATTAATTAATCAAGCTCTCTGGCTGCCCTTACGCCTCACTGACAGCTGTACAGTTGAAACAAACTTTATTGGACAGTTTTTATTTTAATTTCTTTCATTTATAGGATGGTCTTCTGACATAAAATTGGAAAGAGCCTGTAGAATAGTAGCATTTACACACTTATGAATATAAACTTCAAAGATTGCACATTTTCTAGCTTTTAAAAAATAAAACTTTATTTCTTGAGTAGAACTATTACACAATATGGAAATTACAGTAGATGTCAGACAGAATATACAATCTTCACATTAAAATATTGCTAGATTTTGAGCCATAAACCAGGAACACAGTAGATATTCAGGAAATATTCTGTTTTGTAAAAACAAACAAACAAAAAAAAACGCTTTTAAAAGATACTTTGGGAGTTTATGTTCCAAAGACATGTATCACAGCATTCTTATAAAATTGATTTTTGTCAAGGTTTACTATCTATCTTTGAAGAAGTACCTATGTATCAATTTTGATAAGTATTTTTCCCTGCTGTGAGATTTTAAAGCAGGGCTGGAGCGTGGATGCTGTTCATTTTTCTAACTGTTTTAGCAAAGTAAGTAAACTTGAATGTCATTCTGATGGATTGTGAAGTGATTCAACTAATGTTTACTTCTTCTTTCCTTTCATAAAATATGTAAATGAAACTCTAGAGAAGTAATTGAAGATCTATGTTCTCAAGCAATCAAGGGGTTCTGATAGTGTGATATTTTATTTTAAAATATTTGAGAGTAATATGATGATGTTGAGACTTAGGATTGAAAACAACTTGCAAAATGCAATACATATGTGTGTGTGTGTGTGTGTGTGTGTGTGTGTGTGTGTGTGTGTGTGTGTTGTGTGTTTGTATGTATACCACTTATCAATAAAGAATTAATCCTCTTTGTGGCCCACATGAATCTGAATAATTCACCTAAGATAACTAATATTGAACCAGTGAGCATGCAGGCTCTGTTATAAATTTTAAAAGACAATGTAAGAGTCTTTAATTAATAAGTTAATTCAATGATGGATGACCTAAAGAACAAGCATAGGAACATAACTTTAGAGAACACATATACAGTGAGGCACTACCTAATTCCAAAAATAATACATGCATAATCATGTTTTCATTGAATTTAAAATATATTCAATAATGATTTTTTTTTTTTTTTTGGTTTTTTGAGACAGGGTTTCTCTGTGTAGCCCTGGCTGTCCTGGAACTCACTCTGTAGACCAGGCTGGCCTCGAACTCAGAAATCCGCCTGTCTCTGCCTCCCAAGTGCTGGGATTAAAGGTGTGCGCCACCACCGCCCGGCCTCAATAATGATTATTAAAGTGGGTAGACATTTGTGTTTTAGTTTATTTTTCATGTGCTGTGGAGAAACACTTTGAGGTATAGCAATTTAGGGAAGGAATGGGTTAACTTTAGCTCATGGTTTTGAGTCACAGTTCATCTTTAAGGGAAGTCAGGGCAGACACTAAAATAGGCTCTAATTCAGAGTCCAAGGAGGGCTACTTGCTAGCTTCCTCTTTGGCTCAGACTCAGGTTCTTATGTAGCCTAGATCCACCTGCCTAGAGTAGTTATTGCTTACAGGGTCCTGGCTCTCCCACTATTGACAGTCAATCAAAACAATCTCTCACACATGTGGCCACAAGCTCCTAGCATCCAGGCTATTCTTTAATTGATGTTTTGTCTTCCCAAGTGACTCTTGGTTGTGTAGAGCTGACAATGAGCAATAATAGACAACAGAGTTGGGTCGTGGATATTACTGGCATTAATAGTTCAGTTATAATTCCCATTTAATATTTTATTTGCTTAGTGCTCAGAAATTATTTTGAACCCGGGTGATGGTGGCGGCACAAGCCTCTAATCCCAGCACTTGGGAGACAGACAGGTGGATCTCGGAGTTTGAGGTAAGCCTGGTTTACAGAGTGAGTTCCAGCATATTCAGGGCTACACAGAAGCTCTGTGACAAAAACCAAAACCAAAATCAAACGAAAAGCAACAAAACACTGAAAACGGGTTTATGCTGGCAGTCCTGATGATCAGTTTGTTCCTTAGGAGCCAATTGGGCAAAGGAGAGAGACAGCACTCTTGCATCTTCTGACTCCACCTTCTTCAAGCAACAGGGATGTGAACCTGGTAGATGTGCACAACGACCTGTGCATAAATCCAAGTCAGTCTGTACAATGTTACTTGTTTGCATATTTTCAGGGTTGTCCATTTATTTATTTATTTTTYGGTGGAAGACTACTTTTGCCTGGCTCACATGTTCCTCAACTAAACTACTATAATGCCTAACTACATTTTATATATTGTCTCCATATTCCCAGGTAAATGTAGTTCTCACATCTTATCAAGGAAACTTCTCTTTACAACAATTGAAGGCTTTATGAAAGCCATAACCAATGACATTGCAGAGCCTGGTCCCAGAAGATACTATTAGAATATAATGTTTTAGATATCATTGAATCTCTCCTCTTTTTCTTGAATCTAAGATTCAAGGAACCTTGTCAAAGAGGGGTAGAAAAGATTGCAAAGGCTAGAGAATGAGTGAACTTGTGTGTCCTAGGAATGTCAGAGGCTAAACCCACAAAGTATTACTAAAATGACAGCTTTCAAACTATAACACACAGCCCTCTCAAAATGTTTCCCATGATTAGAATTTTGGATGTATTTTGGTTTTAGAATGGCTCTTATTAGGGCTTCAGGATGACTCAACATTTAAGGGTACTTGTTTTACTCTTCCTTTGTCTGTATATCATATTTTGTGTTTATATGGGTATTGGGCTTTTTCTATGTGTGTGTGTTTTGTGTTCTTTCTTTTTCTTTTCTTTTCACATTTTTTTGTTTCTAAAGAGGCAGAGGAAGAAGATAGAGAGTTGGGTTTGTGACTGGTGTGGTGGGTAGGATGAGGGAACGTTGGGGAAGAGAAAACTGAATAAATATATCATACAAAAGATATTTTTAATAAAAATATATGTGGAAGAAAACAATAAGAGTCCTTGCTTCACTTGAAAGGTCCTTAGTTCAGCTTCTCTCATCCAATGCAATCAGTTCATAACTATTTCCAGCTCCAAGAGATCTGATGATCAATTTGGCATCTACAGGTACCTTCACATGTATATATATANGAGTTCGAGGCCAGCCTGGTCTACAGAGTGAGTTCCAGGACATCCAGGGCTACACAGAGAAACCCTGTCTCGAAAAACCAAAAAAACAAAACAAAACATACATACATACATACATACATACATACATACATACATACATACATTTAGGATTATCCACATATATTTCCTTTTTTTTGTATTAGATACACTCTTTAATTACATTTCAAATGATTTCCCCTTTCCTGGTTCCCCACCCCAGAAAGTCCCATAAGCTATCTCCCCTCCCACTGTTCCCCAATTAACCCCCTCCCTCTTCTCTGTCCTGGTATTCCCCTACACTGCTGCATCCAGCCTTTCCAGTACAAGGGGTATCTCCTCCCTTTGATGTCCAACAAGGTCATCACCTACTCCCTATGCATCTGTAGCCATGGGTAACACCATGTGTACTATTTAATTGATGGTTTTGTACCTGGGAGCTCTGTGAGTACTGGGTGGCACATATCATTGTTCCTCCTAAGGCACTGCAAACCCCTTCAGCTCCTTGGGTCCTTTCTCAAGCTCCTTGGGTCCTTTCTCATTGAGAACCCTGTGTTCAGTTCAATTGCTGGCTGAGAGTGTCCCCCTCTGTATTTGTCAAGCACTAGCAGAGCGTCCCAGGTGACAGCTATATCCAGCTCCAGTCAGCAAGTAATTGTGGGCCTCAATAATTGTGTCTAGGTTTTGTAGCTGTATATGTGATGGATCAGTAGGTGGGGTAGTCTCTGCATGGCCTTTCCCTCAGTCTCTGTTCCACACTTTGTCTCTGTATCTCCTTCTGTGGGTATTTTGTTGCCTCTTCTAAGAAGGACCATAGTATCCATACTTAGTTCTTCCTTCTTGGGCATTTGATATGTGAAATGTATCTTGGGTATTCCAAGCTTATGGGCTAATATCCACTTATCAGTGTGTATATACCATGTGTGTTCTTTTGTGATTGCGTTACCTCACTCAGGATGATATTTTCCAGTTCCACCCATTTGCCTAAGAATTTCATGAATTCATTATTTTTAATAGCTGAGTAGTATTCCATTGTGTAAGTATACCACATTTTCTGAATCTCTTACTCCATTCAGGGACATCTGGGTTCTTTGCAGCTTCTGGCTATTATAAATAGAGCTGCTATGGACATAGTGGAGCATGTGTCCTTATTACTTGCTGGGGAATCCTCTGGGTATATTCCCAGGAGTGGTATAATAGGGTTCTCCTGTAGTATCATGCCCAGTTTTCTAAGGAACCGCCACACTGATTTCCAGAGTGGTTGTACCAGCTTGCAATACCACCTGTGGAGGAGTATTCCATTTTCTCCACATACTTGCCAGCCCTTGCTGTCTCCTGTGTTTTAGATCTTAGCCATTCTGACTGGTGTGAGGTAAAATCTCAGGTTTGTTTTGATTTGCATTTCCCTGATGACTAAGGAGGTCAAACATTTATTTAGGTGCTTCTCTGTCATTTAATATTCTGCAGGTGAAAATTCTTTGTTTAGCTCTGCACTCCATTTTTGATAGGGTTATTTGGCTCTCTGGAGTCTACCTTCTTGAGTTCTTAGTGAATCTTAGATATTAGTCCTCTGTTGGGTATAGGATTGGTAAAGATATTTTCCCAATTTGTTGGTTGCCGTTTTGTCCTATTGGCAGTGTCCTTTGCCTTACAGAAACTTCATAATTTTTTGAGCTCCTGTTTGTCAATTCTTGATCTCAGAACATAAGCTATTGGTATTCTGCCCAGCAAATTTTCCCCTGTCCATGTGTTCAAAGGTCTTCCCCAGTTTCTTTTCTATTAGTTTCAGTGTGTCTGGTTTTATGTGGAGGTCCTTGATCCACTTGGAGTTGAGCTTAGTACAAGGAGATAAGAATGCATTCTTCTGCATTATAGCTGCCAGCCAAACCAGCACGATTTGGTGAAAAGGCTATCATTTTTCACTGGATGGGTTTAGCTCCTTTGTCAAAGAGGAAGTGCTCATAGGTGTGTGGATTCATTTCTGGATCTTCAATTCTATTTCATTGATTTACCTCTCTGTCACTGTACTATGCAGTTTTCAATCCTGTTGCTCTGCAGTACTGCTTGAGGTCCAGCATACTGTCCCCCAGAAGTTCTTTAACTGTTGAGAATAGTTTTAGTTATCCTGCATTTTTTATTATTCCAGATGAATTTGAGAATTTCTCTTTGTAACTCTATGAAGAATTGAGTTGAGATTTTGATGGGGATTGCATTGAACCTGTATATTACTTTTGGCAAGATGGCCATTTTTACTATATTATTCCTGCCAATCCATGAGCATGGGAGATCTTTTCATCTTCTGAGTTCTTCTTCGATTTCTTTCATCATGGACTTGAAGTTCCGGTCATACAAATCTTTCCCTTGTTTGATTAGAGTCACACCAAGATACTTTAAATGGTTTGTGACAATATTGAAGGATGTTGTTTCCCTAATTTCTTTCTCAGTCTGTTTATTCTTTGAGTATAGGAAGGCTACTGATTCGTTTGAGTTAATTTTATATCCGGCCACTTTGCTGAAGTTGTTATCAGCTGTAGGAGTTCTCTGGTGGAGTTTTTGGGAAGCTTAAATACATTAATCATATCATCTGCAAATAGTAATAATTTTACTTCTTCCTTTCCAATTTGTATTCCATTGATTTCCTTTTGTTGTCTAATTGCCCTAGCTAGAACTTCAAGTACTGTATTAAATATATGTTGAGAGAGGGCAGCATTGTCTAGTCCTTGATTTTAGTGGGATTGCTCCAAGTTTCTCTACATTTAGTTTGATGTTGGCTATGGGTTTGCTGTATATTGCTTTTACTGTGTTTATGTTTGAGACTGGAATTCCTGTACTTTTCAAGAATTTTACCATGAAAGGATGCTGAATTTTGTCAAATGCTTTTTCAGCATCTAATGAAATGACCATGTGGTTTTTTTCTTTGAGTTTGTTTATGTAGTGGATTACATTGTTGAATTTCCATATAGTGAAACATCCTTGCATCCCTGGGATGAAGCCTTCTTGATCATGGTGAATTTTCATCTTGATGTGTTCTTGGATTCAGCTGGCAAGAATTTTATTGAGTATTTTTGCATTGATATTTATAAGGGAAATTGGTCTAAGGTTCTCTTTGTTTTGTTTAATCTTTGTGTGGTTTTGGTATCTGCGTATTTCTGACTGCATAGAATGAATTGGCTAATGTTCCTTCTGTTTCTATTTTGTGGAATAGTTTGAAGAGTATTGGTGTTAGGTCTTCTTTGAAGGTATGTCAAAATTCTGCACTAATACCATCTGGTCTTGTACTTCTTTTAGTTGTGTGACTTTCAATGACCACTTCTATTTATTCAGGGGTTATGAGACCATTTAGACGGTCCATCTGATCCTGATTCAAATTTGGAATTTGGTATCTATCTAGGAAATTGTCAATTTCATCTAGATTTTCCAGTTGTGCTGAGTATAGGCTTTTGTAGTAAGATCTAATGATTTTTTGGAATTTCCTCAGCTTCTGATGACTATCTCCCTTTTCATTTCTGATTTTGTTAATTTGCCTATGGTCTCTGTGCCCTCTGTTTAGTATGGCTAAGGGTTTATCTATCTTGTTGATTTTCTCAAAGAAAATCCTGATTTTGTTGATTCTTTCTATTGTTCTTTCTGTTTCTACTTGTTAGACTTCAGCCCTGAGTTTGATGATTTCCTGGCTTCTCGTCCTCTTGGGTGTATTAGCTTCTTTCTGTTTTAAAGCTTTCAGGTGTGCTTTTAAGCTGCTAGAATGTGCTCTCTCCAGCTTCTTTTTGGAGAGACTCAGAGCTATGAGTTTTCCTCTTAGCACTACTGTCATTGTGTCCCATAAATTTTGGGTATACTGTGTCTTCATTTTCATTAAATTCTAAAAAAGTGTTTGATTTCATTCCTTATTTCTTCCTTGACCAAGGTATCATTAATTAGAGAATTGTTCAGTCTCCATGTGTGTGTGTGTGTGTGGGGGGGGTTCTGTTGTGTTTGTTGCAATTGAAAACTACTCTTACTCCATAGTGATCTGAGAGGAGGCATGTGATGAGTTTGATCTTCTTATATCTATTGAGGTCTCTTTTGTGACCAATTATATGGTCAATTTTGGAGAAGGTACCATAAGGTGCTGAGAAGAAGGTATATTCTTTTCATTTAGAATGAAATGTTCTATAGATATCTATTAAATCCTTTTGGTCCAAAACTTCTGTTAGTTTCAATGTGTCTTTGTTTAGTTTCTGTTTCACTGATCTGTCCATTGAGGAGAGTGGGGTGTTGAAATCACCCCCAATTATTATATAAGTTTCAATGTGTGCTTTAAACTTTAGTAAAGTTTCTTTTATGAATGAGGGTGCCCTTGTATTTGGAGCATAGATGTTTAGACTTGAAAGTTCTTCTTTGTAGAGTTTTCCTTTGATAAGTATGGAGTGTACTTCCCTCTTTTTTGATAACTTTTGTTAGAAAGTCTATTTTATTGGATATTTGAATGGCTACTCCAGCTTGTTTTCTGGGACAATTTGCTTGGAAATTTTTTTCCAGCCTTTTATTCTGAGGTAGTGTTTGTCTTTAACACTGAGATGCATTTCCTGTATGCAGCAAAATGTTGTGTCCTGTTTATGTTATCAGTCTGTTATTCTATGTTTTTTTATTGGGGAATTTAATCCATTGATGTTAAGAGTTATTAAGGGATGGTGATTGTTGTTTCCTGTTATTTTCGATGTAATTTTTATGTATGTGTGGTTGTCTTCTTTTGGGTTTGTTGAAAGAAGATTAATTTTTCACTTTTTCTAGTGTTTAGTTTCACTCCTTTTGTTGGTGTTTTCTATTCAATATCATTTGAAGGGCTGGATTTGTGGAAAGATACTGTGTAAATTTGTTTTTGTCATGGAATACCTTGGTTTCTCCATCTATGGTAATAGAGATTTGCTGGATATGGCCTGCTAGGTTGGCATTTGTGATCCCTTAGTGTCTTATGACATCTTCCCAGGCTCTTCTGCTTTTCATAGTCTCTGGTAAGATGTATGGTGTAATTCTGATAGGTCTACCTTTATATGTTACTTGACCTTTTTCCCTTACTGCTTTCTTTTTTGTTTGTTTTTCTGCTTTTTTGCATTTCAAATGATTTCCCCTTTCCTAGCCCCCCATCCCCTAAAGACCCATAACCCCTCTTCCCTCCCTCTGTTCCCCAATCAACCCCTTCCAACTTCCCTGTCCTGGTATTCCTCTATACTGTTGCGCTGATCCTTTCCAGGACTAGGGGCATTTCCTTCCTTCTTTTTTAGACATCATTTGATATGTGAACTGTTTCTTGGGTATTGAGCTTCTGGGTTAATATCCCCTTATCAGTGAGTACATACCATATGTGTTCTTTTGTGATTGGGTCACCTCACTCAGGATGACAGAAAATGCGGTATAGTTACACTATGGTATACTACTCAGCTATTAAAAAAATGAATTCATGAAATTCATGATATTCTCCAGTTCTACCCACTTGTCTAAGAATTTCATGAATGTAGTAGAGCATATGTCCTTAATATATTTTGCAGCATCTTTGGGGTATTTGCCCAGGAATGGTATAGCTGGGTCCTTGGGTAGTACTATGTACAATTTTCTGAGGAACAACCAGACTGATTTCCAGAGGGGTTGTACCAGCTTGCAATGCCACCAGCAATGGAGAAGTGTTCCTCTTTCTCCACATCCTCACCAGCATCTGCTGTCACCTGAGTTTCTTTTTTATTAGATACACTCTTTATTTACATTTCAAATGATGTCCCCTTTCCTGGTTACCCCTACCCGAAAGTCCCATAAGTCATCTCAATTCCCCAATACTACAGAGCAATAGTGTTAAAAACTACATGGTACTGGTACAGTGACAGACAGGTAGATCAATGGAATAGAATTGAAAACCCAGAAATGAACCCACACACTATGGTCACTTGATCTTTGTCAAAGAAGCTAAAACCATCCAGTGGGGAAAAGGTCACCTCAATTTTTAATCCTAGCCATTCTGAGTGGTGTGAAGTAGAATCTCAAGGTTGTTTTGATTTGCATTTCCCTGAAGACTAAGGATATTGAACATTTCTTTAGGTGCTTCTTGGCCACTTGAGTTTCCTCAGTTGAGAACTCTCTGTTTAGCTCTATTCCCCATTTTTACTAGGATTATTCGTTTCTCTGGAGTCTAACTTCTTGAGTTCTTTGTATATTTTGGATATTAACCCTCTATCAGATGTAGAATTGGTAAAGATCTTTTCTCAATCTGTTGGTTGTCATTTTGTCCTATAGACAGTGCCCTTTGCCTAACAGAAGTTTTGCAATTTTATGAGGTCCCTTTTGTCTATTGTTGATCTTAGAGCATAAGACATTGGCATTCTGTTCAGGAAATTTCCCCTGGTGCCCATGTGTTTGAGGCTTTTCCTCACTTTCTCTTTTATTAGACTCAGTGTATCTGGTTTTATGTGGAGGTCCATGATCCACGTGGACTTGAGCTTTGTACAGGGAGGTAAGAATGGATCAATTTGCATTATTTTACATGTTCACTCATGGTTGAACAAGCACCATTTGTTGAAAATGTGTTCTTTTCTCCACTGTATGCTTTTAGCTTCTTTGTCAAAGATCAAGTGAACTTGATCTTTTATGTGGGTTCATTTCTAGGTCTTCAATTCTATTCCATTGATCTGCTTGCCTGTCACTGTACCAATACCATGCAGTTTTTATTACTGTGTCCTGTACTATAGTTTAACATCAGGAATTAGGATTCCCCCAGATGTTCTTTTATTGATGAGGATAATTTTTCTCTCCTGTGTTTTTTGTTATTCCAAATGAATTTGAGAATTGCTCTCTCCAACTGTATGAAGAATTGAGTTGTTATTTTGATGAGGATTTCATTGAATCTGTAGATTGCTTTCAGCAAGATGGCCCTTTTTACTATATTAATCTTGCCAATCCATGAATATGGGAGATATTTCCATCTTCTGAGGTTTTCTTCTATTTCTTTCTTCAGAGATTTGAAATTCTTGTCCTACATATTTTTCACCTGTAATGGGTGGATCTAGAAAATATCATCCTGATAAGGTAACTCACTCACAAAAGACCACACATGGTATATATTCAGTGATAAGTGGATATTAGGCAAAGAGCTTGGAATACCCGTAATAGAAAGCACTGACCACACAAAGCTCAAGAAGAAGGACAAAGAGTGGATGCTTTAGTCCTACTTAGAAGGTGGAATGAAATAAACAATTGAAGTAGAGGGTGGGTGGAAGAAAAGAGGGGGAGGGGAAAAAGAGGGAAAGAATCAGACTTGGGAGGAAATGGAGGAGATGTAAAAAGGGTCAGGAAATTGAACAGAGATGAGTATCAATGTGGGATGGGGAACTTGTGGTAACAACCAGAAAGTCCCAGATGCCAGGAAAGGAAGAGCCTCCCAATACCACATATTAGCTGAAATATCCCACAAAGGGGAGGGAGAACCTGTTGAGACCATATACAGGGGTTAGGCATGACCCCCTGTTGAGGAATAAGGAATAGAGCCAATTATTCAAAATTTTAATCTAGAATTGCTCCTGTCTAAAGGAAATACAGGGACAATGAGTGGATCAGAGACTGGAGGCAATTCAGAGGCTGCCCCACCTAGAGACCCATCCCACATGCAGACACCAAACCAAGACACTATTGAGGATGCCAAGAAGTGCATGCTGACAGGAGCCTGATACAGCTCCTGGGAGGCTCTGGCAGATCCTGACAAATAGCGATAAAGATTCTCACAGCCAACCATTGGACTGAGCACAGGAATCTCAATGGAGGAGTTAGGGGAAGGATTGAATGATCTGAAGGGGCCTTATCTGACATCAATAGGTCCTGTGAAGGTTTGATGCCCCAGTGTAAAGGAATGCTAGGCCGGTGCGGCAGGACTGAGTAGGTGGGTAGGGGAGCACCTCATAGATGCGGGGTAAGTGGGGATAAGATAGGACATTTTCAGAGGGGAAGCTGGAAGGGTATAACATTTGAAATATAAATAAATAAAATATCCAAGATAAAAAGAAAATCTATATCCTGTATTCTCCTTATGTCAATTTAACTTTTTTGCAATATTATAACTGGTTTTCATCATTATCATTAATTGTTATTATAATATTTTAGTATATACTTTTCAAATGAATTGTTTTACCCGGGAAAACACTTACTTACTTTCAGCTGCATAAAATTAGTTTTTATGCTCCCAGATGCTCCCTTTTGTATTATCAATTATATTTTATAGTTTACAGGAAATAATAAATTTACCCTGATAACATTTCTAAACAGGTTCAATAAAACACCCTTCTAAAGTTATGTTTTACAATGAACTTTATTTTCAAATGTTTAAAAAGTACTGAATATTAAAATTGTAGAATAATATTAACATATGTCTAATTAATGGACTGCTATAATGTCTAATTACTGGGCTTTGGATGTTATTCTTATTGTGAAAATAAACACAAAATATAGAATGACCAAAACCATCCATTCTACATGTGAAGAAGCTCAAGTCATATACTCCTGAAGTGATTCATGCTGTAGAATTCCATTATTCTTTCTTTTGAATATAAGAAGCTAGGTGTTGGTCTACTAACTTCATCAAGAAATATTTTTCACTTACCTCATAAAAGTAAGATATGGAATAAGTGGACGGAGTGACAAAGATTTCTTATCATGGGAAAGCGTGTGCAAGCTCCTTAATGAAGCTAAGTACAAAACCAAAAGTAAATGAACAACCAAACTGACAGCACCAATATCTGAAATGTCTTCAGTATTCCTAGACTCACAGACACAGAAGCAATATCTCTGGATTCTTTTATACACAAGATAGCAGTTTCATTTGAATGTGATCTTGTTGGTACTAACACTTTGCTATATGGATCTAAAGTCCCAAGAAACCACTAACACTAAACATACAAATTTGAGACTGTACATTGTATAGATGATACACAAAATCATGGTCTTAATAAAACAGCACAGGTGTTAAAACTTCCAGAGGAATGGATATCCACTTATCCTTTATGATGAGGCAGTACTAAATATAGTGTAAATTTTTAAATAAGCATTTTAGGAACATTTGGTTTGTTTAGACACTTCAGTCTGAACTGAAAACTACAGTAAACATTCTTTCATGTACTTCTCCCATTATAACTAAACCTCCTGACCTAGCCTGTTAAAAACTTACAATAAAATTGAGAAGAAAATTAGTATTAGTGTGGAGCAGGTACTATGGGAAGAAAGGAAGGTGGGCCTAGGAACAACCACACCTCTTAATTGCCTACACATTTGTATGTAAGAGAATGCGTCAAGCATTTAGTTCCTTTCAGATCAGTGATATTCTCATTGCTCTCCTATCCCACTGAGTCATGAAATACTTTGATGTGAAAATGAAGAGTGTTTAAAAGCTTTCTTTTGCAGTTGATAGAATAGAAAAGTTACTAGGAAATGAATTGTGTTTCACAGTAGAAGTAAGAAATACTGTCGGATGCATTGGGCCGGAAGAAATTTATATTTCTAGAGCTACAGTAATGGCCCGTACAGAAGAAGAGTAATGGAAATTAGGTTACAACTTCTGGCTAGACATACATCTATCTTCTGTGAAAACAAACACATTTTCCTAGTGGTCACTGAAACTTTGGGTGACGCTATTTTGTTTCATGATTCTGAGTGAATCACAGAAATCTTTGCAGCTAATGTTCCCTTTATAAAACTAAGACATTAGCAGTTTTTTTTACTCTAGAGCCCAGATTCTCCACTCATTAAGAGTATTCCACATTCTTTCAGTAGATTGATTTTTTTAAGTTTTATATTTCTTATGTTTTATTTTATATTTCTTATGGTCTTAAATAGTCACCAAAGCTCATGTCAGGATGTCAATATCTTAGGCCCCTGTTAGATGTGGTTAAAATATACCATTAGTTCATATTTATCAAATTTTCTAAATTTAAAGAATAGGATATTGTCAAATGCATGTGATATTTATGAACAGAAAGAGGGTGTAGACACATTGGTCAGCAATATTTCAACATTTCCTCTTTCCTATATAAATTGATGTATTTCAAGGGTTAAGAAAACTATCTTTCATGTTGTCCTGTTTAACCTGATGCTTTTTCACAAGAGAGTGAAGAAAACAGGAAATGACAGTGCCCATCAACGTGCATTGCCAAATATGAGCATGTAGACATGTGAGCTTGTGTATGATATGTATATACATACATAATAATACTTATTTTAAGGAAGAGGCCATGAATTTGAAAGAGAGTATGGAGGAATATATGTGAGAGTTTGGTAGAGAATGGAGAAGGGAAAAATAGTATAATCGATTATATTCTCAAAGCAATCAAGAAACAATTTTAAAAGGGACATGAAGCAGAGAGGAGTAGTGGAAATGATCTGTGAGGACTTTGAAGAGTTAAGTATCATCAAGATAAATTTTATAATATGCTTAGAAGTTAATAAAATATCATGTTAAATATTCTCATTCACATTCTCATACTTAATTAAATTCTACTCCAGAAAGATTATATTCACGGGAAACATAAAATACCAATGTTACCTCAAAATGACATGTGGGTTTTTTTCAAATGATTATTTTTATCAGTTACATAGATGAATAAAAGTTATTTTTCAAATACTCATAACTTATAAATTATCTCATGAGGAATGAAAGCAGATTACTCTTTGTATTTTTAATAATGAGTTCCTTTGAAATTAACAACACCAAGAGTTTTCTGGCTGCTAGTCAACATGGTTATCCAGAAACTAAGAGTAAGTTGGAAACAAGACAGGCAAAAGTCCTTTACTACAATGAGATGTCAATATTTCTTACTGAATATTACTCTAGAGGAATATTCTAGTTTTCTTTCCTATGGAGATAGTATAGTCTTTGACTAGTTTGTGAATTCTGTGTCACAATAAGATGCGTGTACTCTACTAATTATATTTGATATCAGTGTTACTTCTTCAGCCTCTCTAGCCAGTAGTGCTGTCCACAAAAGTCTTTTTCTTACACATTTAATTATTTTTAAAGTATGGATTTTCACTTTCTTATGTCATCACTTGTGGCTTGTATTTGAATTTTTAAAGAAAGAAAAACTTTTCTGTCTCCTTGAAAAAATAGGCTGATTTCTCTATGTAATTATATGCTCTTTTATGAGAAGAGGTTCTTTATTTGGAAGTTTTACATGATGTTTAATGCATAGAATTTACATTTTAAAACTATTATCTAAATATTTTCTTAATGATAAGTATTTTTCATTTAAAAAAAAAAATATATATATATATATATAAAACTAAATTTCACTTTTAATACCATACTCATTTTAAAAATACATTTATTGGATTTTTTTTACAAATGATTATAACTGTAACATACACTTTTCAATGTTTTATGTTTTCAATGTTGACTTGTGAAGTTTGAAGCGATGATATCAAGGTAAGATATAGAGATATAATTTTCAATGGTGTGACTAGAAAATATTGAGAAAAACCCTATAGGATGAAACATGATTGAAGGTTAGTACTGAAACTTGAGCTTCCCAACATTAAGGGGATGATAGACCAATTGTGCATTTTAGTTTTCTAATGCAATAACAAAGTTGCATTTTTGCAGTAATAATTCTGGATGGAGAATTTACATATTAGAAGTTGTGTTTAAGAAAACAATCTGTATTGGTCAAGATCTGACCAAGCCTCTCAGGAGATAGCTGTATCAGACTGGCATCCGCAACAGTGTCTAGGTTTGATGGGGCAATCTCTGGATGACTTTTCATTCAGTCTCTGATCCACTCATTTTCCATGTATTTACTTTAGACATGAGCAATTCTGGATTAAAATTTTGGAGATGGGTGGGAGACTCCATCCCTCAACTGGGAGTCTGTTCCTAACCCTGAGATATGGTTTCAACAGGTTCCTCCTCCCCTTAGTGGGGAATTTCAGCTAATGTCATGTTCACAGCCAATAACTGAACTGAACACAGAGACCCCAATGGAGGAGTTAGGGGAAGGCCTGAAGGAGCTGAAGGGGACTTATCTGGGGAGGCTCTCCATCTTGTGAAGGCATGATGGGAATGCTAGTGCAGTGAGGCAGGAGTGGGTAAGTGGGTGTGGGAGCACCTTCATAGAAACAGGGTAAGGGGGAATGAGATAGGGGGTTTGCAGAGGGGAAACCAAGATAGGGTATAACATTTGAAATGTAAATAAATAAAATATCCAATTAAAACATTAAAAAAAGAAAAAAAGAAAATATAGCACTTGAATTGGCACTAGATGGATTGCATGTGTGACTGCTAGGTGGCAGAGAGGAGACAGGCTTTATCAGTGTTCTGACCTACCAACATATGAAATGATTAATAGCCTGACATTCTGTGAACAATGTAAACCTAAGACAACCATCAGTCTGGCACCAGGATGCCCAGACAAGGAGCTAGCCTGAGATGACCACCAGTTGGTACCAGGCAGGCCTGGATGAACTCTCAGAATTGGGAGCAAGCTGGATGCTAGAAGAACCCTACATAGGACTATTCACCCTGGGTTGAAGAGATGACTCTTCCTGGCCAGGGGTCACTCAGGTGGGCAGAGTGAGGACCTAGAACAAGCCGACCACTAATCTAGTACAGTGGTGACAGGAGAGGGCGCTAGCTTGAGATGACCACAAGATCCATACTGTGCAGGCCTTGGTTTACAGAGTATGTCTAAAATGACTAGTGCCCTGTCCCATGTGCACAGACAAGAAGGGCTTAGTATTCCTGAGACCACAATCTGAGATGGCCCCAGACTGAGATCACCTGCACTACTAAGAGGAACAAGTAAGTTGTGATGAAATGGAAGAGAAAGAGAAACAGAAGGATGTAGACACAATGAAGAGAGACAGAAGGGAAGACTTGAGGAATAGACAGACGTGAATAGCCTGGTGATGTCCCCGGAGACCATGATAGGTTCCTGGCCTGTCATGCCTCTGGGAACCACATATGAGTCCATGGTCCTACGGCAGCAGAGATCTGTTACCACAAAAGACCACGTGCACTTCCTGGTTTGACCCACCGTCCAGAAACATGTCAATGTCTGTAGGCTGTGCAGAACAGAAGCCAAACTTCACCTGAGCATCCAGAGAGAGCTGTCCCTGGGAGCAGGAAAGCAGAAGAGGTGATTCTGTCACTTGTCTGCCCTAGGCAGACATGGGCAAGGGAAAGAATTTTACCCCATCCCTTGTTATCTATGTCAGGCAGAAGAGCAGGTTTCCAAGTGAATGGAGTTGGAGAGCTGATCCTTCCTCTCACCTGATGAAGCGCTCTGGATAGCAGGCCTAGTACCTAGCCTGAGCAGCACAGTAAAGCTTTGTCCTGGATGCGAGTTGCAGGTGAACCAGCCCCTGCAAGCATGAATGTGGGATCCAGCCAAGCCTCTCGTCTTTTGAGTAGTGGCTCATCAAAGGGAGAGATCTCCTTTTCTTTTCCCTCATCGTTTCCATTTATGAAGAGTAAAGAACTGGTTGCCAGGTCACAAGAGTGGGAGAACTACCTATCCCTGTCTCTCAACAGCTGCAATACTTTGGAGAGCACGCCCTTCACCTTGCCTGGGCAGCAGGGTAGAGCTGGTCTTGGCTGGAGGTGGTGCTGGTAAGTTAGCCCTGAGAGAGGGGGAGCTAGAGAGCTGGAGGGCTGACTAACTCAGATACTTTTCAGGCCCAGATGCAAACCCTAGCCAGTTGATGAACTGCTGGAGTGCATGAAGGGGCCAGTCCTGCAGATACAAAACAACAGAATGTCCATGACACAAGGCAACAACAGGCTATCTAAGGTTAAGGTATGGAAAGAGTAGTAGAAGCCAGAGACCTCATACCAATCCAAGGAGTCACTGCAATGAACATCTGCAAGTAAAGAAGTGTGAAAAAGAATATACTGTGGGACACACTGCGACACACTACAGCCTTCCCAAAGAGACTTTTTCTTTGCTAGAGGGGTTACAAGGGTTGGGGCAGACACAAAGGCAGGTGGGGGTGAGTGGCATTGGGGTGCATGATGTAAAATTCACAAAGTACTAACAAAATGTAAAAAAGTAAATTAGAAGCAATCCAATCTTCTGAAAAAATAGAGCTTACTCTATGTTGCCTTTTGATAATAAACAGTCGATAAAACAATCAAATTTAAGGGTAGAAGGTGAAAACTCATGTCTTACTATAATTACAGTAAAGCCTAAAGCATACAAAAAAGAAAAACCTTCCTTAAATTGGTATGGCTTTTAAAAGGATACCTGTCTTTAACTAAGACTATTGTAAATTACAAGATTATTCACTGAAACTAATCCCGTGTTTCTTTTATATGAAGGCAAATCCAAAATCAATTTTGTCTTAACAGAACTGACTTGAGGTCAGGATTCCATATAAATGATGAGTGGATAGTTAAGATAACTAAGTATATTAGCGGTAGTCTTAAGAGAGATTGACAGTTTCTATACGGAAAGAACAAGATTGATCAAAGTCCCTGGCCTAATAATTATTCAATAGGTCCAAGAGATTTCAAAGGAAATTTCTCCCCACTTTGTCCTTTATGTAAATCATGCCCTAAATTTCATGTTTCCTTAAACATCTTAAGTTATTATTCTATCTATAATTTCCCAGAAACAAACAAAAAAAAAGTCTTGAAAAAATGGAATCTAATTATCTGAAAATTTCCCCAGGAAATAAACAAATTAAATTTGATTAATATTATGGAACATTATTTTGATGTTAGTCTCTGAGTAGTTTTGCAAGAGAGTCAGAAAGTTATGTTTCAAATTGGCAAGTATAATATAGTTTGCATCAATTTTTGAAATTCATTTATTCCTTGCATGTGGATAATGTAGGGTAAGACACAGTTGTCAACAGATGACAGGACATGAGTTTGATTCCTGGGAGCCACATGATAGGCAGGGGGAACAAACTTCTGGATGTCAGAAGACAATTAATAGAAGTTTACATCTAATTAGCATTAGATGTAGACTTTGTAATCTTTGGCAAGTAAAATCCTGAAAATATCATACTCTGGCAAGACTAAATAGCTAACTGGAGGAAGGCTCATATGCCGTTTCACTAATCTTCCATATTTAGACACATTTGTTTCCAGGTTGAAATGCTTTAAGAGACTGAATTTGTAGAATATGGAATTTTAATAAGTTAGGCTAAAGCCTGGAAGATCAAGAGCAGAATTCTGGCTCCTGCAAGGGTCCCTTCATTCTCCATCAATTCAAGAATGTTGGATCCATCTCAGGAGAGCAATAAGTCACATGAAGTAAAGGAAGCTTATGAGATTGGATAGAACCAGGTTCAGAGTTTCATCACAATGTCTTAAAAAGTAGTCCATAGAAATACATTAATATGTCTTGCAGTTAGTACCATCATTGGTCTAAGGACACTCTCCTAGACATTATTGCAATATTTCCATCCTATCTTTTGCATGTTCCCTGAGACATAGCAGCAGGAGTTGTGTTGTAAATGAAGCTAAGACCTGGAGAAATAGTCTTTTTCAGATAAGAGTCTCACAGTTGGTTAGCCAGTTCCAACTGCTAAGCTCTGAAATCATTTACACATGAACATATACAAAATGGCCAAACATAGAGTGTGTATGTGTATGTGTTTGTGTGTGTGTGTGCGCGTGTATGTGTATACGTGTGTGTGTGTAAAACAAATAAAGGAGATCATGCATTTAAGGAGCAAGGAAGAGTATATGGTAGGGGTCAAGGAGAGGAAAGGGAAAAAGGGAAATAATGTAATTGTATCTTAAATTTCAAACCATAAAACATTAATTTAAAAACTTCATCTATTAAATATTGTATTGACTTTCATATTGTTATAGCAGAGACCAAGTCCTTAACATGCAAACTATTAAAATATATCCCCATCTTGGGGTTGGAGACATAGACCAGCAGTGATTGAGAATATTGGTTGCTCTTTGAGTGTATTAGTTTCCATTCCCCAGCTTACTAGCTGACAGTGGTCAGTTGATGGTCTAGAACTGTAATATTTGTAGATCTTTTCTAGTGTCTGAGGAAACTGACTGTACTTAACACACATTCCTCCATATGGGCAAAACACCTGTACACAGAAATAAAGATAAACATGTTACAAGCCTAAATAACATTTAATTATGGAATTATGTTAAAGTGAAAATGATAATGTCCAAATATGACTTAAAACTGTATGTTAGGACTTTAAGATCCAGCCAAAAGCTATATTGAGTAGTTTTTTCCATTTTTACTTCTTTTTTTTTTCTTTTTCCATTTTTAATTTTGAGACTCGCTTCAAAAGCTCTGGCTTTTCAGGAATTCACTATTTAAACCAAGTTGGCCTCAAATATACAACACCCTCTCTTGTCTTGTTTTAAAAGAAAGGTATTTTGTTTGTTTATTTTTTTTTTTTTTTTGAGGCAGGGTCTCCATTTGTAGACTTGACTACTCTGGAACTAGTTGAGTAGAAAAGATAGCACAGAGATTAGCCTGCCTCTGTTTTTCAAGTGCTGGGATTAAAGGCATGAGCTAACAGTGCCTGGTGACAGGTAAATATTTATACAAGACATTTTGGATTTAATATGTTAATATCATATTGCACAAGGATCCATCATCACAGGATATATTTGAATAAATAATGAAAAGTAAGAGTTTATTATTGGTCACTCCACAATATGTTTACAAAATCTCTACTAAACAAATATTGTTTAAAATATTAGTACATTAGTTTTCCTTGGGAGTGGAGAGAAAGGCCAGTGGAACTAGAGCATGGGTTACAGTTCTGCAGGACTTTTGATTTCTTTCTTTTTTAAATTTAAATTTTATTTTTTAATTTTTTTATATTTCAAGTGTTATCCCCTTACTAAGTTTCCCCCTCCCAGAAACCCTCTATCCTATCAACCCTTCCCCTGCTTCTATGAGGCTGTTCTTCCATTACCCACCCACTGATGTCTCCCGACCCTCAATTCCCCTACACTATGACATCTATCAAACCTTCATAGAACCAAGGACCTCTCTTCCCACTGATGCCTGACAAAGCTGTCTTCTGCTATATATGCATCCTGAGCCATGTGTACTCCTTGGTTGTCGGCTTAGTCCCTGGGAACTTTGAGGGGTTGGTTGATATTGTTGTTCTTCCTATGGAGTTGCAAACCCCTTCAGCTCCTCAGTCCTTTCTCTAACTCCTCCACTGGGGACCCCACACTCACTTCGTACAAAGGTTGGCTTGAACATCTGAGGCTGTATTTGTAAGGGTCTGGCAGGGTGTTTCAGAAGACACCAACATGGAAGCTCACAAACAGCTGTAACACCAGTTCCAGGGGATCCAATGCCCTCTTCTGGCCTCCATGAGAACCAGGCATTCACATGGAAAACAAAAGTCCAGGTAGGCAAAACACCTATGCACATAAAATAGAAACTTAAAAGCAAAGCTTCTTACTCTATGACAAGCTTAAGCATTTCTTAAAATTTATCAAGGAAAGTTATTCATTAATAATCAGTGCTACTGGGAATTGAGATTTGTATCATACACTGTAAGGTTTATAACTTAGTATAAACCTAACCAAGCAAATGAAAGATCTGTATGACAAGAACTTTACATCACTGAAGAATATATTAGAAGATGGAAAGATCTCCAAAGCTCATGGATACATAGGATCAACATAGTGAAGATGGCCATCATACTGAAAGCAATCTACAGATTCAGTTCAATTCCCATCAAAATTCCAATAAAATTCTTATAGACATGTAAAAAATAATCATCAAATACATCTGGAAAACAAAAGAACCCAAGATAGCAAAAACAACCCTGAACAATAGAAGATCTTCAGGAGGAATCACCATTCCTCACTTCAAGATGTACTATGTCTTATCAATGCTAAAAGAATATATGCATGGTGTTGGTATAGAAACAGACATTTTAATCAATGGAATAAAATTGAAGACCCATAAATAAACAGACATTTGATTTTATGAAGAAGCCAAAACTAAACAATGGAAAAATGAAAGCATCTTCAACAAATGATGCTGGACCAACTGTATGTCTACATGTAGAAGAGTGAAAACTGATCCATACTTATCATTCTGCAGAAAACTCAAGTCCAACTGAATCAAAGACCTCAACATAAAACAGGATACACTAAATCTCATAGAAGAGTAGGTAAGAAATATCCTTGAATACATTGGTATAGGGAAGAAGCTCCTGAACAGAACACCTATGGCTCAGGCTCTAAGATCAGCAATGGATAAACGGGACCTAATAAAGCTTCTGTAAGGCAAAGGACAATAAAACAAATCGGCAGTGCACAAATTGAGAAAAAAATCTTCACCAACCTTATATTTGATAGAGGGGTAATATCCAAAATTTGCGAAGAACTCAAGAAGTTAGACACCATCAAGCCACCTCTAGTAGATAGGCAGAGCCCCTGGTCGAGGGATGGGCCACTCACACATCTCAACATTTTTAACCCAGAAGTATTCCTGTCCAGAGGAAGAATAGGGACAAAGCAATGGAACAGAAACTAAAGGAAGGGTCAACCAGGCACTGCTTCACTTCTGGATACATTCTGTCCAAAGACCCCAATCCCAACACTGTTGCGTGGTCAAGAGGTTGCAACCCCATTGGAAGAACAACATAGGCTGACCTGACCACGTAGTTCTCCCAGTCTAGACCACCAACGACGGAGTGTACAGGGAGGGATCCATGGCTCCATATACATATGTAGCAGAGGATAACCTTGACTGACAGCAATGAGAGAGAGGCCCTTGGTCCTGGGGAGGTTTAATGCTGCAGAGTAGGGGAATGCTGGAGCACTGGGGCAGAATAGTGTGGATTGATGAAGGAGCACCCTCATATAGGCAAAGGGGAGGGTGGAGGGTGGATGTGGGATGGGGAGTTTGTGGAGGGGTAACCAGGAAGTGTGATATCATGGCAAAGGAGTAACCAGGTAACCAGGAAGTGGGATATCATTTGAGGTGTAAACAAATCGAATGATTAATAAATAAATACACAAATAAATAAATAAATAAATAATAAATACATAATATAAAATAAAATAAAATAAAATAAAATAATTGGGTACAGAAGCAGAGAATTCTCAACAAAGGAATCTCCAATGGCCGAGAAGAGAAGCCTTTAAGAAATGGTTGAAGTCCTTAGCATTAGGAAAATGCAAAACAAAAAGATGAGGTTGTGTCTTACGCCCATCAGATTGGCTAAGATCAAAAACTCAAGAGAAAGCACATACTGGTGAGGATGTGATACTAGAGGAACATTTCTTTATTGCTGGTAGGAATGCAAACTTGTACAACCAATTTGTAAGTCAATGTAGCATTTTCTCAGAAAACTGGGAATAGTTCTATCCTAAGAACCAGCTATTCCATTCCTTGGCATATACCCAAAAGATGCTCCAACATCCCACAAAGACATGTATATCATGCATTACAATTCTCACAAAACTTTGGTTTCAAGGTCACTTGGAAGTGCTCAATGATTCTGATTCAGAATATGAGATTACAATTTGTAGCTCTCATTAATAAAACTGGAAAGGCTGCAGGAAACCAGCCTAAATCATTTAAAATGGAACCAATATTTAATTAGTGTTAGATACTTTCTCTGCTTAAACAATGATATATTAGCTTGCTGAAGCTTTAGTTTTCATTACCAGTGTCCCAGACTGATTAGCTTGTTCTATGATCTGTGTAATCAATTGTTTATCATGAATTGAGTCAACAGCTGTAGAGCCCAGTTGGAGATAACCTAGGAGCAAAGGAAGACATAATGTTAGGAAGAAAGAAAAATACCAGGAATCCAGATGACTAAAACTCATGCAAGATAAATTTAAAGATGTCTCTGGTGTAATACTTCTGATATATTAATATGAAAGAGCTGTGACCCTCAGGCCCTAAGATACAAAAGCAGGTACAACCTTGTAGGAAGTGATTATCTATGGGCACATGTGGAAACCTAAGGGTCTTATTGTTATAGTAAATGGTTTTAATCATCAGTGTTTACTAAAAAAATATGATGTTGTTTATACTTTTTTCATGTCCAGTTTTAATTGTGCATATTGAGCTTGGTTAATCTTATGACTTTGTTCATTAAACAAAATTCTTGCTTCATTTTTAATGCATATCTTAAAAATGTCTATTTAAATAAAAGTGTTAAAAGTATGAATCTTCTCTAAATTAAGTCTTATTAATTGCATGTGAGGAAGATAGTTTGAAAACAGTTGACATGAGCAAAATAATTCATCTGTGCCTGCAATATTTATTTTCAATTTTTTGTTAAATTTAATTATGCTGTTATATTTGACACTAAACCAGATTAAACCTTGAACAATCATTTTGTCATAGAATTTAAAACAGTGGTTTTCAAAAACAGTTGGTGTAGACTAAAAGAATGTGGTTAAATTTTTACCATGACTATTTTTGGAGGTGGAGGGAAAGAAGGGGGGGGGGCGGAATTTCTAAGTAATCATTCCAGTAGCTTCTGTCTTTACTGCGAGTTCCCTCCTCAGCCTTTGCTTCTAGAACCTCATTTGTGGCAGGTATCTAAATGCAAATCAGATACGTTTCATTCTATTATATTTTCTTCTAAACAGTATCAGTTTAATTAATTGAGTCTTCCATTTTTCTTCCTTGATAAACAATTTTAATGACTTGGAGAGAGAATATAAAGATACTTTATATAAAATGACTGATATTATTAGCTTTAGCAGATTCATTTAAGAAAATTAATAATATGTCTTTCTGAACAGTTCATTGACTGTACTCACCATAACAATTCATTATCTCAGCAGAAATAAGAAAATGAGATCTGAATATGGATGTGTAATATGTGCAGCTATTGAAGAAAAGTAGGCAGTGATGTGTTTCCAAACTTCCTCTTTTGTTTTGCTAATAGTTATCATCAATGTATCTATCTATGTGTCTATGATTCTATGTATGTGTGTATGTATGTATGTATGTATGTATGTATGTATCTATCTATCTATCTATTTATCTATCGATTGATCTATCTAAACCCATCATTATTTACCTGTCTATCATATATTTACATCTTCTTTTATGGATCTATTAACCATATTCCCCAAAAAGTTATGAGTAAGTTTATCTTTTCAGTGATTATGCTTTTTCTTTTAAATGAAATGTAATATAAGAACATCTTACTTTCTGTATCTGTTTTGTCTAGGGCTGTATGATCACACAGCATTATATTATAAGTATGTACAAATTTATTACTCTATTCAAAACTGATTATTTTTCTACATTTTATTATAGTCACATTTTAAACATTATAATATAATTCTATTCTAGTTGCAACAAATGGGTAAGGTAAAAAAAAAACATAATAAGAAAAAGGAGTTTACACAATTCTTTAGAGAGCAAGAATAAATTATTGAATTTTCATTACAGGAGATATAATCTGATATTGTTATGGATGGATTCTGAGACATCCCAAGGCTCAAATGGTAAAGACTTAGTTGGTAGATGCTAGGATTTTGGCCAGAGATTTTCTCCCAGTAGGCCACACTCTAATTTAGTAATGTGTTCATAGTTTCTTAGCTTGACTAGGAGGAAAAAGACATTAAAGGGAAAGCTTCTGTTAGAGACAGTAAGATACCTCTAGAGTGACCTGGAAGACTTCCACTCTCTAATCCCTTCCTCTTTGTCGCTGTATATTAGGCTCCATGAAGGGAAATGGAGTTTATGAACATTGTACCTGTGTTGATAAGTTGCCATATGCCAGGACATAGGTGGCAGCTGAATAGGATCTGAAACAGAAATCCCATGACACAAAATAAGTCACTTTTAAAGGGGAGTCACAGACTCTCAAAACTAACTAGGACAAGATATGCATGAAAAATGCAAAAATAATTATCACATTATGTCTTTCAAAAGAGTCACTGGTTGTTGGTGAAGTTCAACATAGCAACATATAACTGCATTGCAGTCTGGAAACTGTTGGTTATGGAGGTACAATAAAAAATCTAAACTGAATAGAAACACGATTTTGTTCTCATACATGAGCAGAGGACAGAAAGAAGTGAGGGATCATATATAT